>OU015757.1:555607-584578 GCA_907169655.1 Acomys percivali
CACACACACACACACACACACACACACACACACACACACACACACACCAAACAAACAAATAAGCAAAACAAACAAACAAAACCCAAAGCTGTATTATGTCACAGTGTACCCCACAGTATATCCCTCTCTCCACACATCTTCACCTGTAAATGCTCATTACAATGAGTCTTTGGTCTGGTTCACGATCTCTAGCTTCTGTGACACAGTCAATATTGGATCCTCACCAGGATCAATCAATATTGGATCCTCCTGTTGTTGCCTTGTGTCATAAAAATCCTGCAGCTTTGGATCAGCATAACAGGTCCTTTTATGTGCTCCAGTCTTTTGCAGATGATATAGATTTTAGGTTAAGCCAACTCAGAGCCCTGAATCTGGGCCTGGGTGGTAGCTGAGCTGGTCAGGATGACAGCTTTCCCTTATCTGCACCAACAGGGCAAGTTCTCTGGCATTGTTCAAACTGGGCCACCACATGCTGCCATCAGCAGAAGGCAGGGTCAGCTCTCCTGCTTTCATGCCCTTGGGGCTGGCTCACCAACACCTATGCCTCTAGAGCTAGCTCCACTAGCTTCCCAGTCAAAGCCCAGGGGCCCACTCCCCCAAGGGCTGCAGCCTATGAGGGCCTGGGACAGCTCTCCTGCTCTCACCCCCTTGGGCCTGGCTCATCTGTGTCTCTATTAACAGGGCCAACTCCACTGTGTTGCACAGGAGAGGTGCAGGGCCTGCTCTCTTGAGTTCTGTTGCTGGTGAAAGATGGGGCCTGCTTTCCAGAGAGCTGCAGCCAGTGAGGTCCTGTACAGCCCTTGAACAGCTATTTTGTCCCATGCAGCTGCGCAGACCAGGGACATCCCCATGTTCTCCAGTGGTAATATGAGCCACAGACATTGACAGCTGACTCTGGCCACTGCATAGCCATGTACTCAGACATAGTCTTCAACTGCCACTCAGTCTGGGACCTCACCATGGCCCCAGGTGGTGGGCTGACCACTCACAACAGGCTATTCCTTTCTACCCAAAAGCCTTTGGTTTCATCTTTCTTCATAATGCTCAAGATGCTCTGCTTCTCCTTGTCTCCCATCTGACCACCAATTACTTATACATCCTGCTACAGTCTAGCTGTGCAGCTGGCAGGACCCTGGGTGACATCTTCCATCTGTGCTGTATGGCATAGTGGCAAGTGGTTGTCTATGGCCTGCCTGTGCCATGCACTGGAGGACAGATCTTTGGGCGGCAGGTCTCTGTCTAGCTTCCTCCTCTCTCACTGCTCTGCATTGCATGGTGGCAGACAGGGCTCTGTGTGTCTATGGCCCACCCTTGCCATGGGGCAGAGGACAGTTCTGTGGGCATTTTTCCTGGTCCACACAGCTTGGCATGGCAGAACGCAGGTCTCTGTCTTCCTCTTTCTAAGCTGTGCTGCCTGGATTTGATTTGATTATTTGATTTTTATGTGTCTTTGGCATAAAACATCTTTGGCCACCAAGCCAGGCATAAAGCTAGGATGAAAAAAAGGCTGCCATCTGCTCTGCTCCTGATATAACAACATTACCAGCAAGGTGTTTCTTTGCTCATTGCCAGGGAGTAAAACAAGTGATCTTAACCACTGAGCCAACACTCCAGTCCAGAACTATCTAAGCTATTTTCTTCTTCTTTTCTTCCTTCCTTTCCTTCCTTCTTTCTTCTTTTCCTTCTTTCCTTTCTTCCTTCTTTCCTTCCTTCCTTTCTTGTCCTCTTTCCCCTCTTCCTACTCCACTTTCCCCTCTTCCTGTTTAATTTCACTTTATTTTATCTTTCTCTCATATACAATTCCTTATGTTTTTTCTGTCAGGTCTTTTTGTCATAATGTTGGTACAATAACACACACATACAAAATGCACACACACACTGCATACACACACACACACACACACACACACACACACACCCCACACGTATAAACAGGCGTACCAAGCACACTGGCTCACCTGCTCACAGTGGCAGGAGAGGCCTGCTCCAGATCTGCTGGCTCAAAGATCAGACTCATCTTGGGGCTCATCTGTATGATCTCTCCACTCATTAAACACAGCTGAAAGTGCAAGGGCTGATGTGGGTATGTGCACAGGGTTAGATTCTCTACTAATTAAAGAAAGGTGAAAGTGTGGGGGGAGGGGAGCAGGCTTACATTCCATCTGCAAATGAAGGGTCACAGCATAGACAAAATTGACTCAATGGATCCTACACATATATGTTAAGCACTGACTATGTGCCAGGCATCATTCTAAGTGCATAGGCTAAAGCAGGCACTCATCCCTGTCCCCTTGGGGTTTACATTCTGCACAAAGGTGGTAAGCAAAATATAGAGTGATGAAAATGCTCTGGAGAAACACATAGCTGAAGGGCTGGGGAGTGCTGTCATGGCTGAAAGACTTGTAATTTTAGGAAAGAAAAACAGGGCCTCACAGTGAACAAAAGCTGAGCATTGTAAGTAAAATAACTGAGGCATTGTAAGTGCTTGTGAAGTGCCCAGGTCTCTTTCTTTGTGTTTAACACAGAGTTGTCAGCACTATTTCACATTTCACTTTCAGGCAGATTTCACTATGTTGCCTATGCTGGCTTTGAACTCACTCTAGCCCAGGTAGACCTTGAGCTGGTGAGCCTTCTGACTCAGCCTCCTGAGTAGCTGGGATTACAGGGCAGTGCCACTAGGCTCAACTTAGCATAAAAATTAGCTGCTTATCTTCATCTGGTTTTGTTTGCTCAAGTCTCTGACAAACCCCTGATTTTGAACCTCCCACATGGACTAGCCCATGGCTGGGATGACAAGAAGTACTCCATAAATCCCGTTTAGGGTGGAATGAGAGACCTCTAGAGGCCCTTGTGTTTGGCAGGCACATCACCCTAGCATGCAGTGAAGACATACAGGCCTCAGAACAGCCACTCAGGGCAAAGCCTGCTACTCGGCAACACAGACTCAAGGAAGACCTTTAATCATGAAACAAAACCTGAGCCCTGGTCACTCTGGGGAGAAGAGCAAATGCCAGACATCTCCATGGTTCATTCGATTCTGTGCTTAAAAGATTCTTTGTGAAGCTGGGCACAGTGACACATACCTTTGGTCCTAGCACTTGGGAGGCAGAGGCAGGTGGATCTCTGTAAATTCGAGGCTAGCCTGATCTACAAAGAGAATTCTAGGACAGCCAAGGCCACACAGAGAAACCCTGTCATGAAAAACAAAACAAAAAACTAAACCAAACAAAAACAAAAACCCAAACAAACAAACAGAAATCCAGATTCTCTGTGTATTCCTTGGCCTATGCCACTGTATGTGTCCCCAGAGTGGTCAGAGCTATGGTAGGACTGACACACTATCAGTTTATGTCATCTGTAAATAAAATGGACTCACTCCTGTGACTTAGCTTGACTTATTCATTTAGACTCTCCATTACTGTGGCTGTTTCATACATTGTTTCTTTATGGTGCTGGGGACAGAACCCAGGCCCTGTGAGGTAAGTGTTTCGTTACTGAGCTACATCTCCAAGCTTTTCTACTTACACTTTTAATCTCAAACTGCACTAACTATAAGTACAAATTGGATCATAATTAGTGAACTGATAACTATTTTTTTGTAGGGAGCATTTATACTAGGGCTATAAGTCCATGACTTTGTACAATTTCAATTATGCATGAAAGATTTCTAATCTAACCACAAATAGTAGCTACCTTTTTATTGTCATCCAGGACAGTGTTCATATTTTCAATCCAAACAGCATCTACTGGCCCATCAAATATAATCCATTTGCGGTCATCAGTGAGGGAAGACGCTTGTTCCCGGAACGCGTTGGCTAAGACTCCATCAGTCCACTCATGACTCACTGCATCAAAGCAGCCATACAGCTGCCCCATGGTGATGGCCTTGGGGTTGATAATCTTGAACTCCACAGCAAATTCCTCCATTTGGTTGGCTGGGTGAGAAAGTCCGTTACAAAGGCTTGGGTGATTCCAGACATTAGACAAAAGACCACCAGCTTGGTGAACAGGCAGTCTAAGGAGAGTCTATAAAATGATGCTTAGCCCTTATAAAGATTGAGATACTAAATAGATTAGGCCTTATATTGTGGGTTATCAGAACCATTAATTTGTAACCATACTTTCTTCTGAGTCTTATTTCAAACTGGGCAAATGTCAGACTCATGACTAAAGAAACCTGCCTTGGCTGAGAAGAACCCAAACATTATAGAAAAGAATCAGCATTCCACCGGCTCTCCTAATGTGCCTGGGGTCACAGCCAGCCTTGGCTCTGGCCTGGGATGATAAAAACCTTGGACAGGTGAAATGATTCTGGGGAACCATTACTGTGTTTTTTCATTCAAAGAACTGCCTAATCTTGGCAATCTTCTCAATTGCTCACAACTGACATTTGTCCTGAGAAACAAACACTACTGTTATCAGGACCCAAGTGGAATATTCAGGCTGACAGAGATGGTATAGAACATATACTTAGAAACAGAAAATAATATGTTTACATGAGTTTTTTAAATTTTAAAATTATTTTATGATATTATACAAGACATTCCTTCAGGGTTACAGAACTTTCTCATTGTCTTTCAAGTAAAGAAAAGTTAGGGGGGATGGAGAGATAGCTCAGTGGTTAAGAGCACTGGCTGCTCTTCCGGAGGACCCAGGTTCAATTCCCAGGACCCACATAGCAGCTCACAACTGTAACTCCAGTTTCAGGGAATCCAACATTGTCATACAGACATACATGCAGGCAAAACACCAATGCACATGAAATACAAATAAACAAATTTTTAAAAAGTTGGAGCGCACAGGCCAATAGAGCCAAAGAAATGATGCCGATGTCTTTCTTCTTAGTTTCGTTCTCTTTTAAAAGGTTCTCATTTTATATTTATTTATTTTCATTTACTCTCTCTCCTCTCTCCTCCTCTCCCCCCCCCCCCTCTCCCCCCCCCCCCCCCCCCCCCCGTGCAGGTGCCTATGGAAGCCAGAAGAGGGCATCACATCCCACAGAGTTGGAACTACAGCAAGATTGAGAACAGTCAGACATGGGTGTTAGGAACCCAGCTTAGGTCCTCTGGGAAAGCAACAAACCCTCTAAACCTGACACATCTCTCCAGCTCCTCTTTAGATTTATTCAAACGCCAAAGCTATCACTATACTTAAATTTGAAATGTTCATTAGTTATTAAGACAGGATCAATCCCCAAAACAAAACCCCAGGGGCAATTTATCATTAATGTTTTATTAGCTCTACCCAGGTGGGGCATCCCACACCTGCAATCTCAGCACTTGGAAGACTAAGGCAGGAAGGTCAAGAGTTTTCAGGTCAGCCTGGGCTCCAATAGTGATATCCTGTCTCAAAAACATTAAATAAAAAATTAAAAATCCAACATAATAAGGAAAAGAAAACTTTTTTTTTTTTTTTTTTGAGACAAGTTCTCTGTATTTTGTAGATCTAACTGTCCTGGATCTCACTATTTGGATCTTGCTGGCTTTGGACTCACAGAGATCAATCTGCCTGCCTCTGCCTCCTGAGTGCTGGGATTAAAGGCATGCGTCACTGTGCTTAGCAAAAAAAAAAAAAAAAATTTAAAACGGAACCTAGGTCTTCTGGAAGAGCAACACTCTAAACCACTGAGCCATTTCTCCAGCTTCCCAACCCCAATTTTAATTCAAATTCTTACATAAACTCATGTGCAACATAAACATGTTTTTCAAAATTATATGTTTGCATATTATACAGAAGCAAAAGTATTAACAGAAGAAACCCACACTGTTAATTTAGTGGTAAACATAGCTTCCATTGTTGAATGCTTATTATGTTCCATGTATTTACCTATGTAGTCTAGTTCTCAAAGCAACCTCATCCTAGAGCTGGGAAGTGAGAGGAGAGTAAAAGGTTAAGTCACTTTCCCAAGTTTAAGTACTCATCTCAAAGATGAGCGCTTACTCTCTGCTCTAGAAGGAAGGAAGAGAGACAAGAAGCAAGGGGAGGCCAGTGAAGATTGGGAAGAGGAAACACAAGGAAAGGAAGCATAATAATGGTTTGGTTTTTTTAAAACTGATTTGTTTACACCAACAACAATAATACCAATTTCCTTGGGGACCCACTGGGAAAGCCACTGTGGAGCCTCTAACAGTATCTTTACAGCCTCTGTGCTATACACAGCAACTCCCTTGTTGGAAGACCCTGTGTTACAGCCTCTTTTTTCCACCTGCAGTCATGTGTGTTCTGTGTTCAGCTTTTAACACCCAAGTTGAAAAAGCTCATAGCCTGGCCTTGTCTCCACAGAGTCAGACAACTGTGCAGGAAGTCCTGACCTCCCTGAAGCCAAGGGTGCAAGCTTTACCTGCATGTAAATCACCCAGAGCTGCAGCCAGAACTTTATAAGCAGATGTCTTGCCACCCATGGGATCTCCAACGATCATGTAGCCATGTCTTACCAGCATCATCTCATAGATCTGCGAAGAGAAGTCACACAGGGAGTAAATCCTGGTGTTCCTCCCTAAACTACAAGTGAAAAGTAAGTGAAGGGCAGATATCAGATTTTTCAAGGTCACATTAACTCTTATGAGCCACAACCCTTTTAGTTGTTCTATTGTCGAAATAGGTCTTAGATGAATATAGATGGGTCTTAGATTGCCTAGGACATAGGAGGGGCCATCTGTTCTTCACCTGTCTATATGCTAATTATCACATGATTGCTCAGATGACCCAATTAAATGCACCTGACCCCAGCTGGAAGGCGAGAAACAACTTTAGAAAATGATCTTCTGACTTTAACACTAGTGTACCTACATACACACAGACAGTAAGTTAAAAAAAAAAAAACCTTTAAATTACATGAAATATTTACACATAATTTTGGGTACACTAAAATCATTTGATACATTTACAGAATGTACGTTGATCAAATCAGAGTAATTACACCCCCATCTCCAAGATACTGATTATTTTATGAACTCATTAGAATTTAAAGGTGGCTACTAGAGGCAGGCAAGGAAGAGAGGAGTGGGGGATAGAGGTTAAGATTACTGACACCCCAAATTAGGTTGGAATGATTAGCTGTAGCATTTTATTGTGGGGCAGGGCAACTATGGTTCACAATACTTTATTTCTTATAAACATATTTATATAAACATCCATATTAATAATTTATTATAATTTCCCTTTTAAAGAGGGAAAGGAAATGGAGATCATTTTATTTTATTTTATTATTGTTACATCTCAATGGTTATCCCATCCCTTGTATCCTCCCATTCTTCCCTCCCTCCCATTTTCCCCTTATTCCCCTCCTTTATGACTGTTCCTGAGGGAGATTTCCTCCCCCTATATATGCTCATAGGGTATCAAGTCTCTTCTTGGTAACCTGCTGTCCTTCCTCTGAGTGCCACCAGTTCTCCCCCTCCAGGGGACATGGTCAAATGTGAGGCACCAGAGTACGTGAGAAAGTCATATCACACTCTCCATTCAAGTGTGGAGACTGTTCTGACAATTGGCTAGATCTGGGTAGGGGTTTAAAGTTTACCGCGTGTATTGTCCTTGGCTGGTGCCTTAGTTTGAGCGGGACCCCTGGGCCCAAATCTGCCTATTATAATGTTCTACTTGTAGGTTTCTAGGACCCTCTGGATCCTTCTACTTTGCTATTCTCCCATGTTTCTCTCATCTAGAGTCCCAATAGGATAGGAAATGGAGATCATTTTAGCAACCTGCATTTTCTATTGGAAATTTCCACTCAGGAGGCCTACGGACTGC
Organism: Acomys percivali; assembly: GCA_907169655.1. Lineage (NCBI taxonomy): Eukaryota > Metazoa > Chordata > Mammalia > Rodentia > Muridae > Acomys > Acomys percivali. The sequence continues at coordinate 563,354 of OU015757.1, forward strand.
TCCGACCTGACCCCTGACCCGAGCTCTCAGCTGATGGCTCCAACATATCAGTAACGTTTCATGTGGTTTTAGCCCTTAAGTACTAGACTGGCTTGATTGAGAATGTCCTTGACAGACTATGGCGTTTGAAGTCTTGGTCCTCAGTTGATGGCGCTGACTGGGGAGGTTTTAAGTGTGGCCTTGCTGGAGGGAGTGTGTCCCTGGGAGTGGCTTTCAAAGGTTAAAGACCCACTCCTGCAGCCTCTAGTTCACTCTCAGTTAGCTCTAGTGGCTGAGACATGAGCTATCACTCCCTTGTCCTCCTGCCAGGCCTGCTGCCTGCTCCACCACTTCCTGCCACGATGGGCACTCATCCCTCTGGAATTTGTAAGCCCCAATAAACTCCTCCTACCATGTGCCTTATCACAGCAGCAGAAAAGAAACCAAATCATGTATCAGCAGCGGCTTTCATAGAAGCCTGTTTTTCAGATCTCCTGATCATTCCTTCTTCCCGTGACAAGTAGCTCATAATATTTAAAATACAAATACCAGTCATTTTTATTTATGTGAAAAAAATTTCCCCTTTAGATTGTGATCCTCTCAGAGGAAAGAGATCCATGAAGCTTCTTATCTTAAAGGTCAAGTTCTCATTATTTTTTCACCCTGTTGGTGAGTGATGAGAAGAATCAAAGAAGGCAGTGATCATGGCGGGGGAGGGAGGTGGGGAGAGGGAGAGGGAGAGAAAACTATACATCAGCAAATATTGAGGATCTACTGTATGCCAGGCACTGCTTTCAAGAAAGCTTTATGCTTCACTGTGTTTGAGAGACACTTAGAGTGAGCAGAGGTGAAAACAACAGAACAGAAGGTGTCACTGACTCAGTAGCCTCTGGCCTTCCCTGAAAATGACCATGCAGATATCAAGATACAAAAAGACAGGTAATTCTAGATAGCTTGTTTTTGTTTTGATTTTTATTTTATTTATTTATTTATTTAGTTTTAGTTTTAGTTTTTTTTTTTTTGAGACAGGGTTTCTCTGTGTAGCCTTAGCTATCCTGGACTTGCTTTGTAGACCAGGCTGGCCACTAACTCACAGTAATCCACCTGCCTCTGCCTCCGAAGTGCTGAGTTCAAAGGTGTGTGCCACCACACCTGGCTTTTGATAGCATTTTTAATGATGTAACTTTATTTTTGAAAATCATCATTAAACGATATAAAAATTTCCCGGTATGTCTGCAAATTACTTTGAAATACACTAAGAGCAAGCCTGACAGTTGCATGGATTGATGGGCAAGTGTATATATTGTTGAGTAGGTGGATGGCTAGGTGGGTGTATGGGTGAGTGGATACATGCTTGGGTAGACAGGTAGGTGATAATGGATGAGAAAGTAATAAAGTAAGTATTACAAAGTGTTCATTGTAAAATCTACGTGGCTAGGGGGATATTTTATTTGTAATTCTTTCCCCTTTTCAAAGTTTAAAATATTTCCACAGTAAAACACTGGAAATGAAAGCCCATGCTTAGTTAAAAGTATCCTTTAAAATAAAAAAATACAGCCATATTCAATTAAATGAAATACATTTTTTAAAAACCCTCACTTGGTGATATACTGGGAAGAAAAATTGTTACAAGTCAGTCTGACCTCAGAGTCTGAAGACCCGAGTCCAACCTTGACCTTTGTTTCAATTAGCATGACAACTTTCATAAATGACAAAGGCGATAAAGCAGATGGTGACCGAGGAGACACAACTATCGTAGCACGAACCTCTCATGCTTTCTCTGCATGTGTGCTCTCTCGGAAGTCTCTCTACAGGGAAGTTTCTTCTCTTTCCACTTTTCAGGTGAGGAAACTGAGTCCCAGAGAGGTGAAATAATTTGCCTCAGACCCTGCAGAAGACTCTTACAGCAGTGAGTTGTGAACCTGGGTCTACATTAATCCCAAATCCAGTTCCTCTCTGGACCTCAGTGCTCCATCGAGGTCTGGATTAGGTGGTGTTTTTTGTTTCTGTGACTCTGATTTGTGAATGTGCAAAGAAAGTGCAATTGAGACATAGTTCATTGAACTAATTACTATATAAGTTATGAGTCAGCTTTACATGGAGTGTGTGAGTGGGCAAGTATGTGGAGGCCAGAGACCAAAACTAGATGTCTTTTATTGCTCTCCACCTTATTTTTTTCATGTCTTTTGGAATCAAAACTCACTTATTCCCATAGACAACTACTAGTGAGCTCCAAGGCCCACCCATCTCTGTCGGCTGCTCTGACTGCTGATATTACAGGTGTATGTGATGCTAGATCTGGCTTTTCCGCGGGTGCTGGGGAATAGGACTAGGGGCTTTACGCTTGCACAGTAGCACTTTGTCCATGGGATTATCTCCCTAGCTCCAACTTTGAGACATTTGATATAGCAACCTGAAGAGCAGTCTGCTTTCTCCTTCAGTGACAAAATAAGTTCTGAGACTACTGGGGTAAGGTGGAGGGAAGACAACTATAAATGAAGTATAAATGCAGGGAGGAAGGCTGGGCCCAGAGATGAAGAGAGCAACACTCCCAGGGCAGGTCCCTAGAAGCCTGTGATGAGGCCGACTGCATTCCTGTGCTTTTCAAGTTAGGTAAGCAAATCCTGTTTTGAGGACTAAGGCAATCTGAGTTGGAATTGTGAGTCCAGAGTAATGAAATGCTAAGTGTTCCCATGGGCTTTTCCCCAAGGAAGATGGCCATAGGAAAAGTGCTGGTATTTATTTTATTTTGCTTTGCTCTTGCTATTGTTTTAAGATTGTAAATGTGCCTGCTGGGGCTTACGCATGGACATCATTGGACGCCTAGGTTAAATGTTGGATTGTGAACTTTATCTTGTAGAAACAAAGAGGTGATGGTGTGATGGACGACTGTCAAGTGGGTCTGTTAGCTCCCTTGCTGTCAGTCCTGCTCGCACCTGCCCTCGGTCTTTCTCATTCCCGACTCTGGCAGACAGTAGGTACAGTCCCACTCGGCCACAAGGAACTAACCTGGATGATCTTCCCAATAAACCAAGGCACTGGCTGCAGCTGCATATTCCTGATGTTGTTGTTCAGTGCTTCCAGGAAAACCTCATAGTCCGGCTTTGGAAGGACAACTCCAGGAAACAGATCTGAGATAATTCCCTGTCAAAGGAGAATTCAGAAGAAGTGGGGTGGGGGGTTGGGGGCTAAGGGTTGGGGGTGGGACTGGGGCTGAGGATCTGATAGGTTAGCTCACCTTTTCCTAAAAGGAGGTCTACAAATAGAAGAAAGGTTAGAAATTTTCAGTGCTTGTTTTTTTCCTACACTGAAAAATCACAAATGCCAAGCCCATGAACCATGATTTCCCTCCCAAAAAATTTTAAAAGCCTGAAAAGATTTAACAGGCCCACAGTGATGTCTTCTGGTCATGCCACAAACTAGCAAGTAGACAATTCCTGTCTTTATGGCACTCATGGCCTGATGAGGAAGATAGGTCTTAAGCTAGTTAAAACAAACAAACAAACAAACAAAAAACAAAAACTAATGCCATTAGTTAAAAACCATGGCCTAGATCTGAAGCAAACAGAAAAGATTTTTATTAAAATTTAGAACTAAATAGGGATTTTTGCCTTTTTACTATTATTAACATGGAGGGTATTGGGTAAAAGGTGTGATAGGGCTGCGGGGAAGGCTTGGTCACTAAAGTAGTTGCTGTGGAAACATTAGGGCCTATGTTGAATCCTTGAACACTCATGTGAAAAGCTTGGTGTGAATCAAGTGAGTCACGATTAAAGTCACACCTTTAATCCCAGCATTCAAGGAGGCAAAAGCAGGTAGATTGCTGTGAGTTCAAGGCCAGCCTGACTAGAAAGTGAGTCCAGGACAGTCAAAGCTACACAGAGAAACCCTGTCTTGAAAAACAACAACAACCAACAACAACAAAGCTAGGGGTGGGGTCTTGGAGCTAACTGGCCAGCCAATCTTAGCTGATTTGGTTATCTCCAGGTTCAGTGATAGATCCTATCTCAGAAAAGATGGTGGAAGGCCACTCATGGTGGCTCATACCTTGAATCTCAGCCCTTGGGAGGCAGAAGCAGGGAGATCTCTATGGTATTGATGCTAGCGTGCTCTACACAGCAAGTTCCAGGCCAGTCTGAGCTACATCCTGAGAAGCTGTCTTTTAATAAAAAGATGGCAAGCACTAGAAAAGGGCACCTAAAATAACCTGTGGGTGGCTATATGCCCTGACACACATACTCTCAAAAGTAGAATTAGAAAGGGTGTCAAGAGATGGAAGGCATGGGAAGATGCTGAAGAAAATATTCTCCAAAGTTGAGCCTGGGTCCTTAGCCAAAGCCCCACAACCGCATACCTGAAACAGGGGGACATCTTGAGCCAAGAATTTGGCCAGGTTGACATCCAGCAAGGCTCGGAGCAGCAAAACACTTTCATTCTCTTCGGGGTACTTAAGTTTCAGATTGCCTGCGGCTGTGAGCACAGACTTGACAGCCCGCATGCCATAGTCATAGTGGTGCTGGGACGAGAGTTGCTCAGAACACAATCGGTAGGTGGCGACAATCTTCTGGGCAAGACTGTACAAGGGCAAAGATATGTCTCCAGGTCGTCACTGCAACCCCTTCCAAAATTAGGCTTGCCCATGACTTAGTGAGCAACTTTTACCAGATGCATCATAATGAACTAAGGAAGCAAAGTCTTTCAAAGATAGGATGAAAGCAAGCAAGTACGCACAGATATCTAATGTACACTTTAAATGAAGGCACATTATATGTTTCATGTGTGTGTATGAATGCATGTGTACATTTGTAGGCATACACAAACTTGAAACATCACACTATTAATCATGTCAATCCATGAAGAGCAAGAGTAAGGTTTTCTGGGGAGAAATTTTACCTTTTCTACTTCTGTGACATTACAATATTGTTTGATATCTGGTTTGCCTTTTAATACAAGAAAGCTAATTCAAAACTCTAATGTACACATCACAGTACATACATATCCTCATGCATGTCTACTTTTTGGTCTTTCAGGAATCCAGCTGAGAACCACGTTTCTCAGACTGTATACAGTCAGAGAAGCCATGCTAATGTGTTCTATCCAGTTTTGGGTGAACAAGTAACGTGTGCCCCATCTCTCCAGGAGGCACCCCATGCCATGTGCTGTGGCTATATTGTAAGGATCAGTATCCCGGGTTCCTGACTAACCCAGTGAGGAGCAATGTTCCTGACCAGAAATATCTATTTGGGACTTTCAGGGAGTGTAGAGCAAATGCTTGTCATGCTGTCCCACTGGGATTTGGGCATCAGGGTTGCCCTAACTACACAGGAACGTTTGCCGTTGTGAGTCCCTTTAGAAAACCGATTCACTTTTAAAAACAAAGACTCCATACTGCTCACACTTGAGCACAGGGCTTAGCATTAGGTAGATGGGGGGTTGACTAGTCAAACCAATGTTATCCAGGTTTACCATAGGGAAAAAAATAAACCTATAGCTCAGAGAAAGCCTCCTGACAAGCAAGAGTGATATATTACATGAGAAAATCTCTTAGGTTACAATTCAGAAATGCCTATACATTCTCCTGAAGAGACATTTGTTGCAACATCAAAACCCATCAATTACAGGAAAGACAAGGAAAAACAATAATAACAACAAAACAGCAACAACAAGAATGAAAAACAAATGAAGAACTTGGGCTGGGTCAATATAAGGCATTTTACAATGATGATTCATAACTCAGGGAGAGTGCTATTGTATGTACACACATATAAAAGACACTGATCTCTGCGTGTCTTGAGAAACTGAGAGATGCTTAGATCAGCAATAACCCCATGAAGTGGAGTCAATAAATCCTATATTTCTAACAATTTAACTAAGTTGTTAAATTAATTAAATAATACTATTTTTTCTCTGCAGCTTTGGAATCATTTCATGTTGTATAGTCTTGTTTTAGGACATTTAATAATGTGGGGGTAGATGTGTTACCATGAGGGATGGGAAGGATATGAGTGGTTACAGTTTTTTTTTTTTAACAGTGTATAAGCAGAGAAGAATGCCTTTCATGGACATCTGAGACTTTTCTCAGGAATGGAGTCAGGACCAAAGCCAGGGCTACATGTTCTTGAATCCGCCAGAATAAAATTTCTTTAGTTTTTATCCTTTTCTTCCAATGATCTACCTCAAATCTACCACACACAAAAAAACCCTGCTCTTTAAGAGCATTGAGAACCCACTGGAAAACAAGTGTAACATACCTCCTGGAGTCCAAAAAGCCCATAGAATAGAGAGAGATTTCACCAATGAGAGCATAGTCTGGCACCATCATGGCCACTGTTCGGAATAAGGCCTGGAAAAGAAATAATCAATTAGAACCAGAGTATACAAGATAAATCCTTAAAGGAGACACATCTACAGATACAAAGAGAAATCATGTGATAAGGGCCAAAAGGCAAGTTAATGCAGACAGATAACCTCTGTACTGTTACCAAGTTACATGCTATTTTGCATCGGGTCTCTTAGTGCTGTATGGAAGGTTCTAGATGCTGATTTTACAATTATGCTTCACTCTTTGTCAAGTGAGTACATTTTATAGCCTCACTCATCTTCCCAGCATTCAATAGGATATCAGATGCCATTTAAGAATGCAAGACCAATAAACGATATGAGAATTCTGAAATTAGGTAAGATCTGATTTGATTACTGCTCTGATACAGACTAGTTTGGACAAGTTTTACCTTTTGTTTTTAAAAATGAACAAATAGCTTTATCTTTTTGTAGAAATATCCTGAGAACAAATTACATAGTATCAGTGAAGTCTTCACAAACAAATGTGGCCCGTAGTTAGAAATCAATATACATCAGCTGCTCTATTATTAGCTTTAAAACTTAGAGAAAAAGGGACTTGCATTTTAGTAAGATGGATAACCAGTTATCCAGTTAGCAAACAGGATAACCAGGACCAATCCAGACTTCTTCACATCATTGCTTCCTATAATATTTGTCTCATGAAAGTTTCTTCTTCTTCTTTTTTTTTTGTTTTTGTTTTTGTTTTTGTTTTTTCGAGACAGGGTTTCTCTGTGCAGCCTTGGCTGCCCTGGACTCTCTTTGTAGACCAGGTTGGCCTCGAACTCACAGCGATCCACCTGCCTCTTGTACAGGTCTAATATGGGTATTGGCTAGGGGGAGTGCAAGGAGTGGTTACAACAACTGGGTATAAAAAATAGACATAAATGGAGGTTCAAATTCTACTTTGACACTCACTAGCCTATGTCAACTAACCTAGACAGATCTTGGTAGAGGAGATCTCAATTTAATAATTGCCTCTATCAGATTGACCTCATGAGCATACCTTTGAGGATATATTCTTGATTTCTGGTTTATGTGAAAGAGCCCAGCTCACTGTGAGAGTGCTATCCTTAGCCTGAGCTACATAAGAATGGTAGTTGAGTAAGCCATGGAAGCCAGTAAGTAGTCTTCCCCCAATTGTTTGTGTTCTAGTTCTTGCCCCTAAGTTCTTGTTTGAGTTCCTGCTCTTACTTTCTCAAAGATGGACCATGACTTGGAGGTATAAGCCAAGTAAAGCCCTTTCTTCCCCCCAAGTTACTTAATGTTTTATCACAGCAACAGAAAGCAAACCATGACATCCACTTACAGGTATTTGATAGATGATCTTGCCTAATTTCTACTCTGAGAGAAAAGTGGACCTTCTGAATAAGAATTCCTGAATACTAATCATAATGCATTTGTAGCAGGTAGAGCAACATGTACTAAAGTTGATGATGAGGGTGTAGCCATTTCTCTCTTATCACTTCCATCTAGAGGGGTGGAGCAATCCATAAAGAAGTAGGCCTACAAGACTCTCTCACTCTCTGGTCATTCTTTTCAAGCAACTGGGTGGTAGACGTTCTTTCCATAGAAGGCCTAACCATCTCATATCCATGATCTGTGCCTCCATGAAAGTAGCATCCCAAGGCCATCTAGGACCATCTTCCCTTGAAGAGAGCTTATTTGTCTCTCACTCTTCCCTTTCTGAAGCACTAGCAACAGAGCTTGTGACTGTTACAGTAGCTGTAGCTCAGGTCAGATCAGCAATACACGCTGGGTACACATACTCTTGCTTTTGCTCTAGTGGGCCAGAACAGCATGCTTTAGAAAGGAAATGACGTAGGCTTTACCAGCCTAGTAATAAAGGAGGTTGGTGGGCATGGGTCATTCTAGGTTTTCTAGAACTCTTTGCATTGTTTGGTGTTCTCCCATTAAGTAGATAATTATTGGTTTTTTTTTTTTTTTTTTTTTTTGTAATTGTCTTTTTGCCATAAGCCAAGATGTAAAATTAAATAACTTGACTTAACAGTGCTAAATTTCTATCCTCCCCTGGAAAAAACAAACAAAAAAAACCCCAAACTAAAACATTCTTGCCAATAGTAGGTTGAAGTTAAGAGGTGGCTGTTGCCTTAGCATTCACCAGTCTCTACCGTGCCTAGTCTACCTATCTTTACATTGCCTGTTTGACCTCTATAGATAATTGAAACACTGATCCTTACTACAGCTTCACTGCTGTTCACTTTCCATTTGTTTTTATCTATTTATTCCTCCTCACTGTGAGACCTAGTTGGGGATGTGTTCTGGGACCACGTGTTATCTTAGCATCATTGTCATTCCACTATTCTTTTATCCTTCTCATAGCTGAGAAATGCTACCTATTTCTACTATTGGGCTGTCTATGAGGTCTTTGGGGGCAACTTCTAGAAGCCTCTACACTGTAAGTACATCTATGCTATGAAAATCAATGCCAACATTTACCTTGAGGTTATCTGGCAGCTCGGCCCTGCCAGCATACCCAGGGTTCATTGTGATGAAGACGGCACAGGTTGGGTTCAGTAAGAGCTCAGTGCCTTCAAACATGAATACCTTCAGCTTCCGGATAATAGCTTGTTGAATGCTGAGGATCTGCTGGGCTACCACCGACAGTACTTCCACCTGTGGACAGAGTACCCAGCTGAGGTGTGCTCTGACAGTGTGCCCCACACTCAGCAAGGGCGACCCTTGGCCACCTGAGAACTAGAGCTTTCTGCTCCAAATAAGGAGCATGATTAGGGGCTTTGACAAAGAAAAGAAAAACTATATATATTTGTGTGTGTTTATGAGTGTATGTAGTATGGTGTGTGGGAGTAAGAAGTTTCCATGATACTTATCTTTGCATGGCACTTGGTATCTAAGGGGTGTATAGTGTCCACTGGTTCAATCTCATACTTACATTTCTGATTTCCACTCTTTATCTAAATAGAATAAACTACTCACTCTTTTGTGATATGCCTTTTTTAAAATTACCACCACTACTGTAGACTTCCGCCATATTTTTGGTTTCATTTAATTTTTATTCCTTTTACTGAGTTGAAACCATCTAAGAAGCAAGATCATTTCTTACTCATCTTTGCCTCGTGAACTTAGTTACTGACATTCACTAGCCCCAACTCACTTCTAAATGAGTCAGTGAATGGATGAATATGATAGGGAGGTTGAGTGTGTTTAAATATACGTGCTAGCTGAGTGTGGTGGCACATTCCTTTCATCTCAGCACTAGGGAGGCAGAGGCAAGTTCTGAGTTCAAGACCAGCCTGGTCTACAAAGTGAGTCCAGGACAGCCAGGGCTACACAGAGAAACCCTGTATCGTAAAACTAAATAAAGTAACATGCTGTCTCCTTCTGGTTATTTATGTTTCACATATTAAGTACCTACTCAATGCAAGGGCTGTAGAGAAGACACAGACTCTATTCCTAAGAGTTGAAAGCTAAAAAAAAAAAAAAAGGCCCCTCCATGTCCAACCCCCCTGTATGTCCCCTAAATGGAGAGCTACCTCAATCCTGTTGAATTCGTCAAAACAGGCCCATGCTCCAGCTTGGGCCAGCCCCTTGAAGAACTTCCCCATGGCTTTGTAATCCAAACCATCAGAACAATTGAAGACCACACACTGGAAAGAGGGAGGATTCAGGATAAGTTTTCTCATAGTTGAGTACCCAGAACCATCAGCCAGGAGCTAGGCTCTTCTCTCATTCTACCAAATGAATTGGGGTCTCACTTTGCCTGTGAGGCTAAATTGCCTTAAACTTGTTCCTGGGATCCATAGAGAAGTAGAAAGAGAGGTAGAGATATATGGCACTTCCATACCTGCTTGGCCAAAGCTTTAGCCAGATCTTTGGTGGTTTCTGTCTTGCCTGTCCCAGCTGGACCCTCTGGAGCACCTCCAAGGTTTAGCTTCAAAGCTCCCATTAGAGTCCTGGAAAAAAAAAAAAAACCCAGCAACCCAGTGTGCAAATACTAAGACACAAGAAACTAGCTTTTGTTTATTTTGAATTCTGCAAACAGTTAGGGGTCTCCCTCAATTATATGATCAATACATCATTATCATAAAAATTTGTTTTGTTCAGTAGCAGCATCTCACAACCTAGTACAGTGTTTGGGGCATAGCAGGGGACACCTATACACAGTTGCCTGAAAGAAGGACTGAATGAATAATGGGATACTTAGGTGGATCGAAATGAACCAAATAGAAATTTAAAATATCCCAATCCTACATTCCAAAGCTCATCAACACTGATGGGAAGGAGATGACAAATGCAGGTATCTCATTGGATTATGGGCTGAACCTAGGAATCATATTTTAATTCCATTCATATCCTTAATGGAAGGAACACAGAGCACGGCAGGTGCAAAACAGATAGATGTTAGACATTAATGATGTGAGAAATGCCCCCCAAAGTCCTTGGTATAAGTCTCTGTACCTTCACTAACACAGTACCTTCTTATTTTCTGAGCTTGTTTTCACAGCCCTAATTAGATTTAGGGTCGGCTGATGTCATGGTGCGAAGGGACATTCAAGACATGACTGTTTTTCCTGACTGAGCTAATAACGGCATATGATAGGATTTTTGATGAATGACTAGATTATAGCTACTCCCAGCACAGGAGGAGTATGAATGGTTATATCATGAAGGACATTTGCTCTTCTGCTGTCATAACTACTCTATTATGTGTGCCATTTATAATATGCGGAAGTTCAAAAGGGTATGCACAGAATATATCTACAAAAGGAAATTGCTGAATAATGAACAGAATAAACATGATGAATTAAAATCACACAACACAGATCTAGGCATGGTGACATATACCTTTAATCCAAGCACCTGGGAGACAGAGGCAGGTGGATCTCTGAGTAGGAGGCCATCCTGGTCAACAAAGTGAGTTCCAGGACAACCAAAGCTATACAGAGAAACCCTGTCTCAACAAAACAAACAAAACAAAACAACTCCCCCCCCCACACACAAAAAAAATCAGAAACAAGGGATAGATAATAAATGGATGAGTGAATTGAATAGAGACTTTTCAAAAGTGGTACAAGTGTCTAAGGAGGTGGAGGACATGGGTGGTGGGGGGCCAAGTCAGTGCCTTTGGTCATCAAGGAACTGGGGGAAGGATTGTAAGCATTGTCACAGGTGAAAGCACCTGTGTAAGCTTTGTTTTGGAGGGCTTTGCCCTTGGACACACCATGGATACTCTCTGAGATTAACCTTGGGATAGATTGGGTGGAGCCATCCTGTGCCTCGAATTCAGGAAATGGACTAGGGGACTCCACCTGGACTATTGTGTTTCTAATCAACCCTTGATGGGAGGAGGAGACTGGCCCTTGCATGTGAGAGACAGGCAGGCAGAGAGGATGAGAGGGGCAACAGGTTCAGACTGGGCTTGAACACACATGGATCAGGAAGGGGATCAGCGAACAGGCCGAACCAGCACGCAGGCCAGAGACACCTAGGGACCCGTCCTGTGGAACGGATACCGAAAGGTTCACTTTTTTCCCTTTAACTTTTCTCCCTCTTGTGTAAGCTACTTGGGTTGTACAATAAAGTTTAATTGTTAAGAAGGAACTGTAAGCAAACATTACTCTGGAGTCACTCAACTCAGTATACAATGTTCTGCCCACCAGAAGAGGGCACCAGATCTCATTTTAGATGGTTGTGAGCCACCATGTGGTTGCTGGGAATTGAACTCAGGACCTTTGGAAGACCAGTTGGTGGGTGCTCTTAACCTCTGAGCCACCTCTCCGAGTCACTCAACTCAGAATGCCTACCCTCAAGAAACCAAACACTGAATGCTGTCAAAGATGACTGTGGGAGCATGGGAGATTTAACATTTCTATACTATGGGTAGGAAGTGCAGCCACTCTGGAAATCAGTATAGTCTCTTCTCAAAACAAAAAAACTGAAAATAGTACTACAGATACAGTTCTGCTGAGTATACATCTGAAGAAATTGACATCAAGGTCCCTCAGAGATATTAGCACAGCCATGTTTACTGTGATACTACTTACAGAACAAAGTTAGAAATCAGCCCTGATGTCCATCAATTGATGAAGAAAATGTGGTGTATATAACAAATAGAATTTTATACAGCCATAAGTAAGAGTGAAGTTTTGTCATTTGTAGGAAGATGAATGGAGTAGGAGATGATCACGTTAAGCAAAATAAATCAGACCCAGAAAAAAAAAACACATGCTTTCTCTCATGTGTGGGATTTAGATTTTGGGGAAAAGACATTAAAGTAGAAAAGGAGCTACTTGGGAAGAGGAGAGGGATCAGACAAGGTTGGTGGAGAGACAAGACAAGGTGCTCATAAATATAGTATATTCTTGTATGAAAATGTAACAAAACATATTCTATAACTAAATATTTGCTAAAAAAACACATGATAGAAAAATTTAAAGAATCTTAAAAACAATACTTTAAAGTATATTTATAGTTTAAAATTTGTACTATAAAAGAAAATACAAAAGCAAAGAAAATCCAAGCATAATAACATTAGAAAGCTAAAAAAACACAGGGACCTAATTTTAGGAATTGTGAGGAAAGTGGCCAGGCACTACACTAAGTGAGGAGAAACCATTTATCCCCACTGGCTGGATGAAGAGCCTGGAGATGCCTTGCCTGAGTCTTAGTTTTACTTTTTTGTAGTGCTGGGAATAGAACCCAGGGCCTTGCCTGCTTGCTAGTCAATTGTTCTCCCTTAGAGCCACATCTTCAGACCTGCTTGTCTGTGTCTTGACCTTTGTGGTCTATCCCATGGCTGTGGGGTCTCCAGGTACCACCGTGAGTTTTGCTATTGCTGAGCTTTCTACTTAAGGAGCATGTGACCATCGCACTAGTACACCAATGTTCTGTTAACTGGTTCCAATTCCCACTGGGTTCCTATTCCCAGCCAATTCCATACCCATTTGTGGTTGTTGCTAGCAACTAAAGGCAAACTTTTGAAGTGTGACTTTGAAACAGAGGGTAAGGTACTCAGGACACCACAACCTTCCTGTACCACTGCCTTTCCTTTCTAAATTCTCTTCTCATGCTTTTTTCTTGGGGCTCCCATGCTTACCTGTAGCAGCGGTCTGTGAGTGGGGTGATCACCAGGCGGGGGGAGTTTCCCAGGTACTCATAGCCATATAAGGCTTCTGTGGTTATCATCTGTACACGAACGTTCTTTTCCTGCCAGTAGTATCGCAGCTGTGAGATCCACTGGAAATCATTTAGACTGGTGACGTGATCCTGTGCCAGCTTGGCCACCACATCACGGGCTAATGGGTCACCATGTAGAGACACACACACACATGGAGTCATCAGAATTCCCTATCTCCACACTACTTCAGGTTCTAACATCTTCCTGGCCTACTTCCAGCCTGAAGGTAGCAGTAGCTTTCACAAACTGAACTTTACTTTTTCCAAGGGGCAAGGAAGACTATATCAGGTGGTATAGTAGGGGAATTGCATTTGCACACTCTGCAGTCAGATTGCTTGGTGCAGTGGTTAATAAGGACTGTTAGCCTGACTTAGAACCACTAAGCTACTCTGCATGCCTAAAAGGATAAAAAGAAATGGGAAGACCCACTCTAAACACAAATGGTACCATTCCCTGGCATAGATTCAGTCCCAAACTACATTAAAAAAGAAGAACTCTAGCCAAGTGCCAGCGTTTGCCGTTCTCTGCTTCTTGGATGTGGATATAGTATGGCCAGACGCCCCACACTCCTGCTTCTTTCCCTACCATGGAGGTCTGAACCCTCAAACTGTGAGACACAAGAAACACATCCTCTCTTCAGTTGCTTTGGCCAGGTATTTTGTTGTAGCAGCGAGGAAAACAACAGATTCTCTTGTGCTCAAATTATGGTTCCACCATAAACTAGCTTGGTGACTCGTCTTCTCTGTGTCTTGGTTGATAGAGATAGATAGAAGATAGATAACTGTATGATAGAGATAGTATGCTATATATACCACCTGGAGTGGTTATGAGGGCTAAATGTAAATGTGTGTATTGGCAAAAAGTGAGAGTGAGAGAGGGCCAGTACCTCAGACAACTGTCCAACATATTAAAACAGTATATAAATATTTCTTCATGATACTATTTTGAAATTCATGGGGTTGGGGGTAGGACTGATCTAGAGGCTTTGCAATGTAGTCACCCTGAGTGCTCACACATCCCCAGTCTGACCTTTTGGGCCCCATTATAGGCTTCTAGGATACCCTCAAACAATGGCATCATCTTGACCCAAAACAGCATGGGAAAGTATCTCCTGAATTTGTGGTTACAGGTATCTTTCCTTCCAGCTTCAGGAACAGGCTGGGTAATACATTTCTAGGCTCCCTTCATCCTCTTATAGGATTTCAAGACTAACTTACTTACAGTAATGAGTTCTGAAGTTGAAGAGTGGATATGGGCTTATGGAAATCATCAACTGGCTTTTAGGTGCTGATGGTTTGAGAGTTGCCGAGATCTCTGAGCTGGTACAGTGAACTTCACAGATCAGCATGAGAGATCAATGTTGAGTTGTTTTCACTATGAAGTAGATGTGCTAGTACATGAATGTATATGCATGCATGCTTATGTTTGTAAGCCTAGACACTCAAGGAGATACTGAGCCATAATTATGCCTGCATTTGTCACCTTTACCAGGTGGTATGTGGCCATATGAGGAATAGATTCTCCCTCATCTCTCCCAGGTTTTATGGGCATATCTCTGCCCGAAATTAGACTGAAATGAGCACTAGTCCCAAGGGAATAGATGCTATGACACATTAGTTAGCTGGTATATGAGCAACAAAGACCTTGTTCCTAGGCAACCAGCCTGGACCAACCCTAGTTTCCTTGGTGATGATAGAGTAAGGGTGTGGAGGCGGTTTGTTTTACATAATGACCCTACTTCCTCCCCATCTTCCTCTTCTGTTTTCTTTTTGTTTAAAGGAGAGCAGAAAGGTATTGTCTCTCACTACCTCTCCCTGCACCACTGCCAATTTCTAGTCCATTGGGTTTCAAAGCAGACAGAGGAACCTTTGCCACTTCCAAAACAGTATCTCCCAACAACTGATTCATAACCTAGGAAATGTTTGTGAAAATGTAAACCATTAGATCAAGCTGAGAACTTGGTAAATAGTGTCAGCAGCTGTCCTTAACCCCAGGAAAACATTCACCAAGCTGGTGCCTCTCAGAGATGAGAGTCCAGCTTACAGAGTTGCTGTGATGGGAGTGGCTTTGGCAGTCAGTTCTCCCCAGCACTCTCCTTACCCTCAGATAGATTGGGGGGAGGCCCAAGTCATTCTATTCAGGAGAATTGAGAGCCATACCCAGTCAGCTGCCACTCCTGGGCAGCACAATGCCAAGAGCCTGCATCCTTACCATGGACGTCGATGACAGTGAGGGCCCCAAGAGTGAGCCTCGCCCCACTGCTCAGCTTCCCTCGCACCAGTTCAACGATCTCTGCGATCTGGTCATTGCTCTTTTTCAGGAAGTCCTGGCCGGGGCACAGGAAGAAGCATTCAGTCAAAGTGGCTTTTCCTCCAGCAATGGCCATCTTGATGGTTGGCATCACTTACCATCCAATGGTCCAAGCCTGACCTGAATGTCCTCTCTCAAGCCATCCTTTTTTTCACCCAACACATTAGCCTCAAGATGAGTCTTGTGCTAATTAGAAGAGGCCATACTATCTATCCTGTTTTATTTTTATAACATTGTGGGAAAGGCAAAACTTTATGGGTAAAAATGCACAATTGCAAATGCTTGGAGTTGAAGAAAAGTTGACTGTGGGGAGTAAAGGCATTTGGGGCAATGAAGAACTGTTTATCTTGAACATGACTGGGCATACGTGGGTTGCATGCACTTGTGTAGACACAGAACCATGTGTTAATGTGGGTGAGTTTTACTATACATGAATTATATAATCTCAGATCAAAGGAGATACCTACAAATTATAGCAGCTGGGAAACTGTGGCAGGAGGGGACCAGCCTGGGCTACATGGGAAGACACTACAGCCTGGGCTACATGGGAAGACACTACCTCACTTAAAATACAATGAAGAGGAGGAGAAGGACAAAGCAAAATGTAGCCTGTAACCCTGGGCAAAGTCCTGACCTAGGGAAAAAATTGGGCATTTAATAGGAAATGATTAAATAGGCAAGGCTAAAAGGCCTACAGACAGTAATAGATGAATGTTGATTTCCTGATTTGAATCACTATATTTTGGTTGCATCTGGTGTTCACATCTGAGAGTATCTAGATAAAGGGTTTATGAGTATTTTTCATACAATTTTTGTGACATTATATATAAGCCTGTAATTTCAAAATGAAGAGGTTAAAAAGTAAAAATAAAAATTAAAAAAAAATTTAATAATGGAGAGGCCCTGAGCTCAGATTCCATTATTTCAATTTTCTAGCACTGTGCTTTTGAACTAGGAGGGCCTCCAGGTGTGTGAAATTTGTATAGTTACAACTAACCTGGAAAGCTCTCCAGAGAGTTGAGATGGAGTTTGACAAGCATGGGCATGATGTCTGAAATGAATTAAGCACCCAGTAAATAGTGATGCTAGTGTTAGCAATAATGTGCCCAGCATGCAGAAGAGGTTCCTGATGCCTTCATTGTCCATGAACTGCAGTCTGGAAAGCCCTTGGTGATGGAGATGCCTACACAGTGCTCCAAACCTCCCCATCTCTACCCCACAGCTGTTGTCCTCCAAGCCAGGCAGCAGGTACACATCGAGAATCTGAGACTCCCTGCTTGCTTGTGAGTTGGGTTAGTTACGGATTCAAGTTATGGATTCATCCTTCTTTACAGAGAAGTGACAACACATCCTCAGGCTTAGACAATGCTCATGGTATCGTAGCAACTCATCATCAGGGCTTTTATCAACATGTCAAGTAATTATGTTCTTGCATGTTAAACTGAATTGTTACATTAATGGATTTAATGTAAGTTACATAGTTTTCATTTAGAGCTTGTACATAGTACAAGATAGGATTGTAATTGATTATACCCTGAGTTGAGGCAGTGGAAGGGTTTGGAAAAGAAAACAAACTGATGAATTAATTTTTCATGCAATATTGCCACTGTAACTGATGATGTGTACAGATTTCTTGTTCAGATAAACCTGTCAGAACTTGGCTTTCTACTGCTTTTGTGTGGAATGATATTGCAAATATTAAGACAATGTTTCCAAAGGTTGCTGCAATGCACCATGCCTTTCCAGCCTCTTTCAGGGGCTAGGGATAGAACCAGGGCCTTGTGTATGCTGGGTCATTGCTCTGCTACTGAGCTGCCCCAGTCTACTGTGCTTTTCATGTTCAGAGTTTTGCACATTCTAATTTCTGTCTCTGGAACAATGCTCCTTGTATTTTCTACTTGGCCTGTTGTCACTCATAGTTCAGGTCTCTTAGAAAATGATTTTTATGGGAAATCATCCCCAATACTAGCCCCTCTCTCAGATTCCCTCTTTCTTCCCACACCTTGAACCTTTTTTCTTCTTTATTGAAGTTCTAAGCCAGTGTCTTTTTAGCCTCCTTACTAGACTGATCATTAATCCATGGAACCAGTGACAGTATGATTACCTTATTTTTTATCTAGTTACTTTTGCCTAGTAGTAGTCTCAGCACAAAGCAAATGCCAAATCAGTATTTATTAAATGAATAATTATTGGACACATGGGCAGATGGGTGGAGGGACTGAGGAATAGGTAGGTGAAAAAATGAAGATTGTGTGGATAGATATGTGGATGAGTAGCTGGATAGAGGCACTGATGAATAGGCAAATTGGGTGGATAGGTGGATAGATGGAAAGAGGGAGAGGTAAATAGATGGATGAATGGATGGATAGATAAATAGATGGATGGATAAGCAGATGGATGAATGGATGGACAGATGAGTGAATGAACGGAGAAGTCAGTAGATGTATGAATGATATACAAATGGGTATGTAGATGATTATCTTGCGATTGCACCTGATTTCTAGAAGACTATCTAGGGTGTGTGTGGGTGTGTGTAATAAGAAACTTTTCTGTCTCTTGTCTGTGGGATAAAAAAAACAAACTGGAGCATAGAAATGCAGTTGCAAAAGTCAGATATTTCTTATTTCTAAAATTTGGAATGATGTAATGAATGAAGCTTCCAATCCATGTGTTAGGCATTAGTCACATTGATTTCCACTTTAACTTTGGGTAGGCACTAATGTTTTAACATCAATGCAAATCATAGTAAATTAGGATATCTTTTGGTCCATGGCCAAGATTTCATAGGCAAATATCAGGGGTCTGATAAGATAATCATGGGAAATTATCTATGGTTAGAAATGGAATTATTACTCATTCATTGAGCATATATTTATTGAGCAACTACTATGTGTTTGGCATTGCATTAAATTCTGGAACTATAATTGTGAACAGAACAAACATGGCCTCTTCCTAATGGGTTCTCAACATCTAAGCCCTGGCTGATTCACTAGGGTGTTTAAACCTCCCACCACCCCATGATGTGATGTGATAATCCCTCACATTTTACAGAGAAGATGAGTGACACTTGTGTTGGTAAGTTGCTCATGGTCACATATTCAACAAGTAAATTCTGAAGAATTGGCATCAACTGGAAATGCATGTTTGGATCTGAGGATATCCAGGGCATGACTATACACCAGATCTCACAGAGAAAGCAGAGGAGAAGACCGGGGGTCGACTTGTTGGAACTGGGGGGGGGGGGCCAGAGAGAAGGGAGTAGTAGCAGAAAGAGAGAGGCAAACAATGGCTTTCCATGCCAGGGAGAACAATTGTTGGGAATTCTGTCAGGTAACCCCTGGAAACAAAGACTGGTGAGACTCAGCATCATCCTGCAGGTCAGAGTTTCTACATAGGATAAACCATGGGACTAACACTGTGGGAGATCCTTGGCTCGCTCCTTGGAGATCCCCAAGTCCAGATGTCCCACTTCGCTGTCTCCATGAGAATTCTAGTTTCAGTGGTCCCTGTTCTAAATGACCCAAATGGCTACTCGATCCTAGTTCATATTGTCTCTCCTCTCCAAGCTTTAAGGCATGCTTACTTACCGGTAGAGTGTCACCAACTACGGCTGTAGACACTTCCTTGGTCCAAAAGATGGAGGAGACACAGATAACTACTTGGCCAGGCCACTGCAAAACCCAGATGTTACGAGGGACCTGGGAAGGAGCAGTGAAATTTACTCTAGAATCAGTTCTTCTCATGTGGTTCACATTGACTCTCTATAACTATGCCCCCCAACACACACACACACACACACACACACACACACACACACACACACACACCTCAGCCTGTTGGGAAGTCCAAAATCCCTTTCCACTGTCCTAGAACTTACTGTGTAGACCAGGTTGGCCCCTAAATCAAAGAGGTCTGCGTGCTCTGCCTCAAGAATACTGGGATTAAAGGTGTGTGTCACCATGCCAGGTTTGGAATTACTGATTTATATCTTTGTCCCCCAAATTTGTGTAAAAGAAAAACAAAACAAAACAATACCAACTCTGCATGATTTCATCACTTCAAGACTGAATATATATATAAGACTGAAACACACACACACACACACACACACACACACACACACACACCATGTCATGATTTTCTTAGGCAAGTCCTCCTCCCTTATCTGTTGTTTCCTAAACTTAAGATCAAGGTGCAGCCCCAATACCACATAAACTGGGCATCGTGGCACAAGCCTGTAATCCCAGCTCTTGGGAGTTGGAGGATCTGAAGCCCAAGGGTATCCTTGGCTACATAGTGAGGTTTAGGCCAGCCTGGGCTCTATGAGACCATGTGGTTCAAGTCTCTCTGAAGGTGTAAATACTTTGTCAGAGCAGAATTCAGAATACAACCATGCTTCTCGTTATGTATTGTCTACGCTGCTGCTGTGCGGTCAGGGTAGACTTCGATGCTGCAGCCAGAGTGTGGGCCACAGGAGTGCGAGAGTCCACTTGGTCTTTTATAGAAAAGTTGCAGACTCCTGATCGTTAACTTCACATTGGTAGATCTTGCTCTGTGATTCACAATTTATCGTAGAAAATGGAATTTAGTTACAATTTGAAATATACCATGAGAGGCAACACAGGTGGTCTGATAAACTTTGTGTAAAGGCAGTAGTTGAGCATGTTTGTTTGATAGAAGAAGTCTTACAATAGGGGTAGGGTTTGGAAGGAAGACACACACTCAAAGAGGGGACAAAACTCCGACACTGCCAACATGAGCCTGGCTGGATGCTCTCTGTTGAGGATTTGTCACAACAGGTTATTTTCCTCTTTGGCTTTGTATCATCCTTGTTCCCATTCTAAGCGCTTTGAGGGCCTAGAATGTCACTCACAGGTGGCCTGAGTGAATACATTCCTGGAAAGGGAGTTAAACGGACCTTGAGCCATCAGTCACAAATGGTGACATGAGACAAACAAATCCCCACGCCATTCGCCCCCATGATCAGAAGGCTCCAGCTAACCCTTCTCTTCCATCACCTACTTCTACCAGCAAACTTCATCAGAAAAATGTTCACTGTCCGAGGATTCACAGGTAATTGGACTCAGAAGCTCAGAGAGGTAGGTTTCAGCATCAGGCAAAAGGTCCAGTTGAATGGAGTCATCTAGTGCACTCCCCAGAGCTTCTTTTATAGTTGCAATACCCTGGCACACAATATGTTAATTCCTGTTTACCTGGACATAAGCTTCAATCCCATCTCCAATAACATGCCGCATGCTAGCCAGCATTATCTGCTCCACCTGCTGCAGCCACTTTTCCACCATGCCCTGTGGGGAAGTACAAATGGTGGAAGGCAGCAACTGTCAATTAAAACTAGGCAGAAGCTGTAGGAGCAGACCAGATCTCTCTCTCCTCTCTCTCTCTCTCTCTCTCTCTCTCTCTCTCTCTCTCTCTCTCTC
>OU015757.1:608403-622520 GCA_907169655.1 Acomys percivali
CGTGTGATTTATATGTAAGAATTGATGTCTCCTTTAATTTCTTTTTATCTATCTAAGTAACTATCTTTGATCCACTGATTCCTCCCATGCCCAAAGTGTTATTAGCCAAATGGAAAGCTAGACAATCCTCCAGCCAAGGGACATGTAACTTCATCCTCTTCCTAATCATCACAGCTCCTGTGGCCCCTTGGTCCTTCTTGGACTTCTTCCTCTTCACATGGCCTGGGTGGCAAATACCATAAGGAGAATCGGGGGAGAAGCACCATGCTTCGGGGAGTCCAGACAGACAATGAAGGCTGGAACGTTTACCACCTATAGCTGACCCTGATATCATGCTGGTTGATGATCACTAAGGCATAGTGGATAGACTTGGCCAGGTACAGCTTATAGACTTGGGCCTGAAGCTACTTCTCCGGGAAATCCTCAGTGTTCAGGCCCACATAGAATCCAGTTCTATCCTTCCTCACCCAGCACCCCAGTACCCAGGAGCGGCTGAAGACAGACATTGTCCTCAGGAAGATGCCATGGGGCCTTTCAGTCCAGTGTCAGTAGCTCCTGGGTGGCCTTGTGGGTCTTGGCCAAGGTAAATTTGATATTTTGGGCCTCACATTTGTTCCGGAGCTCATATTTGCCAATCAGCTTCAGTTTCTGATTGAGATGCAATTTCTCAAAAGGCCTCTATGTGGGTTTTATTTTCAAAAAATAGCATGTTGGTTCTCACTAATATTATTTTACTGTGACTAACATTTCACTTTTCTTGCTTTATTTTAAGTTTCCATTTTCTTTTCTATGTGGTATGCATGTGTGTTGGCACACATGTGCATGTATGTGTGCGCTCAATGCATGTAGAAGCCAAGACTGATATGAGGAATTATTCTTGGTTCCTTTTCCACATTATTCATCAAAGCTCAGTTTTTTAATCAGTCAAATCCAGAGCTTGACAAGATAGCCAGCTTGTTCTGGAGATCCCCCCGAGGCTGAAATTAAAGATGGCTGCCACCTACACGCACTTGACATAGTACATAGTTTCTGGGGATCCAAATGTCAGCAAGCATTTTAAACACTGAGACATCTCTCCAGCCTCTGTATAAGTGTGTGTGTGCGTGTGTGTGTGTGTGTGTGTGTGTGTGTGTGTGTGTGTGTGTGTGTGAACTGTAGGTACATGTGGGCATCAGAGGACAACATTCAAGAGTTGGTTCTCTCTTTTAACTCTGTGTTCTGGGGACTGAACTCAAGTCATTGTTTTGTGTGGAAAATGTTCATACCCACTGACCCATCTTGCCATCCATTTTTCATTCTATTACATATGATAGCTTTGGTTACAGACAGCTTAAGTTTCCCCTGATATCCATAAGAATGGAAACTATATTCATAGAAAGACTAAATGAATTTTTAAGACTTTGTGTGAAACAAAAGGTAGAAAAATACAGAGAAAGACATCTTAAAGCTACAACCAGAAAACTCTAGAGATGTTGCTAAACAACCCAGTTTCTTAAAAAAAATAAATAAATTGAGAGTGAAAAAATAGGAGTTGAAGTGGGCTAGGAGACTTATAGAATAAATAAAAGAAATTGGAGAGACATAATAGAATGAAACGTTGTAGCCATTCATTATTCAGTTTCTCATTGAAGTAAATGGAATATAAAGAAAACATCTAGGACCCTTTCTGGTCCCAGGTTAAAATCTTCAACATCTTTCTACTCTGGTTATAAAATGAAATGCACACATATTAACATGACTTTAAGCATCCAATTCTCTGACTTTACGGCCTCTGCTAAGCATCCGTCCTCCTAGGCAAGTCTTCCCACCAGGAAGACTTGCTGTCTAGGTTGGACCCAGCCTCTCTTTCTCCACATCTTCACTTTACTAGCTACTTCTCAAGTCTCTTCTGAAAGGAGCCCTCCTCTAACTTGCATCAGGCACAACCACAATGGTGGTCCCTGCTCATGTTCTTCATAGAGCATCTGCACGGTCCCGCTCTGTCTTCCATCTTCCCTCCTTGCCTGCCATTCACACAAGGGCAGGGACTCTGAGAAAAGAAATGGGAATCACAAAAGGCAGGAAGGGCAGATGCCACCCTGTCTTCTTCTTGATCATCTGAGCTGCTAGGGAGGCATCCTGCTTTAGTTTCTTCCAGTTTGATTCCTCTTCTCGGCTTTTGTTTGGTTTTGCTTTGTTATAAGCTGCTATTTTAGACTCTGGCAGGCATGAAAAGTATCCTAATTATGAACAAATCCCATCAGATCTGTGAGCACCTGTCTCTTGAAAAGCAGAGTGCTATGTCTAAATCTGTAAGGCTTGGTGCAAACCCATTCCCTGAGGCATCTCTTCTTTTTCCAAAACACTAAAGGATAATCCACCACATTCTGTGATAGACAGTAGCTCACGTCTACCACAGAGTTGAACAAAATGAGAGGAGTGGGACAAAACTAATAGTGCTGTCATCTACACAACTACAGCTGCAGCATACCTCCTAAAAGTAGTTATGAATTTTCCTAGAGGACAACACTACACAGACTTGGTGGTTACACTAAAATATTACCATTATCATCCTTCATGATTTCACATAAGTGCTTAGCACATTATAATGTCTCTATTATGTTGTAGCATATATGTGTGTATATATATACACACACATACACACACACACATATATATATGAATATATGAATTTCATGTGATAATACAGCCAATAAACTAGTTTGAGTAAATGAGCTGTCCTTGGAACTACTGGAGTCAAGTGAGAAAAATAGAGGGATTTAATAGTAGCGATTGGCCACAATTCTGGTAGAAAATAATATTCATTCTGAAGAACAAAGTAAGTAGCCAGGTGATGATGGCAGATGCCTTTAATCCCAGAACTCAGGAGGAAGAAGTAGAGGCAGGCAGATTTCCAAGTGCAAGGCCAGCCTGGTCTACAGAGTGAGTTCCAGCACAGTCAGGGTTACACAGAAAAACTCTACCTTGAAAAAAAATAACAAAGTAAAAAAATTCAAAACTTGAATTAAAGACGCCTAACAGGAGTAATGCAGGTAGGGTTAAAGGAATTTATGCTTTGTGTCCTCGAAGTCTAGCACAGGATGTTTTAAATGCTCTTTCTCCATGGTTGGCACTGTTTGGGGATGCAGTGGAACCTTTAGAAGTCCAGCCCTAGCTGATGGAAGTAGGACAGACACTAGAGGTAACCACTGAAGGTTACAGTGCAGCCGCTGGTTCTTGCTTTGTTCTCTCTGCTGCCTTGTCCATCATGACATAGACAGCTCCCATCACACATGTCTGCACTGTGTGAAATGAGCGGTTCTGCCACACCTTGCCCCAACTGACTTAAATCTTCTGAAACTGCATGCTGAAATAAACTTTTCTCCTCTTACATTGTTTCTGCCAGATGTTGTGGCCATAATGCAAAAGTAACCAGTACAAACCACAAAACTAGTCAGGCAACGAGCTGCTAGCACCAAAGGGCCTCGTGGCAGAGGTAACAATGAGGACTGGAAGAGCAAAAACTGACATTCAGAGGGATGCTGATGCTGGTGCTGGTGCCCAGGGCCACACAAGGCGAGGGAGAACAGAAAGCTCTCTAATCATGTTCCGGCCTTCTGCAGGACTCACCATTGGCAGAGCCCAGTCTGGATGCAACAGACAATGGAACCAGGGGCTGTAGACTGGAGGTAAGCCTCTCAGGCACTGGGAGGAGAATGCACAGCAGTGGGAGGTGGGGAGAATGCTTGACACTGAACCCCAGAACTGATTGGAAAATGAGGTCTGCTACCCTGGAGAGGAAACAAGACTGCTTCCACAGTAGGTGAGCACATAGCTGTTGTTCAGCTTTCCTCACTCACGTTTGAAGTGGAACAATGGCAATCAGCATTTACCAAAGGAAGCCAGATCCAGGGCTGCCTCACTGAACCTCTGTGAGACGCTAGAACTCAAGCATGAGCTGATGGGTCCAGCTGAGAGTCTCTGCCCAGGGAGGAGAAACCCTGCACTTCTCTCACACTGCATGTGGTGGCTACTGCTTCTCCCTGAACATACACTGCCTCCCATCACACTTACACTTACAGTAATAATCTTCTTATCTTCTTAAAGGACAGGGTCTCTCTATGTAGCTCTGACTGTCCTGGGACTTACTGTGTAGAACAGGCTGGCCTCTAACCCACAGAGATCCTGCCTGTTTCTGCCTCCTGTGTACTGGATTAAAGGCCTGCGGCACCACGCCCAGCTATTATAGTCATATTCCAACTAGGAATGCTTCCAATTAGGAAGCATTTCTCAGCTGGAAGAGGTCACTGTTAAAGGAGGAGGAAGCATGCAGTTTTGCATACACCTAGTATGACGCTGTACAACCAATACATCTCATCTCATCCCTTCCTCATGGTGAGGTAGACCCTAATGCATTCTGCTTTTTAGATGACAGAGGTGAAGCTCAAAGAAATGACAAAACATCTTGGATCTCTTCACCTGACTTTGCTTTCACCTGGCTTTGCTTTCTGGTTAGCCTTAAGTGCACAGGCCTGGGGATGCCACATATATATGCATGTGGGGGTATACTGAAATCCCTTGTATTGGTTGCTCAGTTGTTCTGAACTGCATTGGAACATAATCTACGAACTTAAAAAGCAATCAGTCTGCCCAGCAAGATAAGTTTTAGGATCTGGAGGACAGAATCTAGATAGGTAGGGACAAGGCTTTAAGTAGAAAAATATGCCTTCTCTAAGTTTTTCTGTATTTCTCTGTTATAGGTTAAGGTACTAATTTCATAGTCAAATACACACCCATGTCTCAAGTAGAGTACATGACATAGTAAAAGTCCACGAATCCCTATGACATGTGATAAAGGAACACACATTTTACAGCCACATTAGCACTGAGCAGGAGCAGCTGCAGGACAGACCATGGCTCAGGCCCCTGGCAAGCCTTTCTTCTCCCTGTCCTGTTATCTCACAGCCCCCAATGTCCAGTGTTACCACTGTTATTATAACAAGCCACCGTTTTTGCCTTTCTCTCTGTGCACCACTAAATTCCCATTGTTTGAACCAGGAAGGAGGGGTTTACTGCGTGAAGCAGCTTAGAGAGAACAGTCCTCATTTCCTTCTGACTTCAACATTGCCCACACACCGTGGGGGATGGAGAGGGGCTCTAGAAAGAACAAGAAATCTCTAGACTGGGTGGTTGTTTAGAAAGCCTGGCCTTGAGCCCAAAGTCACCCCAGGCTCTCCCTGTACCTTTTAATTAGGTCCATCTCTGCCTGATCCCTCTTGTTAAGGAGCAGATTTCGGCTGTTTTCAAAGACATCTTCTATCTGGTCAGGCCAGAGGAACAGGGTGCTGTTCAGTTTGATATCCTCTTCTGTAAAACAGAGAGTCTGCTGTAGGGTGCTTTTCAGGATGTGGGGAATCAACTCAGCAGGTAAAGGGTCATCGGAAGTCCTACTTCTGAGGGGTGGTAGGAAACAAATGGATTCCCATGGATGAAATGCTAGAGAACCAGTGTTCACTGGATGTTTACAAGAAACCATGCTAGTATGCAGACAGCATTATTATCCTTACTTTTACAAACGGGAACCAAAGCAGTGAAGCCATGAGGTCAAGGTTGCACTGCTCAATGGTGGACTTCAATTCAAAGCCCAACCAACCCCAGAGGCTGAACCCTAACCACCCTGCCTGACTGGCTTCTGAAAAAAGTTAGAAGTGTAGGATGGAGTTGCTCTCCTATACCTCTCACCACCTCATCTCATCTTCAATAACGGCAGCAAGAGTTTCAATGACATGCTATCCATTTTATCTTTGGCCATTGAAGATGTCCTTGTAGTCTTGGGAGGCCCACTGTGATCCACTGAGAGTCTAGCATGTCTCCATGTAGTTAATGGCACAGTTCTGAGCTTATGAATGACTGCTTAGGTAATCATTGTGCATTTCCAGTCTCTTTCAATGCTCCCTAAATAACATAGCTTGGACCATGTAGTTCATAGGTGTTTTTATCTTGGAAACGATTTGTGAAGAACAAGTATTTTTCCCTTATCTAGTCCTTATTTCAAAACTCCAACTTTATGCAAGAAAGCCTTTAAGGAGCCTCAAGGGCCTTGAATAATTTTTTTTCTTTTTAAAGTCCAGAGAAACAGAACTGTAGTAAAGACAAATGAAACTATCAGTTTATCAAAAGATTATGGATTTTGAACTAACTGCTCATGAACATAAGGTGTTAGATGCCAATACAGGACACAGGTCAGGCCTCTAGGTGTGTCTTCTTTTTGTCCAACAAGATTCCCTTTGGGTGATTCAGATTCTTGGGTATAAGAGTATGAATTAGTGCCTCTAAGACATGGGGCATTTGAAAAGCAGCTTTCCCGATAGCTAGTGGGATTGCTATGAACCTACTTTCTCCCAAGTTTTTATTCCTAAAATATGAATTCAGCACACTGTAATCTTTTATATGCAAACACAAGCATGCACATGCACACGTACGGCATACATAGACTTACGGGGCAAGTCTGCATAATCCATCAGGAACTCAAGCCGCTCACTTGCATCTCTAAGTTGCCTCCTTAGTTTGAACACAGTGACATCACTGGATTTCCTTAAGAATTCGATGAGGGCCACAAGCTCCGAGGTGTTGGCAGGGATCTCACTGACTTTGTCAGCGATGGAGCTGTACTGATTACAAATGCTACGGAGAAAGAAATGGTCATGATCCCCACCACCACCACCACCACCATCATGTGCACATCTGGGTTTGCATTAACATAGAGGCCTGAGGTTGATGTGGGAAATCATATTCCATTGCTTCTCTGCCTTCACAGGCTGAAAATACAAGTGGGACAGCACACCCAGCTGGCTGAGGACCCAAACTCCAGTCTTCACATTTGTTTGGCAAGTGCTTAACCATTAAGCCACCTCCACAGCATGGTTCTTTCCTCAGAATTTTTATACCTGTTATTGGTGTCCCGGTTTACATCCACTTGATACTGAATCAGACGGTCTTTAAGGTTTTGAGCTCGCTCACAGAGATCATGATTTAGAGACAAGGCATCAAGACAGAACATGGCCAAAGGCACAGTGATGTGCATGGATGCAATTTCATTTCGCCTCTTTTTTATTCTATTGATACTCTACAGAAAAAAGCACAGTTATAGTTCAATAGTTGGGTGAGCTCTACCCATTGCCCCCAGCCTCCCTCTAGGTCAAGCCTGGTCCAGTACCAAGCTTAGTGCTCATAACAATACATTGATCCCCCAATGAATTGGCTATAGCACATGTTACCAGGACACAGCACTCTAAGTGGAGTCTCTTACCATCACAAAGTCCTCAATCTCATGGTTTTCCTTTAGGAACTCAGTGATGCCTTGCTCTGCCATGTTATCCAGCAAGTCGCCATACTTTTTGTATACATCTAAGTATCTTCCGTTTTCCAGAACATACAACAAAGCACACAAACACAGGCCAATAAGTTAGATGGTCAAGGGGACCACTGACATAGATAACAGCGTTTAAAACAAGAACTCAAACCAAGAAAGAGCAATGAAAACATAACTGGAGATTCAGGATTTTAGCTTCTGATACCAATTTTGTGACTTCTTTGCTGCACAAATTTAGAGAAGATATTTAACTGTGTGTTTTGTTTTAAGACCAGTGTTGTGTTTTGGTTTTAAGGGGCTATAATAAACTATATTTTATAAACATTATGATAAACTTTGACTATAGTAAAATATGTAGAACAATTAATACTATGCTGAGTTAGAATAAATTTAAGAGCTCAAGCCAGGAAAGGAAGGGCTTTCTTCTCTCCCTACAGCCCTACAGTGGCAAACAGACCCATGGAACCTCCAACCAAAATGAGAAATATATTTTGTAAAAAATTATTGGCAAATTTTGTGCCCTCCTTCTAACCCCAAAATTCTGTGCCTAGTTTTAAGATGAAAATTTGGAATCAAGTAACCTATGGCATATGAAAATAGGTTCCTCTGTTTTCAGGTCACGTATAGGAATGGTTGGATAATTTTCTCCCGGTTGGAGGATACATCTAGGATGGATTGACTTAAAATAGGTTTGCGGTACTGAGTAAGTATGCAGAGTGACTTGGTGGAACCCCAAGGTACATTTCCAAGAGACAGGCCACCCCACAGACACTCTGGGACTGAAGAGAAGCCACTGGTGTTTCTGTCAGTCTAGAAAGAAGCAAACGTATAAGACCCATGTCTTACACAGGGAAGCTCCCAAATAAAATGTATGGAAGGGGGGCTTCCATGAGACTCATTTTTACATAGATGAAATGATGTTCTCAAACAGAAGTGATTTTGCCCTGCAGGAGGGCTTTGGCCACATCCAGAAACACTTTCAGTCATCATAGTGGGGCAGTTCCTTCTGGCATTTAATGGGGACAGCTGAGGATTCTGTTATACATTCCACCATACACAGGGCAGTCCTGGCCCCACAACATAGAATTCTTCCCACTGAAGATGTGACAATACATTTGCATCCAATTCATACGGTGGCAAACTGTGAATGATCAGTAGTTTAGGGTGTGATTTCCAACCTGAAGATGCATTTAGGGGAAGCATTCAGTGTTGAAAGGTGCCTTACACTGATGTGAGATACTGCCTGAGACAATTTGTGGGTTTCTCTCTGTGTGGTGGTACACACCTGCAATCCCATTACTTGGGAGGCTGAGGCAGGAAGACCATGATTCTGGGGTCAGGTTGAGCTACATAGTGAGAACCTGACTCAAAAACAAACAAAATACCTGAAATACATTTACAGGTTTCACAACAGAAACATGAGTTTGTTGCCCCAGATCTTGGGAAATATTATTTTTCTAAATTCCGGAAACGTCGACCTATATCTGGCCCTGTGGCCTTCTGAGAACAGAGCAGGATCTGCACCTAAATTTGAACTCTGGCTTTTCTTTCCTACTTACTGCTGCCCAATTACACTCTTCTGTTCATAAAATGAGGATAAGGTCAGATGCAGGTGAGCACTGGCTATTGCTGTTACATGTGTGTTTCAGGTGTGTGGGGACAAGGGTTGCTTGAAGATAGCCAAGAGCCAATGCTAAAAGCTTTATAGCCAACTTGGTTATAAAACCAGGACAAAATGAACTTACTTGTGAGGTCCAACTTGATTTTTCTTAAACACCTCAAAAGTCTGATTCACAAAATCAGAAACAAGGTTTTCTTCAGGATCAACAGTTCCAAGGATCAGGCTGTAGCCTTTCAGCTCCGGGAAGAGGATGGACTCCACCTGAGGAGCACATGTCAGTCACTCTGGGGTGTTGTCACACAGTTGCACAGATGCAAGAAAGCACAGGCATCGGACCCAGGCCCTTGCAGTGGCCTCACTTTCAGGGATGTGAACACTTGTGCCTTTACTTTGCTTCCTCTTGGCTTGTACTAGAAACACCCTGCCATCCTCTCTACCTCCTCCTTGCCCCTTTCTCCCTTCCACCCGCCACTTCTGGGCTGTTGTTCTTCAACCTCTGCTCTTTTCAAGTGTCATGATCTAAGAGAACCCTGGGCTCCCAAGGGGTGTAGATTTCTCTGTTTAGTGTTCATGATCTGATCTTCTGCTTGGCATTCAGCATTCTTGCAATTAAATGACTATGTAATGAGTGGTTCTAGGTGACCCCTAGAGTATATATACCATAAGGGAATGATCATGTGCAAATGTTTATGTGTGTTCATGTGTATGCTGGTATGTGCTCATGCATGTGTGTCTGTGTGTGTGTGTGTGTGTGTGTGTGTGTGTGTGTCCCCTTTCCCATTCCATCCAACTCCATTGCATTTCTCCAAGTGTGGTGCATACCTGTGTGTGTGGAGGCCAGTGGTTGAAATCATGAGCATTCCTCATTATTCTCCATCTTCCTTTTTGAGACAGGGTCCCTTGCTGAATCTAGAGCTTACTGATTCTGCTAGTACAGCTGGCCAGCAAGCCCCAGTCCTGTCTCATCTATCCAGTACCAGGATTGTAGGCACCTGGCACCGCACCTGCCTGCACATGGCTGCCAGTGGTTGCATTTAGGTCCTGATGCTTGTTTGAGAAACACCTTACTGAGAAAGCTACCTGCTCAACATTAAACTCAGCTTCAAGTGTCTATGTGTGTGTGATATATATATATATATATATATATATATATATATATATATATATATAGAGAGAGAGAGAGAGAGAGAGAGAGAGATCTCTTGGGCTTCTTCCCTAGACATGGGCCCTCTTGTCACACTGGCCACCCAAAGGCAATTGTAAAGATGCTAGGTCATGTGGATATCTTGTCTAGTAGACAAAGTTTACTTGTAATTCCACCCTGGAAAGGAAACTGAAGAGCTTGAGCCAGGAACTGAGGGGGCCTCTTCTCTCCCTATAACCCTACAGTGGCAAACAAACCCATGGAACCTCAAACCAAAACAAGAAATATATTTTGCAAAAATGATTGGCAATTTTGTGTCAACTCATCTGCAATGAATTTTTAACCCATGTTGGATGCCTTGGGAATGATCTGTAACTTCTGAGGCAGAAAATTAGGAGGGACACAGGAAAGACCTAGAAAATCATCCTGAGAACAAGGAGGTGAATTGAGGATGGATCCCAAAGTGAAACTGCCTAACTGAATACCACATGGACTGTGATTGTGCAACTAGCCACTTGATTATTCAGTAAGAAACACATATAAATGACTAATTAGGCAAATACTATACCTTGGGGATCCCATCAGAATTCTTAATAATTTCCAAGAAGGAATTCTTTATTAATTCCCAGCAGTCATCAAAAGTTGGGTTGAAAACAATAATGGGTTCATTCACTTCAAGATTAATTGTGATTAGTTGAGGTATAAAGAACTCCATCTCCTGGTAAGGCTCCTTAAAATCATTTCCATCCTTTAGGAGACACAAGATATATCAGGGTACCGCTCTCCACCCACAGTGCTCACTGAGCACCAAGACAGGGTGTCAGCATGTCAGGATCTTATGTCTTCTCTAGTCCCCAAGGCCTTTCCACAGGACAGCTTATTTTAGTCAGCGCTTCCTGTACTCTTAGTTTCCAAATCATTCCTGTCCTTCAAAATGAACCCCATCTTTCAGAAGTCTCCATGATTCCTTTACTTGTAAATTTACATATTTCTACTTCTTTCATCTTATTTTATCTTTGTCTTAGAACTTGCACCCTTCGCTTCCCTTGTCTGCTCTAAACTTGAGGGAAGTATCTATGTCTTATCTCTGTTTCAAAAATATCTAAAACAGTCATTAATACCTAGGAGGTGCTTAATAAAAACACATCAACTAAATCCAAAAGAATGAAAAGAATGAATAGTTGTCTATACACTGTAAATGACAACATCCTTGAGCACATGGTGCATTTCAGTCAACATGTCACTTTCCCCACCACAGGAGTGTTGATGAGGAGATACCCATGAGCCTTTGTGAAACTAAGCAACACAAGATCCCTTCCATACACTACAGTGTTCAGTGCAGTCCTCATAGGGCAGCTGTAAAGACTTGTCTAAGTAGTTGCCTTGAGAGATTTTTAGAGCATCTAAGGAAAGATTGGAAGTGTATTAAACACTTACAAATTTCTGATTTTTTTCCAAGTAAATATGTTATTTCTCTCTGTGTGAAATTTTGGAGTAAGATTTCATCCCACACACAGGATGGAGTAAAAGCTTTTATATATATATTTTTTTCCTGTCTGCCTCACATAGTAGATGCACACCATGGTTGCTATGGGGTGGACCTCTCAGAGTATCATTGCAGCCCAAATTAAGCAGCACTGGCTTTTATGTCTTGGGCAACTAACAGAGGTCTACTTCCCTGTGCCTCTACTCCCTGAGTTCCAGGATAAAAGGCACAAGCCACTGCTTTTACTTTATTCATGAAAACACTTAGAATTTGATCTTTTTATAATCATGAGATTTCAAACATTCTTCCTTGATCCTTAGGCTGCCTAAATCCAGGGAAGCATTATAATGCTTTGAAAACCAGGGCTTCGTGCATTACACTTTTACCTCTTCTTTACTGAAGCAGTTTTATAAAGCAGTTAGCTAGACCCAACTAAGCCTTTCCTTCTTGGAGGTTCCCTCTCACAGACCGAAGAGCAAACCATGACCGGCTACAAAATGTGCACAACAACAACGATGGAGAGCAAATGGCCTCAACTCCATTTTTGCACTAGAGAAGAAAACAAGTGGCCTTTCCCCGCACTAAGAGACATGCATATTCTATCTTGTGTAATCATTCTTTAATTTTCTTAAGAAAATTTCCAGAGGAGATTTTTTTTTTTTAAAGTCAACTTAGTAGTGGATAATGGAATGAGAAAAGTTTGGTGTGCATTTAAAAAAGATCAGGTAATAGTCAGCAATGTGTGCTCAATTCAGCCTGTCACCTGGCCTGGCTCCCTGCTGAGGACATACATGAACTCTAACCATGCTGTCCTCCCTCAGGAGGGCTGGATGTGGACTCCCCTACATACCTTGTGTATCATGAAGAAGGCAACGAGGTCCTGGAGGGACTTAGTGACCATCTCTCTGAGCTGGAGTGACATGAAGGAGGCAACAGAAGCAAAATATTCCTCGATGATTCGAGAGGAATCGTAGTCGCTCTTGGGAGCGAAGTGGACCCAGTGCTCCTTCAGTGATATGAAAAGCTGGGCACAGGTGGGGATCCACCTACAGAGACAGGAGAACAGCCAAGTAAGCACCTTTCTGAGCTCTCTGAACCTAGGAGGTTTCTAGAGCATACACGGGTGTGACTGCTTCCAGAGAGAATTAACTGAAGGGGAAGGATGTGGGCAACACAGCCCCACAGGCTGAACTAAGCAGCTCAGCTAACTGAGCAAGAGGAAGCCTCCAGCACACTCTCCCTCTCTGCTTCCTGGCCACTGTTTTGTGGGCTGAATGGCTCTCACAGACTCAACCATCATGATGGACAGCAACCTCTGAGAGAGAGCACGAGCTGAAGTCTTTTCTTTCCGAAGTTGATTTTCTCTGGTATTTGTTACAGCAAAAGACAGCCTAAATTGACTTGGTAATTTATATGGCTCTGGATATAGTTCTGTATGCATTTGCTAAAGGAAAAGAAGTTGCTCAATGTCTGAAAACTCCCTAACTTTGGACCTTGAGGTTATTTCATTTTGGGTCGTCTCAGTACAAGTCATTTCAGTACGTTTGTCTCATAGCACCAAGACTGAAGGGATCACAAGGAAGAAACAAATGAGAATGGTGTCTCAACAAAGCATGGTTCTGAAAAGGCAGAGGCAATGTGGGAGTGAGGGGTAGAGAGGGCAGTTGGATATGGAGTTGCTAAAGGGTAGGCACGTGACAGGGACAGGACAAGAAGGTATCATAGGAAGTCAATAAGCCTCATGTCATTCCCAGGGGAAATCAGCTCTCAGTCTGGGGAGGTTTCAATGTCCACAACGCTGGACTGTAGCCCGGTTTTGCAGGAGATACTGACTTGTTGAGAAGAATCTGACGCGCTTCCAGGCAGTGCTTCTTTATCACCTCCTGGTACTCATTAGGCAACAGGGGCAGCTTTCCAGCCAGTAAGTCCGCTGTTCGAACAAATCTGAGGTCTTTAAATCTGCCAAAAGGGAGGGAGAAACGCCACGGTGAAAGGACCCTTGTTCTCACATTTTGAGTTTTTAAGCTAGAACAGCACCACTTGGAACTAGGGGTGCTGGGCGGTTTCAAGGAGTTTAGAGGATGGCTGGGGTGGGTAGAGCACAGCAGAAATTAATGAAAAGCCCCCCACCCCTCCATTATTTTTTCCCTCCAAAATAAAACATTGGCATTGGTTAACCAAGAGCACAGCTGTCCAGTGTCACTGCATGGGACAATGACAGAGGGTACCATTCACAGGTCGTTCTGTGTGAATGTTGTGCCTTGGAGTTGAGGAACATGTGGGAAGAAACAGAACCTCCATGTTTATAGACCACTTCTGATTCTTCTCTGGTACAGCCTCGGAGGCAGTTAAACTCAAAGCTTCATTCACGATAGCTTTGATGAAATGATCTAGAACTCTCTTTTTCCTCTCTTCCCTCTTCTCCTCTCCTTCTCCCCCTGTCTATGTGTCCTTCATACACACACACAGTGTGTGTGTGTGTGTGTGTGTGTGTGTGTGTGTGTGTGTGTGTGTG
>OU015757.1:622530-635320 GCA_907169655.1 Acomys percivali
GTGTGTGTGTGTGTGTGTGTGTGTGTGTGTGTGTGTGTGTGTGTGTGTAAGCCAAAGGTCAATCTTGGCTATCTTTCATGGATGGTATCTTGCTTTTTAAAAGACAAGGTCTTTTATTGGCCTGGAACTCACCAAATAGGCTAGGTTGGCTGCCAGCAAGCATTAGGGGACTTCCTGTCTCTACCTCCCTATTCCTAGCATTGCAAGCATGTGCCTTCATGCTGGCTTTTTACATGGGAGCTGGGTGTGTACTTTGCTGACTAAGCCATCTTTCCAGCCTGGCTGCCTAGGATTGCTGATGAGTTAGGTTGTACTTTGCTCTCAACCCAGACTGCTCATCCCATGGGCAGGTTCACCATGCACCCCTTCCATATCTGTACTTCCACCATGTAGACACTCTGAATATTTGCTGAATGAATGGATGACTCCTCATCCTTTCTATATTGTTCCTTTATCCTCTCCCATTTCACTGGATCCATGGATGCTCTGTCACTTGTCACACCCCACAAGGTCCATCATTTCTCTTTCCAGCATCCATCATTCCATAAATTGGTCTTTTAAGACGTGATTGTCTGTTACTACGCAACCCATATCTTTGCCCATCACATCCCAGTACTTGCCTCTCAAGGTCATCATCTTGTCTTAATGATTCATCAGACACTTCCTTCTAAAATGTTACTGCCTATGGTCCCTTAGGTGGAGGTAGTGCATTTAGCCTTCATTGTGTGCAAAGGATCGCAAAGCACTTCTAGGGAAGGGTGGAACCCAAGGACCTCACTTTCCATACAGAGACCCAACACTGGCAGGGCTCGAGTCTCCACACCACTCATCTTTAATTGATCCCATCAAATTGCTCTCATTGGTGGGACTGGATTCTCTATATTTCTCTCAGACCAATCTCATACAGTCCCCAAATCCACAAACTTTACCAATCATGATGACATCTTAGGCTAGTTTTCTCCTCTTAGAAGTTTTAAAGTTGAACAGTTTGGGTCACACAGGAAAACCACTGTGTAATTTCCTTGACACATTTTTTTCCCTTGTTGACTTTGTGCTCCTGATGTTTCTAATGAGCTGAAATGACTCATTAGCCTGATCTTTCAGTGACCTTTCCCATCGGATGTATACCCTTTCTTGAGGAGCCTCTTAAAAAAATCACATTCTCTCCCCTACCCCAGAATAACTAAGAGAATGGAGAAACAAAATATAGTATAGCTGAAGTACAGATTATTATTCTGTTATAAAAAGAAATGCTGTTATTGACATTTGCCTCTCTCTGAGTAGATGTTGAGAACAGTGCATTTAATTTAGAAACCAGACACAAAAGACCATACATTATATGATTCAGTGTCTGTCACACACCCAGAATCTGCAGATCTACCAAGACAAAGATGATTAGTGGTTGCAGGGGCAGGGGTGACAGAAGTGGTAGATTAGGTGTGAATGACAAAAATATCCTTTAATTAGGTAGTGGTGAGGGTGGCACAAGCTTGCGAAGAACCTAAAAACTACTGCCGGTGCACTTTAAAGGAGTAAGTGTGATTTGAATGAGAACGTCCTCTGAAGGTTCATGTAGTCGAACCCTTGCTCTCTAGTTGCTGGCAGTGTTTGGGGATGACATGGAATACTGAGGAGGTGAGGCACTGCTGGAGGAAATATGTCACTGTGCTGGATAGTTTTATGTCAATTTAGCACAAGGTAAAGTCGTCTGAGAGGAGGGAGCCTCAATTAAGATGATCTTCCATAAGATCCAGCTGTAGGGCATTTTCTTAATTAGTTATTGCTATGGGAAGGCCCAGGCCATTGTGGGTGGTGCCATCTCTGGGATGGTGGTCTAGGTTCTACGAGAAAGCAGGCTGACAAAACCATAGGGAACAAGCCAGTAAGCAGCACCCTCCATGGCCTCTGTATACGCTCCTGTCTCCAGGATCCTGTCCCATTTGAGTTCCTGTGCTGACTTCCTTCAGGGATGAACAGTGATGTGGAGGTGTAAGCGGAATAAACCCTTTCTTCCCCATGTTGCGTTGGTTCACGGAGTTTCATCTCAGCAATAGAAACTCTAATGTAGACAGTCACTGGAGACAGGCGTTGAGGGTTTCTAGCCTTACCCGACTCACTCTTCCCTCTGTTCCCTGTGTGTGGGTGAAACGTGATCCTGGTCGGGCTGCCATGCTTTCCTTGACTGCTACCAGATCTTCACTGCCATGATAAACCCCATCGCCCTGGAACCACAAGCCCAGATACATCCTTTCTTCCTTGAGTTGCTTTTAGTCCCGGCATCTATCACAGCAGCAGAACCGTACCTAATACAATGAATTTTCCTCTTGGTCTTTCATATTTGTGGGTACTGCATGCATTGATTCAACAGTGTGTGGGAAATATTCTGGGGAAAAAAACGCTTTTGTACTGAACAGGTACAGACTTTATTCTTGAAATTATTTCTTAAACAATCCCTGGTAACAATTGCTTACATCATACTTCCATTGTGCTAGACAGTAGGATTGCTCTAGAATTGGTTGTTAGTACCTGGGAAAGTATTAGACTGTATGAAAATATCAGAGTGTTTTTAATATAAGGGGCTTGAGAATTCGTGGACCATAGTATCCAGAGCCCTAGAAACAATCTCTATATACAAGAGTCAACTGTGTATCTCAAGTTTTGAAATTTGAAAGGAAAAAAGGGTCTCTCTCCATCTCATCTGGATTCCTAAAATTCTTGGAGTGAATATAATTATTGATAAATCCAGCTGGCAGATCATAGCTTGCCAACTGAACTCCACTAAGGAAAAACAAGAAAAAAGAAAAAGAAAAAAAAAAAAAAAAGGAAAGGAAAGGAGAGGCAGATAAGCAAGCAAAGGAACTGTTTTTTGGGATGACAAGTGCTACAATGAGGAAATGAATCAACTCCTCCTGGGTACTTCAGTTTTATCAGGTGCTAAGTACTTGCATGTGCTGAGTTACCTCCTCCTCTTAATATCCCTATGAAGTAGGTATTCTTACTATTTCAAACTTTGAGACCAAGGAAGCAAGGGCCAAAGATGGGAGGTAGCACACCCATCTGCCTACAAAGCAGAGCTAAGACTTACACTGAATGGCTCAAAGTGTACGCTCTTACCCACCATGCTCCAGGGCTTACAGGCAGGGAGAATGTATGTTGGGAATGCAAAGGGCTTCTTATACTTGCAGGTGGGTTTGCATTCACAACTCTCACACTTTCTGTCTAGGGTCTTCGTTGGGCCCACTCTGCTACAGAGCAAGAGTGGCTCTCACTGTGCCATACTGAAGCGGTTCACTTACATGCTGAACAATAAGAAGGAAAGCAAAGGGCCAGGGGCCATGCCTTACTCTGAAAACCACAGTTCTTTGAGGTTGTACATCATGGGGTTCACCGTGTGCAAATGCTCCTCATTCCACTTCTTGGCGCTCAGGTAGGCGTTGTGCCAGGGCACAGGGGCTCGGATCACTCTGTGAGGAAACAGGCGAGGGATGCTCTCGATGAACAGCCTT
This sequence comes from Acomys percivali, assembly GCA_907169655.1. NCBI lineage: Eukaryota > Metazoa > Chordata > Mammalia > Rodentia > Muridae > Acomys > Acomys percivali. The sequence goes on from OU015757.1 coordinate 626,037, forward strand.
CCCTTCTCCATTGGGTCCATGAGGATGTAATCCACTAGAATGAAGAAAGAGAACATCCTATCAGGCACCGTCTTCAAACACCTTGTGCTCCTAGCTTTGTACACTCAAAATGGAAATGAGTCTCTGCCCATTTATAGCTGGAAATGCCTCCTCATTGGCCAGGTCAGGGCCACTCCATTAGGTGTGACTAAATTGGGGAAGTACATTCTGTTGGCATATGTTGTTTTCTTTCTGAAGAGACCTCACTAGAAGGAGTGTGACGTCACAGTGTAGAGTAATCGGATTCTGAGGGTGAGTCCTACTTTTCTTGTGACAGTGCATTAGTGTTTGCTGGTACTCCATTAGTGACTAATTGACTTCTCTAGCCAAGATAATTTACACACAAATATAAATCAATACAGTAAGCAGTACTAGGTACTTATAAATGGAAATTCAGACATCAGATGCATTTTGATAGGGAAGAAAGATTGATGAAATCTTTGCTGGGTCACAATTATGTTGCACCGTGAATAATGAATATAAGTTTATTAAAGGAAGAGTGCTGGGGTTGGGGGGATGTTATGTAGAGAGGTAATGTGTCGGTCTGCTCCAGGAGCTGGGAGCTATGCTTTGGCAGGGACATTAGGTACAAGTGGTGATGCTGATGGTTGATGGCTGGAGAAGCAAGTTGAAGTTAGAAGCAAATGGCCTTACATGCTTATTCCTAGCAATGTGTTCTATGTAACAACAGACAACCATTGCACTGACTTGTTAGACAGTTAGGGAAACAGAAATAGCTAGACATTTTGCTAAGGGTGTAATAACGATGCAGAAAAAACAACAGCCCACCCTCCCCCTTCTCTCTCATATCCCCTATCATTAAATGCTCCCCAATGTGACCTGTTGTATGTACAAGGCACCAGGTTCAGGATGGAGAGGAGCAAGAAGTGATATGCCCATCACTACCCAAAAGTTAATGGTCTAAAAAGAAGTCCAAAGCTTCAGATGTGAGAGGATAACAGCAGAGAAGCAAGGGCAGGACAGGATGTGTAAAGCAGGATGAGCTGAAAGCAGAGGTGCCAGGAGTTCAGAGGATGAAGGAACAGTGGAGGGGAATTGACAAAAACAGGAGAAGGAGTAGCTCTTTAGCTACATTTTCAAGTTTGGGTACCTACAGTGTAATGTCTGTGTCTATCATATCCAAGTCCCATGAAGCTTGTCAGTCATGAATCTTGGGCTTTACCCCATATGCACAGTGACTAAATCAGAGCCTGCTTTTTCACAAGATCTCCAGGCCACAAGCATGCCTATTTGAAGACGGTTAGTTCAAAGGTAAACATTAGAGATGGTGCCTAGGATGGGGAGACATTCGCATTAAAAAGATCACATGATATTTTGGGGTGAGTTCACTAGAATCAGGTGGTGGTTGATAAATTGGCCATATGATGGTTTATTTTGACTGTCAGCTTGATTGGACTGAATGGTTCCTGGGAGATTAGGAAGGTACGCTCCTGGGCGTGTCTGTGAGGATGTTTCCAGAGGTGACTAGCATGTGAGCCAGTAGCTGAGAAAAGAAGACCTGCCTTGGATGCAGATAGAGACCATCTAATAGGATGAAAGCCTGGATAGAACAAAGTCCAAAGGAAGAAGCCTGTTAGCACACACATGCTATTTCTCCTCTCTCTGCTCTCTGCGTGGGATGAGGTGAGCAGCTCTGTGGCACCACATGCCCCTGCTGTGTGATAGTCTGCTCTATCACAGAATATAGCAATAGAGGCCACTGATCGTGTCCCCAGCCTCTGAAACCATGAGACAAAATGAACCATTCTTGCTTTGAATGGATTTTTCTGGCTCATCACGGCAACAACAAAGTGGACTGACACACTGACGAAAGAAATTGCCCTCCATGTAGGAGCCCCTGGCCTGCTTAAGCCCCACCTTACCGATGCTTTTCATGAGGCTAAAGTAATAGTCACTTTCTTTCTCGGACCTAAGCTCGACTTGAAGGGGTTCCAGGGCTGGAGTTGTCAGCAGCACCTTGGGAATCAGCTTGTAAATTCGCATCATCACCTCCTCGTCCTCGGGGGCAATCATGTCTTTGCGAATGCCGTTGGTCAAATAATAGTAATATCTCTTCCATAAACAAAGAAAAAAATGGTAAAACGGTTGTGACTGAGCGGCTGTACGCACCTGCTCCACCCACTAGCCAAGCAGCCATGGGTCCCATTCACACAGCAGCTATGCATGCCTTTTGCACTTGAGGCCGGTCCCTTCACAAGCATTGCATGTGACCAGGTCATGCATGGGCAGGCTCTTCTCACTGAAGGAGAGGAGAACTGCTCAGCTCTGAGTATTTTAATTTTCCTTAGAGGATCTGGAGCTCTACTCAGGAGAAATTGTCCCCATTTTCAAACCACATCCATATCCGTTCTGCCTAAGTTGGAGCCATCACCAGAAAAAATACAGAACACATTTGGCTTGCTCACACAAAAGATCATCTTCATTGTTTATCTGAAATTCAGATTTAGCTGAGTGCTCTGTCTTGTCCTGCAAAAATCTGGCCACCCATCATGGGCTGCCACTTCGCAAACTATATGCTAGGGACTCAAACGCACCAGTTTCTAGCCAATCGCGGTGGCACACACCTGTAATCCCAGCTTTCAGGGAGGCAGAGGCAGGAGAATCTCTGTGAGTTCAAGGCCAGCCTGGTCTACAGAGTGAGTCCAGGACAGCCAAGGCTACACAGAGAAACCCTGTCTCAAAAAAACGAAAAAAGAAAAGAAAAGGACAACAAAAATAACAAAGAGCATCAGTTTCTATGAGCTGCACCTCCACATGCCTCTCCCCATCAAATAGAGAAAACAAACATACACACATCCAAATCCTCATTCAGTGGTCTGTGGTGGAGTTTGGGGTTCATTATACTTTTAACACTTCCCAGGTGACTCTGCCATTCACTGCTTAGAGTCACTCAGTTGCCAAGATACTATTTATCAAGCTGGGGGGGGGGAGGGGCAAAATAGGAAAGTACCTCCAGGTCTAACTCAGTTGGTTTTTTCTCTTTACTTTCTATTTCCATCTCCTGTCGCAGCATCACCTCCATCTGTTGTTCTGGACTCATGGGTCTGCTTCCTGGGTGGGCCAGCCATGAGTCCTCATCATTCTTCACGGGCAAGGAGGAGGAGTATTTGCAGGCCAATGGCATCCTGCAAAGTTGATACAGCTTAGCTCTTAGGGCTCCCACCGAGGTTCTGTATTTTGTCAGCTCTACTTTCTCCATCTGAGGATTGCAAGGGGAGCCCTCCTCCTTTTGTGCCACCTAGTGACATCTAATGTACACACTTCAGATGGCCAAGCTGTGTAACAACGCACATGCCATAAATACTGGCTTTACTCAGTCCATTAACTTAGTTTTATAGAGGGCCTTGAAAGATTGGTGGGGGAAATAAACTACTAGGTATGTGTCCACGCTTGAAGCCAACAAGACGAAGAATATGCCTTAAATGAGACCACACAGCATCTTGCTTCAGTCCAATCTCCTGTATTCTATGACACCCACAGTGACACCTTACCCAGTGGCATCCTCCTTGACTTTGAAGGAGAACTTCATTTTCTTCTTGGAGGGCTCTGACGAGCCTTTAGGTCCTGTGAGAGTGAAGAAAGGGTGGGCAGCAGTGAGCCATTCTCTATCTGTAGGCATGTGACCATTGGGGATGGTCTTGGAGAACAAGGGGAGTGGACATGGTAGGGTATGGTGAGGTAGAAAATGTGGGCTCTGGTTATCTGTGTAGCTCTAAAGAAGTCACTTAATTACTTCTGGTATCAGATTCCCAGTTCTAAAATGGGGATATGAGTGCGTCTTTCTTTCACCCAAACATTTAACAACACTAGCAATTTTCTCCTCAATTCACAGCCCAACACTGTATGTTCTATTTTCTAAGCATCAGTCATATTATTATTTAATATTTGTCATAAAGTGGACTTGGGCTTTTATATGACATTCACAAATTTAAAATAAAGTATCATCTATAACGAGTATATTTTAGCTGCAAATTCATTTGCAACAAATAGAAGATAACTACAGATAAATTCAGTACTTGATTAAAAAAAAAAACAAACAATTTTAGTAAATTTTAGCTAGAGACCATGGCTTGCTAAAGGCATTAGCCTGAGGAAATTAAATATAACACAGAAATGTTAAACACATACTCATACTAAAATGACACTTTTAGAGAATTGGGGATTAGATCCCCTTACAAAAGAGAACTCTCCAAGAGATCTTATGATTTCTTCCAAGATAAAAAGTTGCTGTGAGAATACAGCCACCTCTATGGAGCTGGAAACAGTGATCCTGAGTGAGGTAGCCCAGACACAAGCAGATAAATACTGCATTCTTTCTTTTATATGTGTATATTAGCTCTGAAGTTCCAATACTTGTGTTTATATCCAAATAACCACAGAGGTTAGGTAGCTGGGAGGACACAGAAGGAGCAGGGCATCTTTCAAGAAAGAGGAAGAAGAAGACAGTGCTATAAAGAGATGAAGAGGAAGCTAGAATAGAAGGACTAAATTGGGCATGGGATGGGAAGTCATGGTAAAGGAAGGAATGTGGGTGGGGACAACATTAATGGACTTTTGAAAGGCTACATGGAAACCTACTACTGTAGGAGCTTCCTAAATTAGCTATGAAAGACATTTAAAAGGAGTCACATTATAATGAGGAGACAATGCCCCAACTAGACCTCCTCAGTCACAAATAAAACTTACAATGCTAGGAATGGATTGTACCTTGTTGGGTTTTCAACCAAAGGAGTCCTACAGACAACGCCCCCCAGCCCAGATAGTGCAGGCTATTGCCAAAGCTACCAGTTATTCTCCACAACCCGAAGGTAAAGCCTTATTGCTGAGGACGCCACTTACTTATGTCACCAAACATGGAGAAATGAAGCTATTGACCAATGAGAAGATTAGCCCCTACTGTTCATGGTGCTGCATGCCACTGAAGGAGAAAATAATGTCATCTAGCTACAAACTTTGTGGCATTCAACAGAAACCTGCCTGCAAGACACGCTGGTGTAATGATGGCACAAATGTTACAGGAATAACCAACCACTTTTTTTGTCTGATTTGTTTTGGGTTTTTTGTTTGATTGTTTATTTTTTGCTTTGTGAGACAAGGTTTCTCTGTGTAGCTTTGGCAGTCCTGGACTCACTTTGTAGACAAGGCTGGCTTCAAATTTACACTGTTCGATCAGCCTGCCTCTGCCTCTGCCTCTGCCTCTGCCTCTGCCTCTGCCTCTTCCTCCCTGAGTGCTGGGATTAAAGGCATGCACCACCACACATAGCTTAACCAACCACTTCTTAAAAATGGACTTAAGGTCCATTCTGTGAGATGGAACCCTTACCTGGCACTGCTACTGTGGCCAAGAATCCGAGACTAGCTAGGTCATGGGCCCTAGGGGGAAACCTACTATTATTCTGCTAAAGGTACATAGCAATAAAATGACTTCTAATAACACACTGCTATGCCCATAGATGAGTGCCTTTCTCAACCCTCATCAGATGAGGTTCTTCTTGCACTAGGTGGCAATTAATCCAGAGACTCACATCTGGACAATGTGAAAAGAGTGAGAAACTTTAGAACACTCGGTCCTAAATGGGTTGTTTTAATCAGACCCCTATCCTCGAGGATCAGGGATCTAGGTTAAAGAAGAGCCTGAAAGATTATAAGAGCCAGAAGTGATGGATGACACACCAAGAAATAGCATCTTCCAGGCACAACAAGACTGATGCACATATAAACTCATGGGGTCTATGACAGCACACACAAGACCTATATATAGGTTTAAGCCAGAAAAATCCCAGCACTAAGAAGGGGAAGTGGAAGCAGGGTCCCACTCTATCAAGAATCCATTTGCAATCGATACTTGCTGGGAAAGGGAAAACTGATTTTCTACAATGGAGTGTTACTGGGTATATAAACCACACTCCAAGCTCTATGCCCAGGAGTAGCTGTCCAACAGAAAACAGACTCCATGGTTTTTGTTTTTGTTTTTGTTTTGTTTTGTTTTGTTTTGCTGTTGCTGTTGTGTGTGCACACTGTGTGTGCTTTTTGTTTTATTGTTTTTGTTTTATTTTTTCTTTGTTTTGATTTTTTTGATAGAAAGAGAACAAAGAGTTGGATGGGTAGGAAGGTAGAGAGGATCTGGAAGGTGTTGGAGGATGGCAAATTATCAAAATGTATTTTAAAAGTTTAATAAAAGGACAGGAGGGATGGCTCAGAGGTTAAGAGCACTGACTGCTCTTCCAGAGTTCAATTCCCAGCAACCACATGGTGGCTCACAACCATCTGATAATGTGATAATGTGCCCTCTTCTGGCCTGCGGGTGTACATGCAGGCAGAGCACTGTATACATAATATTAAAAAAAAAAAAAAAGAAAAAGAAAGAATACAGTGATTTTAAAACCAGAATGAACCTTCTTTACATACTGAATTTGTTGGTTGTTTGTTGTTTTTCTTTCTTTCTTTCTTTTTTTCTTTTCTTTTCTTCTTCTTCTTCTTCTTCTTCTTCTTCTTCTTCTTCTTCTTCTTCTTCTTCTTCTTCTTCTTCTTCTTCTTTTTTTTTTTGACTTAGACTTTCCAATTTCCAGAATGTGTTGTTTGTAAGCTACCCAGATTGCGTATTTTGTTATGGAAACTCAAACAGACATAAACATGAATCATGGTATTAGCAATTAGAACATCAAGCCCAAGTTTCAGGGTGTGACCTCATACACTGGGCATTTAATGTTTGCTCTGTATCCTTGCAGCATGAATGGGCAAAGATAACATCTTAGAGATGCACATGTGCGTTCCATCAACAGGCAATGCTGATGAGGACTACTTCAAGCATCCTTGTCTTGCTTGTTAACTAGGGTAGGAAGACTATCCCTAAAGGTAGACAGGATAGATCCTGACCTGTGTAAGAGTAGAGAAAGCTGAGTGTGCAGCAGGCAATGGTCCATGGTTTATTCTCTCTTTGTTCTGACTGTGAATGTGATACTCCTAGTTGCTGCCTTGACTTCCCAACCACAATGGTCTGTAATCCAGAATTATAAGCCAAATAAGCCTTTTCCTCCCCTAAGTTCTTTTGTTCAGGGTGCTTTATCACAGCAACGAAAATAAGACTAGGACATGCACAAACACCAACCAACCAAACAAGCAAAACCAAAGTACTTTTTAGATAGGATGTAGTCAGTATTGAGAGAGTCGAAAAGAAAATTAGTGAGTTGGAAGATAACAGCTGAGAAATTCACTTATATCACAGAGGGGGAAATGGAAAATAAGAAAAGATTTAAGACAGACTGAGCAACTCCAAAGTGCTTCTAATAAAAATTACAAAAGGGTTCTGTAAGCAAATATATACATATATTTGGTGGGATAAAATAAGTTAATGTTCGTAAGACGCTGTGATAAACGGTTTCCAAAATGTATACCTCTCATGGTCCCCACTCCCTGATATGACTTTCACATGAGCTGGACCTGGGATTCATTTTTAACAGACAGACTATGGTAAAAATGATAAGACACCAGTTGTAAGGTTAATTTTCAAAATATTTTGTGGTTTCTGATATGCCGGCTCTGTCTTGCTCCCTCTTTCCCTGATTCTCATGAAGTCAGAAGCCATGGTATAAGCTATCCTATGCAGAGGCCATGTGGCAAGGCACTGATACTGATGACCAACAGCCAGGAAGAGCTCAAGAGTGTGCACGGGCCTCGAAGAGAATCCTTTCTGTTTATTTGGATGGCTGTGGTATTAGTTGCCACCTTGGTTGCATGATTGTGAGAAATCTTGAGCTTGAACTATCCAACTAAACCAATTACAGAGATCTTACCTGTAGAAACAGGGAGATGATGAACAGCATTTGCTTTAAATCATGGCATTTTGGGTTAATCTGTGATGTAGCCATCAGTAGTGTAAGTACACTTAAACAGTGCTGGTGTTTGCAAATGACGTGCACACTTTAGCCATTATAGTAACTTCTACTTCATAGTGGATAAAGTAGGGCTCTAAGAAGCTAGCTAAGGTTAGGTTCAACCAAAGGCAGAACCAGGATGAAAACCCAGGAGTAGAAGTTTCACTTGAAAGCCCCTTTCTTCACAAAAGACACCATGTTGTTACAAGTACCTAATGGCATCCCTGGACTGGTCTTAGCCCTAGGGACATTGATGGTGACTGGTTGGTAGACCTTCAGCAGGTCTTTCAGTTTCATGTCCTGGGCCATCAAGGAATAGTTGTTGCCAATGGAGTCACTGGGTCCACGGTGGTGGTCCTGTTCTTTGAAGGGCACAGCCAAGGTCCAGGCTGTGCGTTGCATCAGAGGGGGGTAGAAGCTGTGCGACATGACGGTCTGAGAGGGGAATAAAGGAGAGGAGACACAGTCAGAGATATCTATCTGTGTGAGCCTGAGCTCTGCTCCCACAGAGATGAGTTTCACGCGCTGCATGCTGTGTTTCTACCTTCCACACACTTTAGGGAAATACTTTGTGTTTGGATAGTTCTCTGGCCAGTGGATGATTTATGAAGCCAAGGAAGACAGCTGGCATTCAACAGCCAAGAGTTAGGTGACATTATACTTTTATTCCTTAAGGACATGGTAAGAGGCATATAACTACTCGTATTTTACAAGTGAAGATGCTGAAATGGAGTTTCTATAACACAGCGGGTAAATAAATGGTAAGGTCAGATGCAAACACACCTTCATTCAAACTTTCAGTGTTCAGTCTCATACTGCTGCAGTGTCTTCTAATGACAAAAAGGCGCAAGCAGTTAATCCCACTTCCCATGACTGTTAGAATTCACTAGATCCCAAGGAATACCTCCACAGAAGAGGTATGGTCCTCGGATCTTTTCCCTCAGCAGAAGAACAGGCAGTATGGGTACTAACCTCATAGACTTCAGATGGCTCCTCATTTGCAGACACAGGCAGAGGGGGCAGCTCTGGCCGTGCCTGGGAGTGGCTCATGTGGTGTATGGAGTCACGCTTGTCAAGCTATGGGAAATGGAAAGGAAGGCACTCTTTAGGAATTGGGAGAGGTTTCTGGGGCTCTGGAGAGGGTGAGAACTGTAGAGATTCCCAATTGTTTTATGCACACAGTCCTGTGCAGGCCCCTACATTCATTATACGTGAATGCTTTCATGTTTAAACCACCAGCCTGTGTCTTGTCCAGCACCTCCTCCTAGGCTTTCCTCTACAGACAATCTGTTTATTTTCTTTCTTTCTTTCTTTCTTTCTTTCTTTCTTTCTTTCTTTCTTTCTTTCTTT
>OU015757.1:635330-670280 GCA_907169655.1 Acomys percivali
TTTCTTTCTTTCTTTCTTTCTTTCTTTCTTTCTTTCTTTCTTTCTTTGTTTTTTCAAGACAGGGTTTCTCTGCGTATCCTTGGTTGTCCTGGACTCACTGTGTAGACCAGGCTGCCCTCGAACTCACAGAAATCTGCCTGCCTCTGCCTCCCGAGTGCTGGGATTAAAGGCGTGCGCCACCACACTTGGCTCTGTTTATATTCTTACCCTAAGGAATAGCCTACTTTTTGAGTGTGTCTCCTATCCAACCATGGGTAGGGTTAAAAGTGAACTCCTTTTAATTTTTATTCATTTATTATTAGTATTACTATTATTGAGTATATGAATGGTGTGTGCATGGTGTATGTGTGTGTGTGTGTGTGTGTGTGTATGCATGATTTGGCTGTGGGTGTATGTGCCATGATGTGTCTTGTATTGTAAATCAGTAGACAGTTTTGTGGAATTGACTCTCCCTTTTCACTTTATGTGGGTTTGGGGGATTGAACCCATGTCACCAGGCTTGCAAGACGAGCTCCTTGACCTGATAAGCCACTTTGTCAGGTCCCCAAAGTGGATAGCTTTTAAAAGTTGGCTCTTGCATTTCACATATGCAAAGTTTTTATTAAAACCATACCCAGGCAATGGTTTAGAATCTTATGCTGTTTAACAAGCATGTAAGCAACTCTCTGTGATCCATGTGAGAAACATGGGTGTGGGAGTCATGCTGTCATTAGTGAGTACACACTGGGTATGAGCTTCAGATGGGCATAAACTTTCATCTCCCACAGTCACTGTCAGTTCTCATGTGCCTCTCCTCAACAAAGCTGGAGTTGGCTGGAGGCTGTACAGTAATGCATGATGTTTTTGCCAAAGACTCAGCCCCTTTACTCAAGTCAAACATTTCATCTGAGGCTGTGATAGACTCCAATTTGTTCCACCACTAAGGGGGGGGCAGAAAATGATGCATTGATGGGGAGGATCTGCTGTACTTCACTTTCAAGATGATTTGAAGGATTTTTGTGCTGGTAGATTGACTTCAGCCTTAGAATGTGACACTTGGATTAATTAGCTCTGGTGTAAGATGAGACACAGGCATAGAGGTCTGAAAATTATGGCATGCAAGATTGCTGATGCAGGCTGAGGGTGGAAAAGGGGTATAGGACTCCCTATTAGCCATGAATCACCAAGGCTAACTCCTCAGTGATAACCCCTAACCCCACTAACTGCCGGGTAGCTACTATATCATTAAATAAGCAACGATGTCTACCCAAACTCCACATGATTGTATGTCAGGCATGCACAACCTTAAAGGCTTTTTTTTTTTTTTTTTTTTTTGGTAGCCCATTCTAGCTGATCAAACCAAAACCCAGAATTGTAAGTACCACACCCCAGACACAAAAGAGGCAGACCTGTCTTCTGGGCAGTGGCTTTTTAATGTGCATCACCTTTCAGCCCAGAAATGTTAGGAATTCCTAACATGGCAAATTACTCTAGGAAGGTCATGGGCCTCAAAATTAAATGAGAATAGGAAAACTATGATCATATATGTGCTTTAAGCTTGATATCTTTGAAAACATGGAATGGGTTCACTGATCTCACAGTCTAATTCAGTGTTTCTTTAAACACTGCTACCAATGGTTGGCCAATGGATACTTAAGAGTAGGGCCACTTGGCCTCCACCCCAAACCTGATGTTCTTGAGAACCAATGACCTTGTTATTTTCATCTTACAGAACTTGGAATACCAGCTGTTGTTGTTGAATGACTGCTTTTTGGAGGCAGGGTTCACAACCCAAGCTCGCCTCAAACTCGAAGTCAAGTGTCAGGGTTCCAATCATGAACCATCACACCCAGCTTTCCTATGCTCATCTCAATCACTGACTGCCTCTTTGTTCATGGCTTTGATCTCAAGGCCCTGTGAGCTAGCCAGTTATCTCCAAGAATTTCCTCTTCTGTGACTGAAATCCATGCCAGATCTGCATCAACAAGGGGAACAAAAAAGGAAAGAAGCCCCAGAATCAACTGGAAATGAACCTCATCATCTTAAGAAGCTACAATACCATCCAAAGAAGAGTCTGGCAAAGGTACTTTCAAGGACATGAAGACATTCATTACTTCTTTCAAGGCCCCAGCTATAAGGCATGTAGCAATGAATAGGTTAGGGCTGTCTGCATTGTGTCTTTGCAAGCATGAAGAATTTGTGGTCAGTACAAATCTCTCCTTTGGCCTAGATTTTAAAATCTGACAAAAACTTCATTAAAAGAGCAACAAACACCACCAAATGAGAACATCTTGAGTAAGTTACAACTAGAACAGGAATGAGCAACTAAAGCCACAAGCCCTGACCTTGTGGAGTCAGGAAGGATGGTAACAATTTTGGGGAGGGGGTCTTAGTAATAATTGTGTGTCTCTTCACCATGGGGTAAACCTGATTTCGGTGCCAATAGCACGTGGGAAGTTAACCCTCCCACCAAAAGAAAGCAGAATATAGTCTTGGTGGGAAAGCCTGCTCTACTCCAGTTTCAATCCATATGGCACATTGTGGCTGATCCTAGCCTCTGGCCCCAGGCATGAGACCAATCACGGCTCCATCTTCCTACCCGCGATGATTATTGAGGATGATTTGTGAGGCAAGCATTTGATCAGAGTACTCCCGCCTGCTTTTGCCAGAGCTTCAGAGGAAGGCTCACCCTTTGTTATTAGTGTCATTAACTGAGAGGCAGGTTACGCCTAGAACTCCCAACAGTCATCTCTGCCTGTCGTAGGAGAATGTGTGTCTTAAAATAGCAAAACAGATGCCATCAAAGACATCAGAAGGAGAAGGCATCTCAGTGACATCAGTGGGAACCCTGCGTCTAACTTGGACTTCTTGGTTTCCAGAACCTGTAGATTCTTTTAGGTGTGGGGCACACTAAATTATACATCTGTGTTTCCAACCCAAGAAAGGGTCAGTCTAGTGACAGACACAAAGACAGATGACTCAGAAAGCTCAGGACAGAGAACAGAGACAGCATATCCCACAAGCAGGCAGAGAAGCCATTTCTCGGGCTAATGAACAAAGCAAACATTGAGCAGTTTGCAGAACTCGAGGACCTCTACAGAAACACAGTCTTCGTTAAGCTGGTTCCTGGGCACAGACTAAGACACCCACAGAGAAGCCTGCAGGACAGGAACATGGTGATCAATCAGCACACAGCCAGGAGGGATCCATTCTGCAGCACAGTAGGGGGTTTTCCTGACAGATTCTGGCCAAGAATCCTCTGAGGGAGAATTCCTCATGGGAGTAGCTGGAGACTCTTATAATAGTGTCCTTGCTACACAAAATGGTTTGTTAACAACATGAAAGTCTTGTTTGGTAAGTTCTAGGGAATTTTCATTTCAGAGCATGGGCTTGGATACGTAATAGATCTACTTTTATAAAGTCTACTTTAATGCTTCTCAGGGTACTTAAAGTGACAACCCAGTAGGTCTTGGCATCTTAGTTTTTTCACCCAAGATTCCTGAACCTGGATTGGGTAAAAGAAGTATTGCTTTGGGGCAGTGTGTTTGGTGATTTGCTTGTTTTTAAGGTGGAGTCTACTGCGCACCTCAGGCTGGTCTCAGCTGCTCGGCTTCCCAAGTGCTGAGACTACTGTCAGAAACCAGTACAGACTGTGTATTTCTGATTGCACACCATGGCTTGCATGGATCTGCTATGCTAGATCCATTCCAGCCTGTGTTAAAAATAGAGGTCTTGGCATTCCACCATGATACTCCAAATCTGGATCAAAGTCTTTGAGGGTGAGGGCCAGGGCTCTGATTTCTTTCTTTCTTTCTTTCTTTCTTTCTTTCTTTCTTTCTTTCTTTCTTTTTCTTTTTCTCTTCTTTCTTTTTTTTTGTTTTTTTTTGTTTTTGTTTTTGTTTTTGTTTTTTTGGTTTATCGAGACAGGGTAGCCTTGGCTGTCCTGGACTCGCCTTGTAGACCAGGCTGGCCTCGAACTCACAGTGATCCACCTGCCTCTGCCTCCCAAGTGCTGGGATTAAAGGCTTGTGCCACCATGCCCGGCTAGGGCTCTGATTTCTGACAAGGTTCTTATTGTTGCTTTGAGATCATATAGTCTATAGTACATTGGAATGCACAGTCTTCCTGCCTTGATCCCCTCCTCCCCAGGGGTGAGATTACAGGCATGTACCTCTGTGCCTGAGACTATGTTTTATAATTTAAAAATTATTTTAATTAGTAATGTACGCTCAGGTGTGCATGCCCATACATGGGCAGAAATTAGAGATGTCAAGTGTCTTAATCTATTCCCTTTGAGACTGAGTTTATCACCAAGCCTAGAACAAGACTGGTAGCCAGCAAGCCTCAGTGATTCCCCTGTCTCCGATCCTCACTCCCCACCCAGTGCTGGAGTTACAGCTATACGCTTCTGTGCCCATTTTATCACAGGAGTTGGGTTATGAATTCAAGTCCTCATGCAGCAGGAGCTCATATCCACTGAGCCATTATTTCCTCAGCCCCATAACTATGTCAGAAAATGGCCCAGAATACTCTGATGCACAGGCAAAAGTGAGACCTGCCCACTGGAGTGTGTGCTCTAGTGGTATTGGAAAGGAAAGGAAAGGAAAGGAAAGGAAAGGAAAGGAAAGGAAAGGAAAGGAAAGGAAAGGAAAGGAAAGGACAGCAGTTCGTACTTCTACCATTTCAGAGTAAAATTAAAAACATGCTTTCTATGCCAAAGGAGTCTAACATGGCAGTCTCTCTCAGTTGCCTACATGTTGAGGACACAAGTACAGGAAAACACGCCTTAAACGTCACACCTACCTTCTGCGTTGAACAATCGGTGTAGCTCATGGTGCCTGTTCTGATTGTACCTATGAAAGAAAGAATAAGGAGTTCTCAGTTCCTCTGAGGATCAGTCTCTCCCATGCAGCTGCTTTGAAATCTGGGATGCCTTAGAGCAGAGTTGAGGGTGACACCAGCAGCGGAACTCTCAGACACTCTGAAAGCTCTAACACAAAGCTGTCTCTCTGAGGTCATAGACTTTGGTATCCGGGGTCATTCCCTGGCAGAATGGCAGAGGAAGAAAGGACATAGGATGAAGAGGTAGCATGGAGCTCTGCAGGATGCTCTAGTCCCCGCTGCTTGCACTATTTGTTCTTCTTTTTCCCTTCAGCAGATTTCTTGGACCTTCCCAGTACGCACTGAAGTCTCTGCAAAGGACACAGCTGAAACATGGCTACATATTAATATACAGAAGGGAGGCTTGCTATCCTAGATAACACCCTCTCCCATCTAGGCTCCTCTCCCTTTTCCCTGAGAAGCTTTAGCAGTAATGGAGCATGCACCCAGGCCCAGTGGTGGGTAACCAGGCTTTAGCGTCTGTTGCTAAGAGGAGGGGCCTCTTCTATGCTTAAGCACAAGACTGGGCTTGACCTGCTGGCTCCCTTTGCAGGTGGCTGAGCTGAGCAGCAGGAAGTATTACTGACAGAAGGGGGATGGAGGTGTTTAGTAATGGCTCAGGAATGCAGCATGAGATCTTGACCTGAGAGAGGTCTAAAGGCCCAGGCTGGTGTTGAGTTGAAGTGATCTAACTAGACCCTGCACTTCCAACTAAGTGATGTGCAGCTTGAGCAAATCCCTTTATATCTTCAAGTGAATCTGTCAGTTTTCATGACTAAATCCCATGCTATTTTGGGTGGAAATATTGTGAGCACCCACCCCATCAGGTTTGTTTGAGGGTTTAATAAGTCCTAAATTTCCTAGGACATTTACACACACGTACACACTCACACACACACACACACACTTTGAGACAGGGCCCAAAGAAAACCTTGAACTTACAATCATTTGCTTCCACTCCTGAGAGCTGGGGTTACAAGTGTGGACCACTGGAATACTGGAAACCAGCCCAGTGCATGATGGGCAAAAGTTTTACCAGCCAGGCTGCACCCTTAGCTCTTCCCCACTTTCCACACTGTAGTCTTGCATCTTGAGAACTTTCTCTGTCCTGGACAGTTTGGGACAGTTTTGTCACTCCATGCAACAGGATCTTTATGAATGCTACCACAGGCACAGAAGCACATATATTCTCACAAGAAGTCTCCAAGATTCATCACCACCCCAGCATTCAAAGCACTTATCATATGGCTGCTTTCAAATTTCTTTTAAAACCAAGGTAGGCACATCAAGCTCTTTCAGGATGGTGCACGTCTGCTTCTTCAACTAGTTTCTCCCTAATTCCATGATGCTTCTATATCATGCATGAGGAAACCAAAACAGTTACACATAGTTTTCAAACGTTGGCTTTTCTTAACCAGAGTGGATACAACATGAATTTGTATTTGTTTGTTTCTTTGTTTGTTTTGTTCTTTTCACAGAGCAACTGCCCAGGGTATAAACGTTTTTTCAGCCCCCTTAATAAGCACCAAGCACATCAGTTTCTTTTTTCTCACTTTATGCTCAAGGTTCTGCTCTCTGTACTTCAAAATAACCCAACGTTCCTCCGACATTCCTCATTCCTTATGTTAATTTCTTTTACCATAAAGTATATAGCAGGTCTGGGAAGTGGTTCAAGCCCAGTAGAGCACTTGCCTAGCGCATACAAGGACCAGCTCTGCTGCCCAGATCACACACAAAGCATACAGAGTCAGCCCTTTGTGTCACTGGGTTGTACATCTGAGACTCTCGTCCATGTGTGTAAAGAGTAGAGACTAGCTCAGTGCTGATGAGTCCATGGCTTCCTGGGTAAGAAGACAAGCTCTTGTCTGAAGTCTAATGTACCTTAAAAACTAGCTGTGTTCACAGACTTTAAGGCAGGAAGACCTTCTTTTGCTGACATGTGATCTTCCGGTGTCCGTGCCCATCACATAAAGGCATCCTCTCGCAATCTTCTCAACAATACAACACTCTCATCTCCCTAGTTTTTATGTTTGGGAATGCAGGCACTAAGAGTGTCTGCTGGGTGAGATTTAAGCATCTTCCCTTGGATCCTCTTTGTTACTTACCTTCTTTGGGTCTGTGCATTGTAGGATATTTATCCTGTAGTAAATGGCTAAAATCTGCTTATGAGTGAGTACATACCATGTGTGTCTCTCTGGGTCTGGGTTACCTCACTCAGGATGATCTTTTGTAGTTCTATCCATTTGCC
This sequence comes from Acomys percivali, assembly GCA_907169655.1. Taxonomy (NCBI): domain Eukaryota; kingdom Metazoa; phylum Chordata; class Mammalia; order Rodentia; family Muridae; genus Acomys; species Acomys percivali. Next base: position 642,439 of record OU015757.1, read on the forward strand.
TTCAAATTTCATTATTTCCTTGTTTTTAATGGCTGAGTAGCATTCCACCCTCTAACTAGACAAGACTCCAAGTAGAGAGAGGAGAACACCAACCTACCCACAAAAACTTTGATGCAAAACTTACCCTGCCTACAAGACCTGAAGGGATAAAGATAGAACAGATAGAGCAGAGATTGAGGGAATGTCCAACCCAGCCTGGCCCAACCCAAGACCCGCCCCATTCAAGAGAGCCAACTTGTGACACTATAAATGATAGACAAGTGCCTATCAGAGTTGTCCTCTTAGAGGTTCCATCAAGCGAAGTTTCCAAACAGATGCTGAGACTCACAGCCAAACAGTGGGCAAAACACAAGGAGTCGAGTAGAAAAGTGTACGTGTGGGGGGTGGGAGGATAAAAGGACCTAGAGGTGACAAGAGCTCCACAAGAAGACAAACAAAGCCAATTAACCAGGGCCCAGAAGGGCCTGTGGCGTTTGAAGCACCAACCAAAGACTGTGCATGGACTGTAGGTCCTCTACATACATGTAGCCCATGGGCAGCTCAGGCTTCATGTGGGTCCACTGGTAAAGGGAGCAGGGTTGTCTCTGACATGGACATGTCTCTGTTTTTCTATCACTTCCCTTTGGAAGGACTGCCTTGCTAGGCTCAGTCCTGATCCGAATTGATGAGCTGGGGTGGGTGGGTGGCTCCCCTTTTCTGAGGAATAGGGAGGTGGGAGGAAGGGAGGGAGGGGGGACTTAGAAGAGAGGAGGGTGGGGCCTATAACCGGGATGTAAAGTGAATAAATGAATAATAAAGTAAAAATGAATAAATATAGATAGATGGTAGATAGATAGATAGATAGATAGATAGACAGACAGACAGACAGACAGACAGACAGACAGACAGACAGACAGATAGGATATAGATAGATGATAGATGCTGGAGGGCACAGGAGTTAGAGGATTCAAAGAGGCGCCCCTAGATGGCGCCCTTAAACTGAAATCCCAGCGAAGCCTCAATTTCTCCAAAGCAAGGTCCATGAGGGCTTGATGGTCTAAGAAAAACAAACCCATCCTTCCCCCTCCCCGCCCCCGTGAGGAATGTGTTATACTGTAATACTGCCAGCTACAGAAAGTGCGTGCAGCCCGGACGAGCGCCTGAAGCTAAAACCTGGAGGGACACACCCTTTCTGCGCCCACCTCCCCCCCCACGCGCCCCACCCCCCCACCCCCGCTCTCCTTTGTGCTTCATTTCCCCTTTCTGCTGCAGAGAAGTTGGAGTGCGATCCCTGCGACCCCTTCCTTAAACTTCTCACCGTCACCACCACCACCACCTTAAGTCTTCTCCAAATTCATTTCTCTATCTACCAGCTTAATTACTTCTTGAAACATAAGGTGGCTAAAGTAACAATATCAATTTCTCTCCAGTGGTGGGATTGGATACACAACTCATGGACGTTCTTGAAAAACACACTACTATTATTCCCCAAGCCTGTGGAGTGTATTTTTAACTTATTTATTTATTTATTTATTTATTTATTTTATGTGTGTGGTTGTTTTGTCAGTATGTATTGTCTTTTCACCACGTGCATGCAGTGCTCACTGAGGCCAGAAGACGGCGCCAGATCCCCGGAACTGGAGTTACAGATGGCATTGCTCTTATATGAGTACTGGGTACTAAGCAGAACTGGGTACTAAGCAGGGGTCTAACCTCAGAGCCAGCTTCCCAGTCCCTACTATGTGCCTGATACGTGTTCAGTTCTTTCAAGGCATCTTTTCCGTTGTCCTCACTGTAGTACAGCCGTGTGCTTTCTCTTTTTACCCAGAGTTACTTTTCAGGATTCAATCTGCACAGGGCCTAAAGGGAGAGATGGGCCATTCCAGGTCTTTGGGTGGCAAGAGGCTGAGACCTGGTTAGTAGCAGGCAAGCACTTGGGTTTGCCCTTCTCCCCATTTAATGTATGAAAAAGACTTCAGCAACCTCACACCACCACAGCCAGACCTGGGCCCTGAGATGGGAACTCCACAGTTCTCTGCTGCAAGCCCAGAGGCAGCGCTTTTGAGTTCTGGATGATTGCGCCCACCCCCGACCCCTTGGAAACATTTCAAGTCATCACAGCTGGAAGATACTGTTACCACGTATTGTATTTGTATTTATTTCGTGCGTGGAGCCCTGCACTGCTACCAAGCACCCCACAGTGCACACATCTCAGAAACAGACTCGTTCCATTCTCAAATGCCAATAGCACTGTCATTGAGTAGTAACTGGGCTCCTCAGGCCTAGATTTGGAACCAGGAAACATGAGTTTTCCTACCATGGGTCCTTAAGAAGAAGAAGATTTGAATTTATTTATGAACCTTATCCCTCTAGCTTTCCGTTTGTTTTTGTTTTTAAATTTGTAAAAATGGAGAAAATTTATTCTAAGATTCTCTGGCTGCCAACATTTGCACTTCAGTAAGAGCTAGAACTGTCCAGTAGAGGAGGAACCTAACCCTTAACCGACTGACTGGTGTGACTTGAACTCTGGGAGATGAATCCAGAACTGGTTCTGCCTCTAAAAAACCCACCTTTCACCGTCAGTCTTCCTAAGACACGGTCACCGCTGTAGGAGGGAATTGCCTCTGACCTCTCCGAGCTAGTGCATGCTCTGCTTGGCCGCCCCTGAACTCCCCCTTCCGCGTTAGTCATCCGCTAGAGTCTCAAGTTTGTAGGGGTTGCTCCTAGAGTGTATGGGAAGAAGCGAGGTCGCCTAGCAAAGCCCTGTGGCCGCCTAAGGGCTAGATCCTTCCAGCTTGAGCTGGGAAGGAAGGGCGGAGACCTCAGCCTGGGTGGAGTACCAGTGCTAGGAAAAAGTGAGGGGCAGGGCCTTGGAAAGAGGCAAGGCACAGGGGCGGGGCTTCGGCCTGGGCGGAGGACCAGAGCTAGGAAAAAGTGAGGGGCGGAGCCTCGGAGAGAGGCGGGGCACAGGGGCGGGGCTTCGGCCTGGGTGGAGGGAGAGCGCTCGCCGATGGGGAGGGGCCTGGCTTGAGTGCTTTCTCTTCCTCCCATTTCGCTTCGCGCCCTCGGTGGCTGCAGAGCGGAGTATCGCGGCAGCCAGCACCAGGTGAGAGAGCAAAGTTGTGGGTGTGTGGAGTTTTCGGACCCCGGCTGGCTGAACCCTCCAAGCTCCGCCTGGGAAGTGGAGGAGTTCAGGGGCGGCCAAGGGGAGAATGCACTAGCTTCCTTGCCCTGTAACCCTTGGGCCTCTAGGTTAGTGAAGTTGTCTGATGTCACTGCGTGCGGGTGGGAGCCCACGGGGAGATCCCATCCGCCATTTCCAGCCGTCTTCGCGTTACACACTGGCAGCTAGATTTGGGGGGAAAAAGACAAAAAACTGAGTGGGGGCGGGGACACCAGGGCCAACTCATGCGCGAGGCCCTACCTCCTCTTGGTAAACATGCATGGGAAGCCTTGGAGTCTTGTCTGGGCATCCACACCTCCTCCCTAGAATTGGTCAATAGGATACCATGTACCACAGCAGGAGGAAGCTACAGGTGTCAAAGCTGGTTTTGCACCAGGTGATCAGTGACTGGGTACCCAGTCCCCCTGAGTCCCCATCTCCTAGTTTCTGTGCCCCGTAGTCGAGAGTGGGGGTGGGTGGGTGTCAGATTCCCATCTACAACGCACTAGGTTTCCTTCTCCGTGGATCCCTTGCCTTAGATTGAAAGTCTCAACTCTCATCGGAAAAAGGGACCACAATAGGTTCCCAGGTTCCCTGAAGGCCCTGCCCCCAGTTCGGGATTCGACCCGACCTGCAGCTGGAACGTTCACAGTGGCGGTTTGCTTGCGGGACCCCGGAGTCATGAACCGAGGCTCTATTTAGAGCTTTGGAAGGGGCGGGGCCTGTTCTCTGAGAGCCCAGCTGGGCCCCCTAAAGCGCAGAGTAGGCGGGGCACCCTCAGGCGGGCTGGGGTAGCGCCTTCCCACCTTCCTGGTGATGCTGCTCAGAGTCTGCAGTGGGCCTAGAAGGAGTAGATAGTCTGAACATTGGTGGCTAGGTAGATGCTTGTGCTGATTGCGGCCCTCCTCCGCATCATATGTTTGCCTTCATCAGACTCCTCAGACCGGTCCGGGTGGCACTTGCATGTTTCCCAGGCCAAAGAGTTGTAAGGGGACAGTTTGACTTGTTTTAGCACGCAGTAAGAGATGAGATTAGGTAAACTGAAAGCTGTGGGATGATCCTAAATTCAACATTAATGCCAGCTGCTGCCTTAACAAATGGTGCAAGGGTTGGTGGCCAAGAGGGAAGAAAGAATCATTAGCTGGTGTGATCAAAGTGTGCATGCTAGACTCGATAGTGTAGACACTGGCATGTAGTGTAGACAAAAGGTAACACATAATAGGGAGTGGGATATTTAATATAGTAAACAAACGTGAGTATCGCTCAGTTATTTTTGGCACCGTGACAGAATCAACTGAACACACCATATATAAGACCAGGAGGTTAGCTATGAGGAGACAGGCAGAGATCCCACTCTGTCTAACCCAGACAGATGTTCTGGGAAACACAAAACAAGAATAATATTTTTTTTAGTTTGAAAACTCGACCAGAGTTAAAAGTATATATATAATCTGACACATTGCTATAATGAAAAAAAAATGCATAAACTATGTAAGATGGAGACAGTCTTGTAAATTCCAGGCTGTTGTTGAGTGATAGAAAATAATTGTGACAAGGCCTTGGGGACAGGTCTTGTTAGTGAGGACCTCATCACACAGAAATGAAGCCTGGCATTGTACAAGGTACTTGGCAACCAAATAAAGAAAGAAGAGAAAGTACTGAAGTCCCTGCTGTAGGAGAAGAGAAAGACTGGGAGAGGTATGGTACATAGGGGGAAGAGGTGGTGAGATTTGAATAGTACCTTCAGTTTTCTTGTCACATATTCTTTTCAACATTCAGGCTAAAGACATATACTCTCAGAGCTTTGTCTACACTGTGTGTGTGCGTGCGTGTGTGTGTGTATGTGTGTGTGTAACAGTGAAATGTTTATAATGAATTTAGCTTCTTTCTGCTATCTTGTTGGTCATTATGAATTATAAACAGGAATATGATACACATCCTTTGGGTGTATTTTCATATATCTATCTTGGTTAGCTTCATGAAAAATAAATTGGTGGGGTAAAATTTTGATAAATATCGTCAAGTTGTGTCCATCTGCATGCCTGCCATCGATGTGTAGGTGATGGTACGGGCTCCTTGGAGACTAATAATGATCCAAGAAACGTTTTGTTTCTGTCAGTGACAGCAAGAGATGGAGCGACATGCGAGATTGGGCTCCACGCTATAGTGATGAAGGTACTGGTAGAGGAGTTAATCTAGAGTGAGATTGAAGGACATTTCAAGATGGCCAAAGAAGAGCCCACAAGTGTCTCCAGAGACTTACAGGAGCTGCAGAGGAAGCTGTGTTTCCTGCTGGAGTCTTTCCAGAACAACTCGAAGGTCAGTGTCCAATGCCATCCACATTGGGAAACTGAATTAACCCTGGTCCTAACAAGGCAGGGCATGGTTTCTTTCTCAAACAGGAATTTACAAATAGGTTGGTGATCTTCCTTGGACTGTGACCTTCATATCCACGCTCACTGTGGCTGCTGGAGCATCTGACACTTGAGGCAACAAGACAGCAGGGGAATGGGACAGCAGGGGAGTGGGAAGCAAGATGATTTTCAAGGCACCTCCAAGTTCAGGACAATTCCTGGAAGTCACAGGGAACTGCAGAGCACTTATTATACTCCGTATAATGCAGAGTTTGGTTGGATAGTCGCCCTCCATGGCACCTGCCACTTTCCAGTTAGATCTGAGGGAGCCACTCGCAGTCTACACAGCAGATAGCACTTTTCCCTTTGAAAACTTTGGCTTACCTGTTCCCCTAAGACAAGGAGCCAGCCAATACCTAGTTTAAGACCTGAGTTTTGTGTTCCAGTAGAAATCCATCATACAGCAGAAATTACTGGAGTTGCAGGTGCCCTAACATTTTCTAGTACCTAACCCTAACCCTAAGTACCAAAAAGCAATGAGCTAATTTTAAGAATATATCTTAGCTAATATATTAAAAAAATAGCGTCATTTTGGCATGTAGCCATTATAAAAATTAATGGAAAAGAAAATATTTTGCATTCCTTTTTGAACTAATTCTGAAACCTAGACTGTAATTTACCCTTACAGGACTATTGTGATGTAAATTAGCAGTGTTTTTGGTGTTCAGTCACTCAGTGCAGTGAGATTTGAGATACTGTATTTCTTGCATGCATATCGTTATTGGTTTCCTTTGCATGCCTTTCGGCATTTAAACAGAATGCTAGGGCTGGGGAGATGGTTCAACTGGTGAGGCTCTTGTCTGGCCATGGTGAGAACGTGCTTGAATTTCCAACACTCACAGAAAGATGCGTGTAGAAGCACATCTCTATAACTCCAGTGTTGCTATGGCAAAATGGGAGGTGGAGACAGCAAGGTCCCCGACAGCTTGTGGCCTGCTATTCTGTCTTGTTCAGTGCCAAAACAACAGCAACAAAGCAAAACCCAAGGAGACCCTGCTTCAAACAACCCAGTGGGAGGCAAGGGCCCGCACTTGAGGTTGTCCTTAGACCTCCACGTGGGCACCACTGCATGTATGAACTCACATGCATGAAGGCACACACATGCACTTAGATTCTATATAATAGACACACACAAAAAAAGAGATTTTAAAAGTAAACAGTACAAAAAAAAGTAAATAGTACTAGAAAGCTAATGCTATTAACATTTTGTTGTATGTCTTTCTAGATGTCTATGTCATGTACATGTAAAAATGTGTATGCATATAAAGTGATATAAACTGTTTTGTGACTTCCTCCCTCTATTGGACAGCACAGCTTCACCAGCTTCTATAAAACAGACATTTTGCCATCTAAAGCCATATGCTTCACGGAGGCCTTCTTTGCACTTGCTTCAGAATGCATTTGGCATACTGCCAAATTTACTCATTTTAAAATGGACAAGCAGCTTTTTCATTAGCTGGCTGAGGCTCTTTGATGAGGTAGCTCAGTAAGGAAGGTCCTCACGGCCTTTGCTCATTTATAGTTCATTTTCATGACTCGTGCAAGATCACCATGGACACTAGATTAGCAAATACCAAACAAGCCACGATTCTGTAGTAAATAGGGAATGCCTCGGGTCCTTCAAGCTTCCAGTCACAGTGTTTTTTGTGAACAGATCAGCATGTGTCCTTATTTTAGGTGTGTTTCTGGAAAGATGCATTAATCAATATAATGTACATTGTTGATTGTTCACATTGAGCTTAAGGCTAGCAGCAGGCTAATTCATGTCTCAAGTAAACACATGCATTTTCTTCATAAGGAACATAAACAGAAAGATACTGGTGGTGGTGGTATGTATGTATTTTAAATAGTGGGATTGCTAACCAAAAGTCAAAAATGTGAATTTTGTGGCATTAAATAGCCCACTATACAATAGTTTAGCTCTTCAATATCCCAGAAAAGCTCATGTGCTAAAGGCTTGGCCCAGGACGAGGTTGTGGGGGAAGATGGGTGGAGGGTGGAATCTTCAGATATGGGGCCAAGATGAACTTCAGGTTCAAACCATAACAACCTGGGAATATTCTTGTCAGATGGCCCAATCCTGACATCTAAGATACTCAAAGGACTGATTCAGGTTAGAGATAAATTTAAGTGAGTAGAAAAAAAAAAAAAAAACCCTCAAACATGGGACTTGCAGAGGATAAGAGCTAACTGCCTACCTATTAACCTGATTGAGACCTTACTAACCCTGTACCAGGCATTTAGCATGTCTTAGTTAATATTTATACCTACCTTCTGAGGTTGGCATTCCAAATCAGATGAACTTTCTTCTTATCCTTCCTTTCAACAGCTCAGCTGCATGCACTGGAGTAGGATGAAGCTAGATAATTACCAGGCTAGCCTACTCCCAGAAAGGTGGGAAAATTGTCAGTTGACTACGGCCTGATGTTCTCAGGTGGTCTTGAGATGGTATTGTTTCTTCTACAAGTTTTATATATTAAATTAAGTTAATTGTCATTTAAAAATATTTATGTGATGTGTATGTGTGTGCTGAATGGTATGTGCCTGAATGCATGTATGTGCACCACATGTGTGCAGTTCCTGAGGAGGCCAGTAGAGGGCATTGTCACTCTGGAACTGGAGTTACAGGGATTGTGAACTGCTCTGTGAGTTCTGGGACCTGAACTCCAGTCCTTGACAAAAGCAGTGGGTGCTCTTAGCCACTGAGTCACCTCTCTAGCCCACAGGTTATATTAATATAGAGTCATTTTGGAGAAAAAGGGAAAGCAAAGCACCTATACATTTGTTTCAGTCAGATTCTCTGTTGCTTTGATGAATAAAAACCTGAGAAAGAAGTAAAGGAGAAGGGATTTGGTTTTGGCTCAAGGTTGTAGACCATCCTGGTGCAGAGAGCAGGATAGACAAAGGAGCCCACATCACGCCTGCCAGGAAGCAGGGCGTGTGGTGGGGATAGACAGACATGGAGTGAGACAGAGATTGCCTCAGGAATACGTAGGGTAAAATGTAGACCCAAGGACACACCCCCAGTGACCCTCTTCCTCCAGCTAGGCTCTAGCTCCTGTAGTTTTCACAAACACCAAAACCAGCACTAGCAGCTGGGGACCCAGGCTTCAGGACATTATGTCTGCAGGAGTCACTGTCACTAACAAACACATTGGTGGTGATCCGGGTGAGACTTCTGACCCTTCAGTGTGCAATGTTTACATAATTGTGAGTGTGCAACAGAGATGTCCCCTGAAAATCTTCACCTAACAGGAGATTGGGGCAGATGCTGGGACTTCCTATTGGGACTCCAGGTGAGAGAGGTAAGGGAGAACGGGAAAATAGAAGGATCCAGAGGGTCCTAGAAACCTACAAGAAGACCATCAAGGCTGGCGGATCTGGACCTAGGGGCGTCTGCTCAAACTACTGTACCAACCAATGACAATGCATGCAGTAAACCTAGAACCCCTACTCAGATCTAGCCAATGGACAGCACATTCTCCACAGTTGTGTAGAGGGCAGGGACTGCCTCTGACATGAACTTTGGTGTCCCATATTTGACCACTTCCCCTTTGGTGGGGAGGCCTGGTGGCACTCAGAGGAAGAGTAAGCAGGCTACCAGGATGAGACCTAGTAGGCTGTGACCATATGGTGGGGGACGAGGTCCCCTCTGTCATAGACCTAGGGGAGGGGAATAGGGTGAAAGAGGGAGAGAGGGGGGAACGGGAAGATACAATTAAGGGGATAACAGTTGAGATGTAATCTGAATAAATTACTTAAATTAAAAAAAAAAAGTGAGTATGACCACAGCAGAAGTAATTGTGTACTTTTATTTTCACTTGGTATGGGGCTGTTTTTCCTACCAAAGTGTGAGTCTTCAGAATAATTTACATGTGCCACTAGAACATCAACAAAGGACATCAGATTGACATACTGTACTTTGTGGGAAATGTAGACCATTTCTTTCCCCCATGTAGTTTGTGCTCTTTCATAACAACTTAATGAGCTCTTTGAACTTCAGATGAGACTAGATAGGGATCCAGACTAGAATGGGCGTGAAATTGCTCCATCCTGTCTGGAATACGTGGCCAAGTTTTGTCTTACTTCTAGAATTCAAGAAATAGGAACCTGTTCAAAATGGTTTAAGCAAGCAAAGAAGTAGGATCTTCCAAGACTTTAGGAGAATCTGAGACTTCTTCGGGAGCCATGAGAGGAGTAAAGCAGGCCTGTCTCAGGACTAGAGCAAACCAGGGTCAGGCTGGTGAGTGGGGCTAGAAGTAACTCTCAACATGGCCTCTTCCGTGGGCTACGGTGCTGCATTCCCGGACTCTGCAGACTACATTTCTGGACTTTTCCATTCATGTGGGCAAACATGGTTGTCCAAGCTGGTACCCTCCTTTCCTCACATCTCCTGCACCTGTTGAAGATCTAGAAGTTTCCATTTCCTATTCATAGAAACAAAGAGTTTGGCTGGTACATCCACCAGAGGCTGTGGAGATGGCTGTTGGACTGGGATCTTTGATTTCCTTTGAAATGCATGTGGCTTATGGGTGTCTTCCTACTATGGGAGGGAGTTTTCAGGGCAGAGGAAGACACATAGATCATGAATGGGTGGGTGACCAGTAGAGTGTAATCTGGGAGCAGTTGTCACTGCTTATTGCCCCTGACTTGTGTAATGGTCTTGACTGCTGTCTTTGTCCCCTGTTCACTGGGCCTTCCGTTCTCACAGTAGAGTTTTCTTGGCTGTGAATAGCCTCAGTAGAACCATGGTGTCACAAATCCTGACCACGTGGCCCCGACTCTGCAAGCTCTCATGTCAGAGAGCATTTATAAATAAATCACCTTTGTCTGACCTTGGGTCCATTAATTCAGTTAGTTTCCAGCTCCTCTTATCTGGGATGAACAACACCAGGCCTTGGTCGGCTGGGAGGATTATCTTGGATGCCATTTGAGAAGGCTCTTGCACTGAGCCTGGCTAATGATGGTGCCATTTCTCCAGTCTGGCATCCTGGGTTATTCAGTACAGCCCACATCTGTAAAGCATGGGTAGGAGGCCCATCTCTACCTCCAAGTTAGCGAAGGAAAATTGCAGGGTGTGCCACTGCATGCTGAGCCCTCTCCTATTCTGTCCCCTAGTCATGGACCCTCTGTTGTCAGCAAAGTGAAAAGTGGTGATGTTCGAACCTTTGGATTTGAGTATTGTTAGCTCTTCATCAGCTGTCCTGCAACTTTGTAGGGGAAAACACATGAAGAGATACAGAGAGGGTCTGAAGTGTTAGCTGCTAAGCCAGGCAGGCATGCTTAGGAGAAAAACCCTAAACCCCCTATACTGACATACTTTCAAAGGAGCCTTTGCTTTTCCTCAATTAAAACTTACTGAAGAAGTGGGGTCAGGGATATGGTCAGCAGGTGAAGTGCTTGAGGCTTGAGTTGGGTTCTCAGAACCTTAATTAAAAGAGAATCCGGGAGTGATGGCTTATACTTGTACACCAGCTCCAGGAGTAGAGACAGGCAGATGGAGCCCTGGGCCTTAGTGGCCTGCCAGTCTACTCTACTTGGTATGTTCTAAGCCAGTGATAGACCTTGTTTCAAAATAAAGGTGGCTAGTGCCTGAGGAACATCTGAGGTTATTTTTTTGGCCTTCAAATGTGTCACACATACATGTGCATCCAAATTAGGAAAGAGGGGGAGAGGAAAGGACATGTTCAGAGGACTTCATGTTGCTGTTTTCATTATTGTCTGCTTTTTTTAAAGCTTTAGAACATGTCCTTTATGACCTTGAGCTGAGCATGTCCCCAAATCTGTTTGTTCTTCCTTCTTAAACTGAGCATGCTCAGGAGCGTGCTTACCCTAAAGTGTTGTCCTATACGGATAAGTGTAGGCTCTCTGAATAAAGCCCCCGCGCTTCCTCTGTTGGAAGAAGGTGTTACGTTGGGAATGGCTCCTGTGTCTCACCTGCTGCAGTTAATAAGCCTTCTTGGCCATGCTTGTTTTGGCTTTGCACTTGGCAAGATTGAGTCCCACTGGGACAGGCTATTAAAAAGGTACCTCGAACCTGTGTTTAATGGGTATACATGTTAGATGCTGATGAAACCATGCTGTCTCTTTCCACAAGACTGTGACCTGACCAAGGCCATTCTTGAGAAAAGCAATTCGGAGAAAAGCAATTCCTGTGTCGAACAGCTTTGTCTTAGTTGCTTTTCTGTTGCTGTGATGAAATACCATGGTTAAAACAACTCACAGAAGGAAGAGTTTCATTTGGGCTGATGGATCCAGATGTCTAAGAGTTGTCACCATCACATTGGGGAAGGGCAGCCAGACATGGTGGCAGAAATAGCTGAGGACTCACATCTCAAATGAACTACAAGCAGAAACCAGAAAGCAATCACGTAATGCTATGAGTCTTTAGACTATCAAAGCCTGCCCTTAGTGACATACTTCCTCCAACAAGGTCACATCTCATAAACCCACCCAGACAGGGCCACTAGGTCGGATCAATTATTCAAATATCTGAGCCTTTGGGGCCATTCTCATTCAAATCAGCAAATGGTTAAATCTATTGGTGGCGGGAGAATTGATTTTCCTTTCCTTCTGTCCTTCCTCCCCTCCCCCTTTTTAAAATAAGGCTTCAATAGAACACCAAGGCTGACCTCAAACTCACCCTTCTCTCACCTCAGCCCCCCCAAGTGCTGGAATTAGAGCTGTATCAATGTGCCAGCATTCCTGCCTTAATTGACACTCTTTAAAAAATAGTGTCTTTGCATTTCCCAATGACCTATTTTGGGGATATTTAGAGCCCAGATTCAGAAGAAGGTCTGAAAGAGGGGGCGTTCTCTGAGGATTTGAAGTAGGATAATCTTACCTTTTGCTTCTTGGATCTCCATGTCAAACTGTCCCCAGTTCCTGTTGGTTTCTCATTTGTCATTTAACCTTCAGGCTGCATCCTTCCCCTCCCCCATTGGCCCAGATTTGGCTATTCATACTCGTACCTGATTTCCTGCCAATCTCCCTAATAGCCTCTTGCACACCCATCCCAGGTTCATCTTAAATTGCTCCTTTGTATCTGTCACACCTTGGCCACATGCTCTCAATTTACCTCCTATTTTAGCTAGCTTTCTCTGAAGATAAAGCTTACATATTCCAATAGATATATTTGAGCCACATATATGATTTAAGTGGTTTTATTAAAATGTTTTTATTTTAAAACAAAATGAGTCAGGGAGGTCGTTCTCACTTATTCTAGCATTCTGGCTTTGAGGCAGGAAGATTGCAAGTGCAAGGCTAGATTGGGCTGCATAGTCTGTCTCAAATTAAAAATTAATAAGGGAAACCATGGAATTAATTTTAATAAACTAGCTTAGGAAACCCGATATATCCCAAACTATAATTTAAGCCTATAGCTGTTAGAAATTACTAATGAGATGTCCTAAGTTTCCTTTTTTCTTTCTTTTTCTTTCCTCCTCAAACACATCTCAATTCATGTACCCGATTTCCATGGGAAATAGCTGATGTCTCTTCAGAATTCACAAAATTTAATTAAAAAACCAGATTCCCATGAAGCATGACCCCCCCCCCCCCCCCCCTTTCCCCCCCCCCCACCTTACCACTACCTCCACCCACCCACCCACTGAATTCAGTATCAGTGAAAAGGCCCTACCACTGTCACACTGGCCATGTGTGGCTGCTCTGCTGGTTTCTCATTGGCCAGACACTTTGAACACTGCTGGCTCCCTTCCCCCAGTGCCTGGCTTCCCCAACCAGTGCCTAGCTTCCAGACATTCTTTTGAGTATCAGGATTCAAAGAGGGCAGGTGAGCCTGTCAGGTACCAAGGCAACATTTGCTAAGGATGTTCACGGACCAGACCTGAATTGCCTACAAGACCTGAGACAGACCCAAGACAGCAGCCTCCCGTCTGGCTGGTCCCACAGCCACACTTCCTCCCTCTCATCTTCCCTGCCTTAGTGCGGTAGCATGCTTTCAGGAGATTCCTGCTGGAGTTACTTATTGCTACACAGCCGAACTGCAAGATCTTGGAAGGCAGCAGGCCAGAAGGCATTGTGCCAGGAAGTGAAATTTGCCAAGAGGAGGGTGTGTTGAAGCCCCAGAACAATGGCTGTGGCTCTTTGATGGCTTTATCTGTTTAAATAAGGTGAGCCATGTTTGGGTGCCATTACCTGAGCTATAAATTCTCTTGTTTCTACTTTGGCCCCAAATTCCCATCACTAGAATTATTTGGATGGATGTGGTTTGGAAAGGGACACTTTTGTTTTGTTTTATTTTTCAAGACAGGGTTTTTCTTTGTAGTCCTGCTGTCCTGGAACTCACTCTGTAGACCAGGCTGGCCTGAAACCCAGAGATCCACCTGCCCCTGCTTTCCAAGTGCTAGGATGGTGGTGCTTGTACCACCACCTCCCTGTGGAAAGAGGTGCTTTCTAACAAGAACACTTTGTTTCGGCCGCTGGCCTCCAATGCCCTAAGGAACAAAACACAGGAAGGGCTAGTTTTTGATGGAAGAAGCTCCAGTTTCCACCATTTTTTTTATTGAAAAAAATTTTTTCATATAATGTATTTCACTTTGGTTTTCTCATCCTCCTCCTCCCAGGCCTTCAGCACCCACCCAACTTCATGCTCCCCCTTTCAAACAGACAACAAACAAAACATTGAAAAAAACAAGAAACACACAAAATCCGTAAAAACACAAAAGCAGAAACAGTAATATACAAGCAAAAGGTCAGTAAGACAAAAAAAATTGCTCAAAGTATTATGAGATTAAAAACATCTACAAAAATACCATTGAGTCCATTTCACATTGGCCATCTACTGCTTGGCATGGGACCCACCCATAAATGTGGTTAGTTTACCCAGTGAGACTCCATTGGGTAGGAGTGCTTAGATGCTGTCTAGCTTGAATGTGTGCAGGCTCTGCCCATGAGGCCACAGCCTCTGAGGTCATATGTACATCAACCCTGTTGTGTTCAGAAGACTCTGTTTCCTTTGACTCTTCCATCCCCTCTGGCTCTTAGAATCCTTTTGCCTCCTCTTCTATGCAGCTCCCTGGTCCCTGAGGGGGAGGGCTCAATGAAGACACCCCACTTACAACTGAGTATTCCAAAATCTCTCATTCTCTGTACATTTTCCAGTGTGGGTCTTTGAATTAGTTCCCTTCTACTGCAAGGGACGTTCCTCTGATGATGGCTGAGTGAGGGCTGATCCATGAGTATAAGAGAATGTAGTTGGGAGTAATTTTTTTTTTTTTTTTTTGCTGTTTCTTTAGCAGAACAATAGTATTTGCTTTAACCCCCCCCCCTCCCGACCAAGTCCTATGGCTTATCTAGTCTAGGTTTTTGGCCAGTGTCAAGCATGGGTTCCATTTTGTGGAGTAGGCCCTAAATCTAACCACAGAGTGGTTACTCCCAAAGCATTTGTGCCACTATTGCACCAAGCAGGCAGGTCATAGTTATAGATTACAGGGGTTAGAGCTGGGTTGGTGGTTACTTTTCTAGAGGAAGGTTTTTTTGAATGATGGAGTCTTTCAATGAATGGATTTTAATGCCAGTAATGAGGAGAGTGAAGCCCTAAGACCTGAGAAGGTTCAGGGACACTCATCCTTGTGGAGTCGACGGAGATCAGGCTGTGGCCCACTATGACATTCAGATTGGTTCCATAGCAGCACTGATGTGTGGCGAGTCATCTCATGCATTTGGCATTTGGAGTAAAAGTCTTAGCTTTGAATGTCCAGGCTTTGTCCCTTGGAAACTGGGTGACTCCAAATAAGCCATTTAGTCCTTTGCATCTCAAACTTTAATGTACACACAAATCACCTGCGCTCTTGTTGAAAAGCAGAGTTGGATGCAACCAGTGCCAGGCAGGGCCTGATGCTCTACATCTTCAATAAGCTCTTGAGTGCTGCTCAGTAGCTAGGACTTATCTCCTCTGTTTCTTGGTGACCTCAGCCATGAGAATGTTAGCTGCAGAGCAGTAGGAGCATTGTGCACACATTGCACATATAAGGGGGTGCTTTTCCGAGAAGGTGTGTGTTAGGCAAGAGAGTGGCGATATGACCTTTCCTCCTCTCACAGGACTTGACACTGGTGGGAACCTCACACTTGCCACCCTTCCCACAGTTGCCTTATGCGGCTGCCAGGTGCCTCATGTCTTGGGAGATGTTTTGCCCTGATGCCTGTGAGTCTCTGACTGTACTTCTCACAGGTTGGGTAGACTAGCTCAATCTGCGATGCAGACACAGCTCTGAACCCTGGCTCTTTGTCCTTTGCCTGCAGGTGATTGCCTTTATGAAGTCTCCTGTGGGTTGTTACCTGGACAGGCATCCCTTCCTGGCTCTCACCGTGCTGATGTTTGTTACCATGTCAGCCATCCCTGTTGGTGGCTTCCTGCTCCTCGTGGTGCTCACCTCCCTGGGTGCTCTCATGGGGGCCATCTTACTAGAAGGTACTCAGCCCAACGTTACTAGGAAGTAACTCAATAAGGTGGAAAGTATTTATTGAACATCTGCCATTCTTATCAAAGAATCCACTTTTCTGGTCCAAGGCAGCTTGTCAGAGTAGTTCAAGCACAGGTTCTTGTGTTCCATAAGTGTCCATCACCATAGTTGTGATTTGGGACACGACTTACTCCTTATGAGCCTCAAATTGGACAGGCAACAAAATGCACAAAGAGACCCCAAAGGTAATACAGTTTGGGAACAGTAGGGAATGGAGGCAGCCAGAGGCCAGCCAATTGACGCCTAAAGCTGAGGCCTACTCAGGTGTTGAACTTACTGCCATTTTAAATGTCAGAATGTGAGTTTTTATGGGGAGTCTCCTGATTTTAAAAAATCTGAATTAGCTGTCATTACTTTAAATCCCCTGGCCTGGGTCTTCTCATTTTCAGTCTGTTTCACAGGAAGGCACCTCCTAATCATGCTCTCCTCCTAGGCCTGGTCATCTCTGTTTGTGGCCTCTCACTGCTCTGCATCCTCTGTGGCTTGGGCTTCGTATCACTTGCCATGTCAGGGATAGCCATGGTGTCCTATCTGGTGGTGTCCTGCCTCATGAGCTACTGGTTTTCTCTCAGGTAAATACATGTCCATGGGACACTTAAATCTTGGCCATTTGGGGCATGCACACAGATAACTCTAATCCCACTTGGTGTCTAGCAGCCAAATTATAAGAGACAGATGTTCTTCACAGCTCCTCATAGGCATTAGATGTCAGGTACACATTTGCAGTAGAGTTTCATAGTACATACATACATGCATACACACATACATACATGCATGCATAATACATATATACATACATGCATGCATACATATATCCATACATACATGCATCATTGCTACCCTCGACCATAACCCATAGAGTTCATCTCATTGCTGTTGTAGCTTCATGAGGCAGTTACTAGTTCTTGTAAAAAGATGCCTACTTAATTGGCAAAGGCCAACTTGGGGCAGAGTTTAGGAGGGTTGGGAGGGAGGGAAACAAAAGGAGAAAAGAGGCTCACTAGTCAGGTTGCCATGCCTACCACCTAGGGAGATACAGGAGTTGGGAAGCTGCTGTCCCACAGTCTCCCTTGGTCTCCCCTGCTCATCACAGTATATGCTTCTTAGTACATTGAATGTGGCTCATGTGTACTCTGTAGATTCCCCTCCACCCCCCGCCCCTGTCCCCAGTGGATCTTGACTGGAGGAACATGATCTTTTTAGATGCTGGTAGGAAACCCAGCAGTGTTGAAGTGCTCAGGAGACAGTCTTTTATAATGTGCTACCCCCGACTTGCTCAAGGGATTTTCAAAGGCCACTATTTCTTGATTTTTATGTGCTATGTATAGATTTTAGACTTTTAAATCTCCATGTGCTGAGTCTCTTGTGTTTCACTTAAGTTCTCACCAACTTGAGTATTTGCTTAGTGCCAAGTCTCTGCTGAGCACTTCCTAGCCTCATCTCATGCACTCTTGAGGTGAGCCTCATTCTGTGATAGGAAAACGAAAGCCAAGTACAAAAGCTGAGAATGGCAAAGAAGGGACTCAAATCCAGGTCAGTTAAGTCTAGTAAAACTCTCAGCCAAAATATAAAGTGGCTATAAAACATAGATATGCCAACAATGCCTGGAAAGGACCAATAGTAAATATTCTAGGCCATTTAAACCATGGCCAGCCCCTCAGCTCTGCTACTGTAACATGAGAGCAGATAATAAGCAAATAAACAGGTGTGCCTGTGTTGCAATAAAACTTTATTTCAGACTCTACACAAACAGATGGCTTACCATATTTGACCCCTATGGCCATGACTGATTTGCCAGTCCATGCTCTAAAAATGTCACAAGTACCCAGAGCTTTAGTCTTCATATAGAATAGCCCTTGAACATATTAACAGAAGAGTCTCTCGTTGCTTGTCTAGGATGATCAAGTCCTAGGTTTGATGCCCAGCATCGCCCTCTCCCTCAAAATGTTATCCTGCCATTAACCATGTGTTTACTTATCTGTGATCTTAAATTGCTTAGGGGTTGGCTCAGAAGATTGCTTAACTGCTAATCCCTGGACTCATAGCCAGCTTCTCACAATTTGCTTTGATCACTATCAGTTTTAAAGGCCAGACTGTGCCCTATTTGGCTTATTGAGGGCAATGCTTGAGGCCAGAATCCCTCCCTGCGCTCAAACTCTGCTTTAATTTGGCTACATGCTTAGAATTACACTGTAGAAAGTAACGCAACAAGGCGCTAAGGAGATGGCTCAGGTAGAAAGTACAAGCCAGAGGATCTGAATTGGGATTCCCAGAACCAACATAAAAATGCCAGACACAGGATGCACTTGTGATCTCAGCACTGGGGAGGCATAGATGGTTAGATTGCTGTGGCTTGCTGACCAGCCAGCCTAGCCTAATCAGAGAGTTCCAGGCCAATGGGAGACCCTGTGTCAAAGGAGGTAGACATTGGTCTTGAGGATGATACATTGTGAGAATGCGCCTATACACAGATGTGTATTCACACACACATGCTGGTACTCTCTCTCTCTCTCTCTTTCTCTCTCTCTCTCTCTCTCTCTCTCTCTCTCTCTCTCTCTCTCTCTCTCTCACACACACACACACACACATTTAAAAAGAAAAAAAAGGCAAAATCCGAATGGTGTTTGTCAGTGGAGAGGCTCAACTTGGTCTCCCCTCCCTTCTTCCCAACAGAGGCATCAGGCCCTCTGTTCCCATTTGGACAGAAATTCCCAACTTCTTGTTCTCTGGACTCACTTCATCTTCTCAAAAGCTACTAAAGCATCCAAGGAGTGGGTTCAGTACTTTGCTAATAGTCCCTCTGCAACCTATAACAACAACTACGAAACTGCCCGTTTACTTAAAAGGAAAAATCACCCATCCATAAAAAACATATATTAATGTTTGTATTTTACAAACAAGATGAATCTAGCCAGGTCACACTGTCTTACATTTTATCAGTAGCTTTCTCTGTTTTGCCTCTAGCGACATGCCCAGAGCTGGCCTGGAACTCATGACAGAGTTTAGGCTAACCACAGTCTCTCAATCCTCCTGCCTCTGCCTCCTTCCCAAGTGCTGGGGTTACAGGTGCACAGTGCCACCCCTGGTTGTCATAGATCTCTTCCCTATATGCTCTGATGGGATGAGCAAGACTGGCCCTCATACTCTGCATCTGTACATCTGAAAGAAATCTTTGAGGAGGCCTGAGATTCACAGTGCAGCTGGGAAAGGGGAAACCGTCTACAGAGGGCTGTGGATATTCTCTGATAGTATACCTGAACTCCGTAAATGGTAACTGCTTTGTATAGTGAAAATATGAAAACTTTTTACTCTTTTAATAATATATTCTGGGTAGATCTATACCATGCATAGTTGTGTGACTCTATGCCTTGAGCACAAAGAGTTGTGATAAATCAGGCACCCTTGGAGGACTTCTGTGTTAGGAAAATCTTTAACACTCAAGATAAAGATAGTCCCTCACTGACTGACACAAAGCACAAGAGAAGAATGAGGATCCAGCAATTCATCCCGTGACCTAATGGGGTTGACTCTAAAGTAGGAAAGATTAACACTTTAAAAAAAAAATTCTTTTAGCAAAAGGAAAGAAATTTTAACATGGCCTTACTTAGGAAAGCACACTAGACAGTTTCTAAGCAGTACATTGTGATCTTCTCTGTAGATAATTTTAATGTCAAAGGCTCTACACACATTTCCTAGAGCCTGCAGGCTGCGGGAGGGGGAAAGAAGTGAGGGGCCAGAGCAGCTTATGTCTTTGTAGAACCACCGAAGTCATTTACCCCACATCCCACTGGGTCTCCCCAAATAGCCAGAGTATACCTGCCCTCCCCTTATCCAGCTCAGTCCAATACTACAGACTGAATTTAGAGTCCGAGCATCTGAGGCAGGCACTCTCTAGGTCTTTAAAATTATTATCAGCCAGGCACAGTGGTGCACGCCTTTAATCCCAGCACTCGGGAGGCAGAGGCAAGTGGATCGCTATCAGTTTGAGGCCAGCCTGGTCTACAAAGTAAGGCTAGGACAGCCAAGGCTACAGAGAAACCCTGTCTCGAAAAACAAAAAAAAGAAAGCGTGGGGTGGGGCTGGGGGGGCACTGGCCTTGAACCTGTCAATCTCCTTCCTGACTTAGACTCCCAAGCAGCTGTGATCACAGAGTCTGTCAGAATGCCTAGTGTATCCTCAATCTTTCCTTACAAAGAGGAACAAATGGTTTTTGTTTCCTGTTACCAGGTAGAAATGTTTTCAGTGACAAGTAATTAAAAGCAAAATAGCTGGAGGTAGATACTAACTCAGATAGGGTTTTGTTTTTATTGCATAACCAAGAGATGGAGACAGACCAGGGCTGGTACAACTGCTGTGGTGTCGCCAATATGCCCAGTGCCTTCTGCCCTTCTTCATTGCCATCCTTAGTCCATGTGTTTGCGTCCTCATGGCCATAAGATTCTTGCTACAGTTCCAGGTATAAACCCATGTTCAAGGTGGGGGTGGGGGTGGGACACGTGTGAGAGAGCACATGAGCATGCAAGTGAGCATGAGAAGCCCTTCCTACCAAGCAAAGTCTCTCCCTAAATCTCTTCCTAATTCTTCCCAAAGACACATCGTTAGCCAGAACTTTGTCAGGTGTCAACTGCAAGCTGACTTAGAGAATTCAGTTTTCTTACCTTCTGTGGCAGGAGCTCACAGAAGACACCAGCCAAGAGTGCTGTACGTGTAGCCAGGCCATTCTCGGGGTTACTCCTGAGCTAACCATTTTGTCTCTTCACCCAACAGGCCACTGACACAGAAAAATGCCAACGTTGACTGTCAGCTAGCTATGAAGTCTGCAGACTTTGAGGGGCTCGACCAGGAATGACAGGCTGAATGGAACCAAAGATTGCTTTCTAAGCATTCGAGGAGTGCTTGCTCTTCCCCTCAACGCTCAGGCCTATGGCTCAGAGAGAGGGCTGGATGTGTGCTCTGCTTTTCCACCAACTGTGACCCAATTCCCACGGTGGTAGGGTCACCTCCCCACCCCTCCCCACTCTTCAGTACGCAGCCGTGACCTTAGCTGAGACCTGGGCTTCCAGGATTGGAAAGCTTGACTGTTAGAGCACCTGGTTGAGTCCCAGGCCCCAACTGGGGGTAAAGTAGATTGTTTTTGAAGTTTAGTTTCTTTCTTTGTTGAGGGGGGGTGAAGAAGAAGTTTTTCCCCAAGTCATTGGAAATAAGGGGTTAAAAAACAATCCAAAGAGAACCAGCTCTTCTGCCTTACTCATTTTTATTGGAAAGAGCTGCAGCATTTGGGAATTGAGGCCTTTGAAAACAGTCTTAACCTCACAGCCAGGAGTCCTTCAGAAAAAGTCTCAAGGCCTAGTCTGTTGAGTGCCTTGATCTTTGATGTATTTTCACTTGATATGTTTATATTGTTTAAAAGAGCTTGCTCTGCCAAGCCATTTCTTAACACACCAACAAAGCCAAACACATGCTGAAAACTGCAACACAAACCAAAGCCTGTGAATTTTCCACTTCATTTACTGTGGTATTTTATTAAATATTTATTTGGTTCTTGCTATGCATTTTCTACCTGTTCCCATGTCAGGACATGCATTAATCAGATTTCTACTATTATGACAAAATACTAGAGATAATCATCTTTATAAAGGAAAAAAAAATACAGCTCATAGTTTAGAGGTTTTAGTACAGAGTCCCTTAGCCCTGTTAACTTGGGCCTGTGATGGCGTAATACATCACAGCTGGAGTGCATAATGGAGGCCTGCTCGCCTCATCGTGGCTCGGGAGCAGAAAGCAGAGTCTGAGGTCCCAGTAACCCCTCTAAGCTCTGTCCCCAATGACCTATCTTCCTCCCCTTAATCCCCATTCTCTAAGGGTTCCTTCTATCCCACTAGTACTGTGGTCTGGTGGCTAAGGCTTTAACCACATGGACCTTGAGGACACAAAACCACTGCAGTTTCTCTGTTGATTTGATGGAAGGTTTGGTGTAATATGGGGCATTAACTACTTTTTCTTGTTGCAGGGATCAAATACCCAACAAGTAGAAACTTTGGGGTAGAAAGGCTTATCTGGCTTACAGTTCAAGGGGCTTCAATCCATCAAGGTGGGGATGGCATGGCAGCAAGTCACAGTGCTCATGTGGTCAGGAAGCATTTAGAGGACTAGAAGTTGAGCCCAGATGACCACCTCAGGGCTTGCCCCTGGCAGCTGGCACCAGAAACACAGGAGCCTGGGGGAGGGAGGGTCATCTCCCATTCAAACCACAACACACAGCTTATTTAGTTGTTAGAGACCACACCCAATTCAAAGCTGTTCACAAAAGGGTTAGAGTGATGTGGAGCCATAATCCATTCATCCAGTCAACAGTGGGGAGATGTTATCACTGTGTTTGAGACAGGACCTCACAGTCCCGGCTGTCTGCGAGATCTTCATGCATTGTGAGGATCTAGAGTTCATGTGACTTCACCTCACTTTCCTTACTGTGAACTGCTTTTTCATCAGGTCTGTCCCCCATGGAAGCTTCTGTAGCTCTTAGGTGCACTCAGTACTTGACTAGAAAGCTGCCTTAGACCTGTAGTCCATGCAAATTTCAGGCTTGGCTTTGATTGGACAGATGGGGCCATGTGACCAATCTTGAACCAATCGCAGTAGCCAATATAATAACATCTGCTCAAGTGGCATAGTACTCATAAGATCCAGGGGACTGAAGAGAGGCCAGCCAGGGCTCTGTCCCTATAGTTGGTTGCTGAGGTCAGAGAGGAGGAAGGAGCCTCTTATAGGACTATCAGAAGAAAAGGAAAGTTTGCTGGCGCAAAACAAATGAAGCCACTGGCCCCAGTGGGATGACACTCAACTTTTCTGTGTCCTAGGCTATCCAGCTGTACTTGGCCCTGAAGGGGACCCATCCATTAGAGAACAAGAATTGCTTAATGCTGTCAACACCGTGAGGTTTTAACAGTTACTGTTTATTGAACAACTCTTTGCTTCATGCAAGTGTCTCTGAACTGTGTATACTGTGGTCCAGACAGCTGGGTTCTCAGACTTCATTCTTGGGGAACACAGAGGTCCTGGCTCCCAAGAGCAAGTTGTATTTGTGGTTTATTTATCACCGAGTAGTAACCTGCAACAGCTGTTGGTGTAAAGGCACATACCAATATGCACAGGGTTGGGTTGGCTTCTTCTCTGAGGCATTCTTGGGAATGCACCTGAGCATGCATGGTCATGACTCACATGCAGCTCCTGAGGGCTACAGAGTGAGGGCGCCAGCACCTTAATTCATGTCCCTTACCTTATGACAGTTTACCAAGTGGGAAAAGAGCTGTAGCAAGACCTACATTACACTTTTGAGTAACAGAGCCACGTATGCACAATTACATCTATCTTGTGATTCCTCTTGTAAGTCTTGGGAATGGCCCACACTAAGGAGAAAGGGTCACACAAGGGCATGGGAACCACAGATGAATCATGGGCTCCTTAGAGTCTGTAAGATCTTATACTGAAACGTCCACCGACAAAAGGTGAAAGGGTGTTAAGTATGAGGGCCATTGCAGCCACAGAGATTAGAGAGAATGGCATGTTGCACTTCCGGTCTGGCTTGCCAGGAGGCGTACTTCTGCGGAGGCTGTGGGCTCAAGCAACTGTGGAGCACACAAAGCCCAAAGAAGTGACAGACGTAGATATGACATGACATGACAGGGCGACCGACTGACCCTCAGCTAGCGGTCACCATGAGCTTCACAGAGTTCGGGAAGAAAGCTCGCAGGTTTGACTTGGAGGCCATGTTTGAGCAAACTCAAAAGACAGATGTGGAAAGGAGCCAGAAAACACTCGCGGAACCAGTATTTGGAAGACTGGGCCAGAGGTGGCTGTCACCATTGCTTGTTGACCCAGACAGTATAGAACTTTGTGACTGACATACACTGAATGTGGCGGCTGCCATTGAGTCCCTGCTTTAATGAGCTGTAGGAGACGCTTAATGAAGCCCTATTTCCAGACTGGCTTGACACCAGCGGATTGGGTTGTAGGTGCTGCCTCAGGGTCTTCAGAGGACACTAGCACTGTACTTTCTTTGGATCCAACTCAGATCTCTCTTACATGAGAGGAAGGTCTGGAGCCTGGAACAACTGGACTCAAATCAGTCTGTGATAGTACTTGTCATGCTAATTTGTTTTCTTTGTTTATCTTCTTGTTTTTTTGTAGCTTTGAGACAGGATCACACTCTGTAATCCTGACTTGGATCTCCCTAGTAGACCAAGCTGGCCTTGATTTATGGCAGCGTATCTCCCTCAGGTTTTGAATGCTGAGATTAAAGGAATGAGCCACCAATACCTTGAGCAAACCCAAATTCAATTTTAGTGACAAAGAAGAGATATGGGATCTTGCTATGTTACCCTGGCCTTAAACTTGTGGACCAAGTCATCCTTCTGTCTCAGCTACCTGAGCAGCAGGTGTTACAGGGGTGTACCAATGTACCCAGTAGTTGGTTTGGGCTTTAAAATGATGAATTGTGGGGCTGGAGGGTGGCTCAGCAATTAAGAGCTCTAGCTGGTCTTCCAGAGCACCTGGGTGGAATCCTAGCACCTACCTGATGGCTCACAGCTCTGAACTCCACCATCTGGGGTTATGACGCCCTCTTTGGTCCTCTGTGGACCCTGCATATATATTGCCAGGGCATAAATGCAGGCAAAACACTCATACATATAAAAATAATAAATAAAATGCTCAAAAAAAAAAAAAAAGAATGGCATGTCATGGTTGTAGGGGAAGATGTTTCTGGAGGGGGGCACAATGGCCCTTTCAAAGGAACTTAGTGTGGCTGAGCTTGGTAAGAAGGCACATGGGGGTGGGGTGGGGGGACAGAGGTTAGCACCAAAGCACTAGCAGGAGACAATGCAGGATCTTACGTGGAAAAGTGCCATGGTCAGACTTTTGGAATTTCATTTCTATTTATTTTTTTTATTTCTATTTGCCTGTCTCCTTCATGTTTTCCTTCTCCCCTTCCCATGCTTCTTCCCCTTGCCATCCTCACTTACTCTTTCCACCGGCCCTCTCTTCATACCTCCCTCCCTCCCTGCCCGCCCCTTCTTTCTTCCTTCCTGATTACATACTGCTATAATGGGCCTGAAACTCTATGTAGTCAAAGCTTACTTCAACCTCTAGCTCCTTTGGCTCCAGCCTCCCAAAGGTTTGGATTATAGGTAAGTAATCCATGCCCAGATCAGATTTAGGAGTTTTATGGCTCACAGCCAAAGGGCTGGGGGCAGGCAGTCCATTAAAGAGGTCTGCAGACACTGAGGACACAGGTTGGTTGTGGCTTTGACTTACCCCAGGCCGGAGGGGATGAAGACCTTCCTTGTGTGGGCATCTAGAGCTGCCTGTTGGTGGGTTGGTGTAGGCGGAGATGAAAGGGGAGCAAAGGTTAACACGTAGATATTTAGCTTGAACCAGTGGGTGGCTACTGATGCTCTTTCCTGAGATGGAGACTATGGAAAAATTCACATCCCAAACTGCTCCTACTAGTCCAGCTGTGCCATTTGACACCAAGAGGATGCATCCAATAGAGAGCTGGCTTAGAGCAGGCTTTCAGCTGGGACACAAGATTTGGGAGTGTTCGCAAAGCTTTGCATAACCCTTCTAGGGAGGCTCTTCAGCTACTAGGCAAGAGCTTTTCAAAACATATTTCCAATGACATAATCAGTCTGGCTCCAGACTCAGCCAAGCACGAGGTGCTTTCCCACAGCACTTAGAGGCATTTGACCCTTCTATTCGTGGGTACACCAGTTAGTTTCCTCTGCCTGCTTATTGTTTTTAAGAATCAGCCTTTGGATCACAGAGAGGAAGCCAAGGTTCAGAGATTAAATGACTTGCTGAATTCATCCAGGAAGCACAGTCTGTAAATCAAAGCTGGGTTGGTTTAGCCTCATGCTATAGAAGTTGCTGGCCTTTCATACACAGTCCAAAGAATAGCTCATTGGGACAGTACCTGGAGTCCACACCATGAAAACTGTAGCTTTAGGCAGTAATAAATTGTGTTTATTGTTCTGCCCAGAAAACTTTTTGTTTAGCTTTGAGCACTTGCCACATGCTGAGTGCTGTCCTCAGTCTACACACTTGCAGCCAATCCAAACCCCTGTCCATTTTAAAGATGAAGGAATGGAAATATTGTGAGCTTCAAGTGTCTGAGGAGAGTTTGGGGAGTAAGGCTCAAATCCAGCCAGTTTGCCTGTTGGAAACACTCACCCCCGTAAGCAGTATGTTGTTCAATACTGGTTCCTCTCTGTTCCTTTGAGGCCTTCTGGGGTCAGCCCTGTTCCCAGGCACATGAGGTCTGAAGGCAGCAGAGTACCCATGACCTGTGTTGTTGTGCAGGAAGACTCCAGGAGTCACTGATTTCACATTGCAAGTATACAGCTGCTGATGGAGAGTGCCTATAACAGCAATGTGTCAAATGCCACCTCCTTGTGGCTGCTATTGAAGCCATGAGGAATGAGAGTCCCTGTGGCCTTGGGTGCTGGAGCTTCCAGCCACATCTGGAGATGTTAAAAAGAAGCAGCAGAAGAAGAAGGAGGAGGAGGAGGAGGAGGAGGAGCAGGAGGAGGAGGACCACGAGCTCTTCCACCACCTCTTCCTCCTCCTCCTCCTCCTCCTCCTCCTCCTCCTCCTCCAGTTTCACCTCCTCCTCCTCCTCCTTCTCCACCACCACCACCACCACCACCACCACCACCCTCAAAAAACTATTTCTTTCTGAGCCAGTAGAGGGAGCCAACATCCAGGGACAAATAGTCACTAGCCTGGAAAACAGAAGTAGCTGACTCTTCTTGAACTGTGGCTCCCAGGACCTGAGCTTTGGCAGTGCCGCAAGCTTCCAGATAAAGCTTCCCACAGAATACACCCTGAGCAGCCAGACAATAGGCATCTTCTCCACATTCCTATTGTCAATAGCAAACCTGAGGCCCAAAGAAAACAACAGCTTACTTACGTAGGGCCATGCTATGAGTCTGCAATAGGCAGTCTTAAACTTGGGTCTCGAGTATCCAGCATTGACTTCATGGCACATCCTCTAAATCCCAAATTGAGGAATTAAGAAGTTGCAATCTTGTCTGCTCTGAACCGAACTTCTTTTCACAGTCAGTCCTTGGTTTCTGTAGCTTCTGTGTCCTTGGATTTAAACATGCACCGATGAAGAATATTTGAAAGAAAAATGTGTCTTTTATTGTTATTTTCTAGTCAATATGACAAGCCTTTACACAGCACTTACATTTATTAGGTGGCAAAATAGTATAGGGAGGTAAGTGTAAGTCTTATACTAATATGGCTTCTTATCTAATGGTATTATGTGACTTTTTCTGGAGAGAGTTGAGCAAATGTCTTTTCTTTGTAGAAGGACACAACTGTTACATTCTAGGGGTCTAAATTGGGTTCATTTTCCCCTGCCAGTTAAAGAATTAAAAGGCAGGAAAAAATCTTCAGCATAACAGGTAGCAGCAGGGGAAATCTCAGACACAGGAGGCAGAATCAGCCAGTGAAGAAAGATTTTTATTAAAGGTGGAGAAATGCACACTCATATGCACACATGTGCATGCACACAGCATGGCACAGAGCAGAAAGACCCTTTGAAAAGCAGAGGGAGGGACTCGGATGCTAAAGTCTTGCATCACCTGGAGGGCTTTAAGGGTTTTTGGTTAGCTGGAAAGTGGGGGAGGGCTTCTTTATTTATTGTTGGTCAGTTTAAACAAAGAAAGAGATACTAATGGGCTCATAACTTTATTATCTATCTATCTATCTATCTATCTATCTATCTATCTATCTATCTAT
>OU015757.1:670570-697765 GCA_907169655.1 Acomys percivali
GTGTGTGTGTGTGTGTGTGTGTGTGTGTGTGTGTGTGTGTGTGTGTGCAGATACTGCCCAGAAAAAAAGCTTGCTAGGTCTTTGCCCCGAGCGGATAGGTCCTTTCCTCAGATCAGGAGGGTAAGGCAGAAGCCAGAAGTTTGTTACCTTCATTGTCTACGTGTGGCTCCTCTCCTGTCTGTCTAACATAATGACAGACCAAGACTAATGATTAAAATGGTCATACTTGGTGAACCCATAAGTTTATTGGGGTTGCCTTTGGGGGCAAGGGTGAGGGGATCAAAGGTGAGTTCATCATTAGATGGCTTATCCCAGTGTGGGTGATGATTTATAAAAGCTGTATCTGGAGCTCCGTGCCCAAACTGCTGTCTTCACGAGAATGTCTCTCTTCCCTGGCAATTGTCACAACTTGTTCAGCTTGGAAGGGGCCCCGTTTGAACAGTAACTTTATGTGTTTCCTTTAGCTTCTTTCTCTAAGAAGGGGCAACCGTGCTACATTACCCACCAAACAACTTCTCTGCAGAAGTACTGACGCGAATAAAAGGATGAACAAGGCTAGATCCGGTCCTCTCAGGCTTTGAAAGGGCTGCACCAAAACTAAAACTAAAAGCTGCTCTTATTTTTTGGTCTATACAAGTTCACACATTAACAAGAAGGAACACAATAGCTCAGTGTTTTATATGTATTTTTATGTTTATTTTATATGAATTATTTTTAAAGACATGTTACATGGGGCTTTCTTGTAAAAACAAAAGTCTTTTGTTTGTTTAAGCCTGAGGGCAATTTTGTTTTTAGAGTTTAATGGGAAAAAAAAAAAAAAAAAAAAAAAAAAACAAGGTGGGCAAGCTGTAAGTCTCAGCAGCTGCCTGGAGGAGGAGAGTGGAGACAAAGGCTGGAGTGGGGACAAAGGCTGGAGTGGGGAGCCTGGCTGCTTGAGTTAAGCCAGAGTGGAGGTCAGTCACATAGTGGACAAACAGCCACTTGGCAGGGAGGGTAGGTTTAGAAAAGATTACCCAAGTACCAGGAAAAGCACACTTAGGCTCTGGCCAGCACGTGAGAGAAAAGGACAAGAGAAGCGGAGATTCTTTATGCTCTTTGACCCTGACACAGTGTACATACTATTACTTGCAAAAAGCCACTATGCTTCTTCTTAAAACTAAGACCTCAGAATCTGCCCCCACACATGAAATCTAGAGTGCTTCCTGGGTTGATTCAGGCCACAGGAGGAACTCATTAAGGATCTAAGCTCTCTGGCTTTCTGCTCCCTCCTTCCCAGACTGTCCCTAGGTTTGTTTTCTCTTGGGCACAAGAGGACTGCTGCAGTTCCAGAAATCACAGTGCCCCATAATCATATTCAAAAGCAGACAGAAAAAAATATGGGGGGGGCATAGCTGTATAAGAGGTGGAGAAAAGACAGAGATGCTGCTATCGCTTTCCCCTTAAATCTCTTTATATGAAACTGTAGACCTCACCCACCTCTAAGCCGCAGGCAGCAGGAAGGAATCTTTATCTCCTTTATCTTGTGCTAGTGCCAGAAGAAAGGCAAGGTTCTCTTAGCAGGACAGTCTGGCAAGGAGAAAAAAGGAAAAGAAAAGGCATGAAGATCTGTTTGGATTAAACCCTATACTTTTTGCCCCGGGCTCTTCGCTTGTGTTTGCTTACGTTTATTCACAACATGAGGTTCTTTAACTGAAGGACCTCCAAGAGTCTTAAGGGTTAGACATCAGATCTGTTCCTTCTGCAGGGCCTGGAGGAGAATCTATTTCTTTGTCCCCTTCAGCTTATAGTGTCTACTTCTGGTCTCAGGTTTTAGGTTAGGGTGCTACACAGGCTGCGCTTACCTGCAGCAGGCTCCTACCTCACCCCATGCCACCACCCACTGCTGGGAAAGGAAACAGTAGGCATCCTACTGGGACTAGCTTTTTAACTCTATTTAACCCTGACTTCTGGGAAAGCCCCTCAGGTAGCTAGACCCCAGTGCTGACCTTGCAGTCAATAGGACCAGATCTTTCCTCGTCTGTCTTCTCCCCCACAATCAGAGAAACGTGAGTGTGTGCAGGAATGACAAGCTATTCACTTAGTACAAGCGTGGGTGGGTCCTTCCTCACATTCTGAACCTGTAGAAAGAAAACCCCGCTTTGTTCGTGGCCTGATCTCTCATTAGTTCTCACATCACACTGCCTGGATGTCTATAGTACTAATGACTTTTCTAGTAAATCTTTTGCCTGACTCCATGTGCCTCACTTGAACCCAAGACCTTACAGTACCTCCATCTTCAAAATGTACCACTCCAATTTCTTCCCCCCTTTTCCCTCAGCCAGATGCCCTTCCCTCTTAGAGGGATTTGTGTGGTTATATTCATGTCCTACTTCAATAATCCAGATAATATCCCCATCTCAACCTTCTTAAGTTTATCATGACAGCAAAGTCCTTCTTGCCATACAGGGAACATTCACAGTCCCACAGTGAACACACATATCACTGGGGCCATCATTTATCCTCCCATGTTGCTTACGCATGCTCAGACCCCAGTCTTTCCAGATTTGTCTAATAGGGGAAGTCAGGGCATATGGACTTTGTAAAATATGCCTTTGGTGTAGCACATGGCTTTATTCATCCTATAGTAATGGTTCATTGTATTATCTCTGAGAGTTTGTTCACTTCTTTGTTTTAGTACTGTCAGTATTTAGGTGTTTCAGGCTTGACCAAGCAGCTTTGTCTCAATTCATTATCTTATTGGTCTCTTACCTGCTGCCTGCCATGAGATTAGGACATTGACATGGATTGGGAGTGTGGAAACAGGCACAGAGATTGTTTTGTCTGCTCAAGGCCACACAGCTGGCAAAATATAGATCTAGAACCCAAACATTCAGACTCTGAAATTCTGTGTACCCAAGTAAACTGCAGTAGCCACAGAACAGGTCAGGGGAGAACAGTTAGCTGTCTCTTTCCACAACATACAAGCCCATTCCCAGCCCCTGCATCCTTCACCACCAGAACCACCAATGAGCCTTTTACCCTATTCCTGACACTTGTTTGACAGTTACAACCCATCACTACCCAATAAGGAAGGTCGCAAACCCAGTATGGATGAAGGAGAAGCCTCTTGGGGTTTGAGCTCAATTCCTGGCCCACACAGTTCCTCTCTGAGTAGGCTGCCTCCCCCACATACCGTAGGAAGTGTACTTTTCAAAAGTTGAAAACCCGACTTGAATCTATTGCTTGTTGTACTTGTTCCAGGCTACCATGGCAACAAGTGTTCATCCCAGTGGCTGCTCGAGGCAAGTTCTACTTTCCACTCTCTGCTCTAGTTCTGTGGCAAACACTTCAGGAGAGGGTTTGCTGTCAAGAAGCAGAGAAGCCCAGGGGATCTTGATCCCAAAACACATGGGCAAGCTTGCAGATGAGGGTCTACCAAAAGCTTATGGGGCTGTGATATCCCTGAGCTATTGTAGGGCTTGAGTAACTCACAGATAACATGAGCATTTTCAGGGATGTGTGTTTCTAATTTGTGGGTCATGAGTCATTAGAGGGCGGATTAGTTTCCCTTAGCTGCTTCAACAACTGAACATAAACTTAGCCCCATAAAGCAGTACTGTAGTTACAAGTCTGGAGGTTAGAAGTGCAAAATGGGGCAGTGGAGTTGATTCTGGAGGTTCTGCCAGTTTCCTCACTGGTTCCTCTGTGAGAGGCTGCCTGAGCTCCTTGGCTTGAGACCCTGCAGCTCTCAGATTTTGGCTACCAGTACTACATCTTCTCAAAGCCCAGGTGTCCTGGGCTTGTGATTGCCTACCCATCATCTAACCATATCAAGACCATGTATCACAGCTATGAAGCCCATATCTCTACAGGAAGCTACCAATACTGAGAGATATTGATTTGCTTTTAGGATCAGGATGTGGACATGAGGGGCTGGAGCCATTTAAGCAACCAACTTATATATATATTTTTGCATTTGCAGTGCAGGCTGCTATTACATCAATGTTCATTTTAATGTCATTTAAAGGGCACAACACATAAAAGTTTTATTTCCGTTTCAAATGTGAAGCAGCCCAGAGATAAAAAGTTTCACACTGAAAAGTTTAAATCCAAAGTCAAATCTTGCTTTATCATTGGAGTAATTCCTTATACCCTTATAAAGTCAAGTCCACAGAATGGCTTTGATGACTTGAGCTTCTAACCCCTAGCACTCTGGACATACCAGACCTTCCACACAGTTTAAGCATAGTCATTCCTCAGGCCAGGAGTTTTACCCTGCATAAGTCCAACAAAACGATTAGATAAAGGCTGTGGTGGTCGGAAGCTCCCGTGAACACTTGGTCCCTGTCTAGTGACACTGTTTTTGTATGTTGTGAAAACTTTAGATATGAGGCCTTGCTGAGTAGAGTAGGGCTGCAAGGAGCCGATCTTTGAAGGCTGCATTTGGTCTTGGGTCCCTTCACTGTCCTCAGTGAGGCCAGAGCCTTCCTCTGACACATGATCCTTACTGCCATGACATCCTGCCCAAGCACCAACTTTAACTTTGAGCCAAAATAAATCTCTTGTCCAACCCAGAGTGTGGAAGAGAACAATTTCGCATAAAGCTTGAGACACTACAAAATAACAGATATACATGCTTTGAGTTCCAGATTAGGTTTTGAAAATCTCAATAGCATAGCCTATAGTCAAGGAGTTAAAATTGTATTTCCTATCTAGAAACAAGCATATAGTAGACTCTTGTAGGTTTTTGTTTAATTTAGTTTAGTTTTGTTTTTTGGCTAACTTGACATGAGGGAAGACGGAACCTTACTTGAGAAGACTGTCTCTATCAGACTGGTCTATAGGCAAGTCTGTGGGACATTTTCTGGATTAATGTCTGTTAAGGGAGGGCCTATCCCATTACAGGCAATGTCACTTCTGGACAAGTGGTCCTGGGTTCTGTAAGAAAGCAGACTGAGCAAGCCATGGGGAGCAATCCAGTAAGCAGTGTTCCCCTCTGGTCTCTGCTTCCACTCCTATCCCAGCTTCCCTCAGTGACTGTGATTAGGAAATATAATTTAAATACCACCCCATCCTCAGCAAGAATAGTATTTCTATTTGTACCTCACACTAATATGAAGATTAAAAATCTCTTTAAAAAACAAACATGTTCCCTAGTCAAAGGCTACAACTTAAATTTTTATACTATATGAGTGAAAGGTTTCTGAGCTATAGGATTAGTCAAGCTTGGTTATGTGGACTTCTTCCAAGCAGCCCAGGGAAAAGTAGGGTGCCCCAGGAAGTTGAGCCTCATGGGGAGTGAGGAACTGGGCACAGATGGTCAGTTAGGTTCAGGTTCAAAGTAGAGTCTAGGTAGCAGGGACACTGTAATAGCACTCAAGATGGACCTCACAGAATTTGTTTCCTTCTCCCCCAAAGACGGAAGTGGGAGTTAGAGGTGCAACTAGATCATTTTTAGGGCTCAGAAGTCTTTCTTGAGGGATTAGGAATACTTCACTGTGAACAATTTCTTTCATTAAAGGAGTATTTTTGGTCAAATGATTAAGGATGGTATTTTTTTGACTGAATGTCCCCCAAAGATACACATTTGATATTTTACTATTTTGACAAAGTTAGGCACAAGTAGCTTCCCACTCTGCTCACCCCAGTCCTGTGTCTTTGAGTGAGGGCTCAACACAGTGGACTCACAGAAGTGTACTCCTTTAGGTGGGCTGTAGCTAAGCACTATTGAACACAAGTCATATGTGTCACAGAACTAGGGGAATCACACAATCACAAAAGGGAAACAATTTGTAAATTTATCTATTCCTGTCGGAGTTGATAAAACACCTGCCCAGGGGATTGTGAACACTCTAAAGATCGAAGGGAGGATTCTAAAAATATTTTCTAGTCTTGAAGCAGGAGGCAAAGGGCTAGAAAGATGGAGAGACAACTCATCCAGGAAAGTGCTAGTCTTGCAAGCACGAAGCCCGGAGTTTGAGCTTCACACGGTTTTTGTTCGTTGGTGTTTAAAGGCCAGTCACAGTGGCACATGCCATATTACTGTCAGAGACGGGCAGATCCCTGAGGCTTGCTGGCCAGCCAGTATAGCATACTTGGCAAGTTTCAAGCTCATGAAACCACTTCTCTTCCCCTTCCCAAAAGCAAAAAAAGTGGATAGTGTCCAAGGACTGCCTCAAGACTGTCCTCCAGCCTTATCTGAGTGCACACATGTGTACACGCGTGAACATATGAGACAAGAGTTTCACTGCAGCCACTTTATTTGCAAGTCCAATTAGTGATCCTACCTCACAGTTCTTTCCTTATGCAAGTAATAGACAAAGCCTATAATAACCACCGCACCCACTAATGCAGCCACAGCAGCCACTGTTTTAGAAGTGGTGTCTTTGGTAATCGCGTACCTGTTGGGGTCCACAACACCTACAAAGGAAGCAAGTATTGAAGTCATAAGATCAGGCTGAGCCTGTCTACAAAAGTGAAACCTCAATCACATGTTTTTGGAAGTTTGCAGTAGGATTCAGTCTCTCCCTCTTTGCCCCATCACCACCTGCACCCCCCCCCCTGCTCCATACCTCCTCTTCTCCCTGTTCTTACCACTTGCTCTCTCTACCTCAAGCCTGATGGGCTGATACCTGGAGGGAGCCTCAGAGTCTCAGGCTGACTAATACAATGCCCTAATGGTTAGTTATCCCTGTGTGTGACGTCACAGGGCAATTGGCTGAGATTTAAGATAGCTTACTTTCATCTTCCAGGGCTGGGAGTTGAGGCCCTCTGGGTGAGGCTACGGGATGATTACAGGAGATTACAGGAGCATAGTCTCCTGTGGATTTCAGTTTGGCAGGAGTTAAAGGGATGCTTGGGCTTGTCAGCCTCCTCATCTGCCACAATATACACCAAGTTCCTTGGCATGGTAGGCAACAATCCTCTTAAAAAATCTAGTGTGGTGTTAAGAATCCATTATGGCATCTGGCATGAGAGTGGAACTACAAGTAGTGACACCACAGTGCATGAACAAGACCATGGCTACCAGGCCCAGGCATCCTACATGGTTATTGAAAGACTGAAATAAAGCAACTCTGTCTGTAGGTACTGTACATGATCCTGCCGGTGTCACGATTCTCTGAAGAGCATATGAAGAGGTCAAGGTTCCCTAGGAAGGGACCTTACTTTACATCGTTCTTGTTTAGGTTTGTAATTAAGCATATTAATTTTTTAGCAGAAAAAAGGGCAAAAAGAAACAATTTGCATTCAGAAGTACCCCCAGACTCTAAATTAAACCTTTACCTTTAAATGAGGAGTCATCTGACAACAAGAGAATAGGTCCTGGAAGGCTAACTGTCATTGTGTCCTCTTTGGTAGTCTCTGTGATGGAAGACAGATAATCAAAGTTGCGTTTGACTCGGGACTGGTATACTAGAGGCATTAGAGTCCCTAGAAGATGCTCCATGGGGTATCCATTGACACAAATTCCATCTGTCTGTCATGAGTAGATCTCAAAGGATTGGTTCATCAGGCTAAGTGAGAACCTGTGCATCTCAGGATCGCCACACTGGTAAAGGAAGACTGGGTGAAGAGGTTTCTTGGGACCAGGTGGAGAGCAATTTATTACTATCCTAAAGTGTTCTCAATTAAAAAATCTGGGCTTGGTTTGAGCAACAAGAACAAGGATTGCGTTTTTACCTCGTTTGCTCCTCAGTGGTGCTGGGCATGTCACAGAGCACAGAGGGGAGTCAAGGGAGGGCTGGTTGCAGATCAAGGCACTACAGTGGAAGTAGATCTGGAAGGAGAGGAAGAGCGTCAGGTGGAACCCATGCAATCACTGTCAACCTGCTCCAGGTGACTTCTTGATCACATACCAGGCTCGAGAGCCCCTGCGCCTCTGACACGAAGGCAAAGGTCTTCACGTCAAACCTCTGGTAGTGAGTAGGATGGGCCACAGAGGAAGCAGCTGGGTGGAAAGTAGTGTGGTAGTTGTCCAATTCATATTCACAGCTAGGAAACAGGCACCAGGGTACAGGCATCAGTCACAGGAACCCCCCACATGCCCATTTGCACAGGGTGAGTGACAGGTGACACCTCTATGCTACAGCTATATCTTCATCCAACCAGTGACTCTGTTTTACTTACATCTGGTTGACAGCACTTAGCCATCAGTATTCATGAAGTGTTATGTATAACACCTGTATTCTACTATATAATGTGAATACATATTTGTTTACCAAGTGAATTCATCAACAAATTCAAGTTGTGACCACACTCCTTGTGTGTGTGTGTGTACGTATGTGTGTGTGTGTATGTGTGTGTGTGTTTTACTTAAGATTCCTGCTTACCTGTTCCACAGACATGATTTTCTATGTCCTAGGGAGTAATGTTTGCAACAGAGATAGAGAATCCTTACCATCCTGTTTTGCACACTAGCAGATAACGATGTTATTAAGGATGGAAACGACAAAGATGTGAAGACTAACAGAAAGATAAAGCAATGAGGGCTGGCCTCGTAGAGAAGAGATACTTCGGCAAACCTTCAAAGGTAAAGGAATGCATTATGTGATTGAATGGGTCTGTATGTGCTCTTTACACAAGAGTCTGGCTGCAGGTGTGGAGCCTTGTTACATTCCCACAGAGCGAAGAAAGCTCAAGTATAGCTCTTTGTAGGTAAAGAATCTTAGAGAGGACACAGGCAGAGCTGAGAGGACAAACACCTATAGCCCAAAGCACTGACACATTAAACAAGAGGCAAGTGGGAGTTCTAATTCCTGTTCCACCACTTACCGTTAAAGCTAAAGCTTGGATTCCCTCATGAATGTTGCTAGTGATGTGACAGGATGTATAACAGCCTAGCATAGAGTAGGGGTTCTGCAAATGGACACTAGCATTCTCCCTCTCATGATAAAGATGTAGCAGAGCCAGACCTCTTGGAGAGGAGCTCATTCCTTGAGAGTCCAAGATAATAAAAAAGCAGCACAAGCCACCCAATTAGACCAAGGACTGATGACTACAAACAAGGATCAACTCAGGGAATTCATGACCAAAGTCTCTTTTAAGTCCCAGGAGGACTGATCTCAATCACTACTAGTAAGTTCTGGGTGTTTTATCCTGGAAGCCCCGTGGTTTAGGAGTACATACCCATCCACAACAATCTGCCACTGGGGGACAGAGGCTGGGTCCATAGAAGATGTTGCCCAGCAGTCATCTAAGACCAGCTTGATGTTGGGATCATTCCTGTTCAAGACAGCTACTTCCATGTAGATGGGCTGGCGGAGGTATCTCACTAGTGGGTATTCATCCTTCTTGTAAGGTTGTTGGTACGATTTGTCTGCAAGTAATGGAAAACTTCTTTAGGATTGAAGTATCCAACTGGCTGGCAGCACTAGATAGTGCATTTTAGAGGGAAAATCCCCCATTTTAGAGGGAAAATCCCCCAAAGTGTTTTCATTCGATCAAGTTGCACCATCTCACCTGGGTAGGTTTGCAGTACCAACACCAGTGGACCTGGCTTTACAGAGGCTGCTGGAGAAGAAAGGCCTTTGATATTGGCACTTAGTAGCATACTGTCTCTGAGGTAATGACACCTCACTGTCATTCTGGAAAATTGTGGGTTGGGAGAGATGAAGAATTATGTTAACAAAATCTCTCTAGTTTAAGCTAAAATTTTTTTTAAAAAATAGGAATTATATCACACCTGAACTCACTGTCTCTGAATATGACTCTTGGTGGTAGATTTTTCCAGAGAGCATGTATTTCATTCTCATAGATGACTTTATCACCTTCAAACTTAAATAGTAGAGAAAGTTGGTCAGAAAAGTACTTACCTCAAAAGTAAGTCTTAACTTATTACCATTGGTCACTACTCACTTTCTGTTGTGTTCCACACCCATTCAGAGGTATGTGAAACCTTACGAGCCTCTGAGACAGATTCCTGAAGGTAGGCTCACAGGAGGAGTTTCCCACCAGGAGGGTCTTGAGGTTCAGAGCAGGCTTTGTTTGGTGGCTATAGACCTCAAAGTCCATAAACCCATCCTGTGTGCACAGGTCACCTGTAACTGGATAGCAGCAAAGGTTTAGAGGAAATCAAGCCTGCCTTGTGATATTACCCATCATCCCTAAAGTGTAAGGATGACTCCAGATACTAAGCTTGAGTTGTCTTCAGTCTTTGTTTGGGCGCTGATGGGACAGTTAGAGTTACAAGAGAGCATAAGTCACCATGATCAGTGTCATCAACATACAGCTCAGGATAAAGAAGGGTGACAGGGGTGATGAGGCCACTGAGGAAAACCTTGAGAAAAGATTCAATCTGGGTTGGCCAGGTCATGTTAGGTTTTATTGTGTCCTTTTTCAAGTCTTGAATTTAGTTTTCTTTTTTAATTAGGGAAACCCAACTGGTAAGCTATTTAAGTATTTTAAATATCCAAAATAACTCTGAAACCTCAAAGTAAGGGTCCCAAGCCCTGTGATAAGGGACACTCAGTCTGGATTCACAAATCCCAGTTTGAGGAGAAACCGAGAAGGTGGCTTCTTATGCATTGGCGTGAGCTGGCCCAGTTAATGGAGTAAAGAGAAGCAAGGCTCAACGAGAGAAGGCTCCCACTCAGGATTCCTTTGTAGAGTTTATAGTAGTCTCAGGAACTCTAGAGAGGTCTAACTAGAAGCTCAAAGTCTTTGTCCCTGGATGGGGACTCTGATAGCTAACTCAGTATACTGAGATTTCTTAAGACTCACAGTTACAGGGCAATCTCCCAGCATGAATGTCTGAGAGCAGTAGCACACTTGAGGCCCAGCCTAGAACTCAAGACTCCTGTTTCTGATAGGACTCTTCCTTTGGTCTTTTTGAGCCACAAGCATGAATCGGAACCTTGACATCAGTTATATTTTCCCACATGCCTTATAAGGAGTGAAAGAAAACAAAAACAAAACCCCAGTTAATTTTGATTAAAAAAAAAAAAAATCTTTACCTATAGAGACTGGTGACTCACAGTGGCACTCAGGATCAATCAGCAAGGATGCCATGTGCGGTTGGAGGTCAAAGGTCAGATTGAGTAATGAGAAGTAGAACTGATAGGGTGGACATTTTTCAGAGGGCTGAGATGAGAGAATATCAGTTAGCCATCTCAGGGAGCAGAAGTCCCTGAACACTTGCAGAGCACACTTCAGACTGATCTAGTTCCTATCTAAGCCAAAACAAAATAGCCATCACATCCTCAGGATGCTTCTCCAGCCAGAAGTTTATGACTTTAAACTCACGTCCTACGGTACCCAGGACTTCATGCTCTTTGTGCTATTAATCACTAACATTTGAATTAACAAGTCAAACTGCAAAGGATAGTGGAATCTCTTGCCAAACTCAAGGAGGACTCAGAAGGACTCCACAGAGGTTATAAAACACTTGCTATGCATGCTCTGATATTCTGTGCCTGGCAACTGCATCCATCAAGACCAGCCTCGGGACAATAGGGAACACTTTGGTTTGTACCAATTTGCTCTGTTGTATAACAGAGCATAGTGTAGGCTTATCATTTGATGTCTCCCAGGTAGGTTGTACTTGTCAAAATGAACTGGTAAAACCATAGCAACGTGTCCACATGTGGCAGTTAGAGATGATATTAGAGAGGACTTTCCTTAAAAATTAATGTATGTAAAGTGATCAAGTGTACCATTTAAACCCATCACTCTAGTAAGTAGGCCCTATGGGCACGTCATCAGTTGTATCTACAGAGTTCACTACAGAAGGCTCTTGTGCCATTCAGGGGATGACAACAAACATACTTTTGTCTTTAGGAGAGTTTTTCTGAAATGCAGTCTCAAGCCATTTCTTGCTTCTTTGTCAATCCCATTGGCATGCCATTGGCTCTCAGGGATGCTCCCTTGTTCAAAGCCCACAGACTGTAGCTTCCCAGGAAACTCTGGTATAGTGAGAGTCATGTGTGTGGTGTTACAAGCCACAGGAAGATCTGCAGGGAGTGGTAGACAGAATACCTATCAGCTGCCTTGGTTAAGCCCGAGAACTAGGTTTCCCACTGCTGAGACTGTGTTCTCTTGGGCCTCACCTGATGCACAGATAGCTTGGGATGCGTAGACAATCTTCTGCCCAAAAGATGAGAACAAGAAGTTCACCCTCACAACATAGAGGTGGCTGCTCCCCTCCTGGAGGATCAGGATTTTGAAGATATTAGTTTGAGTCTCTAATCAATAAAAATCACCCTATGCTCAAGGATTGGGCATCACACTTTGGCATATGAAATGATAGGCCCAGTCAGGATTTCTGGTATTAATCTTGTCTTCTATAAATCCTGGAAGCCTAGTGCTATCTGTGGGTATGACCCATAGCTGACCATTTCTAGGGTGACAGGAGAAAGAACTGGCCATATTCTTTGACTATCTTGTAGTGTTGGTCAGAATACTTACAGAGCTCAGAAATCCTACTATGCTCAAGATGAAACAAACTGTCTTTATTAAAGTAGCCAGTGTATGAGCACTTGCTAGCATCTATCCCAAGTGTAGCCATGCATGGCTTCACAGTAGGCTAGATCCTAAGAAATGCACCATTAAACAATTGTCCTTGCACAGTAGAGCATAGTACCACAAAACCTAGTTGTGTCATTATCCACCTAATATGTCCCTGTGAGTGCGATGTAACAGTTTTATATAGTGGGTAGTATAGGTTTGCACAGCACCGCTACACACATGGGCAAGGTATTGCACTATACTGTTACTAGTGCCATCATTACCAGGCAATGAAACATTTGGCTCCAATAGTCTTACAGGACTGTCATATGGTTCATCACTGGCCTAAACGTTATGTAGAAGGTAATTATAACACAATCTAATGTCTCACAGATGGTCTGGAAGACAAAGTAAACAATGCTGCCCAAACAAAATGCTTTAATATTAAGACCTACAATACCATCCTCGCTGTACATTGTGCTTTGAATGTAAGCCTGTAAGAAGAGGGAAGAGGGTCTAGCAAGGCCCGTGTCTCTTCTTCTCCATTGCATTCCTGTCATCCAATGGTGTACTTGGTATTAGAACTTCCAGATTGTTTGAGACAGAGTCTCGCCATGTAGTCTAGGCTATTCTCAAGCTCACAGGCCTCCTGCCTCAGTTTCCCTTGTACTAGAACTACAAGCATATGCCAATCTTCCTCCAGCTAAACATACTTTTAAAATTGGCAACATAGCCCCTTTATTTGGAGACATAGTTAAAACCATGCTTAGGATTAAGAGTATTGGACATTTCCTTGATGGTGGTATAAGAGGGTTTTTACACCTACCACATAGTGAGCTACTCCAGTGGCATTGAATGGCACTTGGAGGGTTATTTTCTGGGTGTCAATCAGAATATTAAATCCTTGTCTTAAGGCATCCTTCAGGGGCAGAGTGTGGACTCTTGAACCATCCAGGATTTTAACGATCCATCCCGTCGCAGATGCATTCTTCAAAAGCCAAAAGACATGGGTATAATTACAAGTGGCCTTCTGACTAACACCTGCATGCCTACAGCATACTCACTCACTCATGCATGCATGTGTAAATGCATAAAACAAAAATTAAGCATTGCTTAAACAACTGGCACTTACTTAAATATGAGAATCTAATGTTCCATCAGATTAAAGCGACCATGAGCATTAACATGAATTAAGTGTGGTTCATAGAAGAGTTGCATTCTTGGGATTGGAGAGTGACTCAGTGACTACTTTCTGCTCTTCCACAGGAACCAAATTCAAATCTCAGAACTCACATCACAACTTCCTTTAACTTTAGTCTTCTGTGACTGGACCTGAGACCTTCTGTCCTTTGTGGACACACACACACACACACACACACACACACACACACAGTACTATTACCTGATTATCATCAGCAAGCCTAGAGAAAAGCTGTGAGAAAGAAAACTGGAAAGGAAAAAAAAAAGATTTAGGACAAAGTTTCTAAAGTTCTGCCACCTGCTGTTTTGCAGGAAACACCCAGATACCTAGGCTAATTGACATAAATTAATGCTGTTCTTCCAAGAAG
The DNA here is from genome assembly GCA_907169655.1 of Acomys percivali. Taxonomy (NCBI): domain Eukaryota; kingdom Metazoa; phylum Chordata; class Mammalia; order Rodentia; family Muridae; genus Acomys; species Acomys percivali. Next base: position 684,559 of record OU015757.1, read on the forward strand.
CCTGGCTGATGCACAGGGCCAGATGTGTCTTCCAATCCTCCCCTTTGGGTTTCTGGTATCAAAAGACATTGTATTGGAAATGCTACACTAGAACCAGCTACGAACTGAAGGGCTAGGTTCTTAAACACATAACCTTTATTATAGCTACGGAACCAAGTATGGCATTAAGCTGTTGCCAAAGTACAGGTTATTAGTGGCTCATTGTGAATATGAACTTAGTGATTATAAACACAAAATCAAAAGGTCTGTTTTTGTCTGTTTAACATGTTTTAGTTTGGGGACAGGGCCTTAATGTGTTATCAGCCAATCCTATGATTGACTATAGATATTTGAGCCTTTTCTGTTACTAGGCATGGTGTGATCAACACTGTGTGCACTTAGTACTTAGAGCTACCCCGTCAGGTGAATGCTCTTCTTCCACTTTAGCCTTAGAAACAAAGCCTCAGTTTGGTTGAGAAAAATGCATCATGGTCACACAGCAAGACAGCAAAACAATCCGAAATTCATCCAGCTGCTAAGACTAGCTATGTCTGTTTCCCCTGTTATAGCCATATGAGAGGTCATCCCACATCACTTACGGATACAAAATCCTTCATGCAGAGTGTAGTATCTGATATCTCATTGTCCCCTTTTTTCAGTGATGGGCAGAAGAAATGATGTATGCCATCTTTATATCTTATACCTATTCTATTGTCCTGGAGTCTGATGTTCACCTGGTATCCACCCATCTGTGAGCAAAAATAGTAGGAATTAGGAAACTGATTCCTTGGTGGGAAGCCAGTTCTAGAAGACTCTGACCACAAGAGTGGCAACATACTTAAGTTCATCACTACACGTTCCTGAAGGCACTACATTCCTTGCCAGGAGACTATAGCTAGCTCTAGAGATACCCTTCTAAGACTCCCAGGTTGAGAGCAGAGTTCAAAGATTAGGCATGGAGTCCAGTGTTCTGTTACATTTCTATTATGTTCTTATGTCTTATCTTGGGAATCATTGTCCTATTCCCAGACATCTACACAGATTATTCAAATATACCCACTCAGCAACTAAATAAATGCCCATGTGCAGAGAGAAGCCATCTTTGTTACCCTTGACCTCAGAGAATTTACTTAGTCCAAGACAAGACAATTGTTGCCTGATGATTTTCTGCTAGATGTTAGATAGTAACTATCTTAGAATTTGTATTATCTTAACTTTTAAAAACAATTATTAATAATTCAAAGCTTATTACACAAAGGTTAGGAGACTAGATTTGGCCATTTATTGGTTGCAGTTAGGAGACACTGGTTCCAGGGAATACAACTCTTTATGTTTCTTGAAGTTGATAAGGCCTGAATTCATGGGAGAAGGGCATCAAGTTGGGAGGGTTACATGCTGGGGGTCCTGGGAGAAGTTGGAAGAGGTGAGTGAGAGGAGGATGTGATAAACACACATTGTATACATGTATGAGACTGTCAAAGACTAAGAATAGGAAAGTTTAAGTCAGTACAGATTTTCACAGAAGATATGAGATTAATCTTCTGAGCCATTGCAGAGGGTTTTAGTGGGCCAGATGACTTCTGAGAAAGCAGAGTCTATGAATATACATAAAGCTTACACCGTAGGCTCCAGCATTGGAGCAGATGATGCAGCCTGTTAAACACTTGATTCCCAGGACTCAGCCCACACTCACACCACCTGAAACCCCCGACACACCTAGAAACCTCAGGTGATTCTTTGCATAAGGAAGCTTGAGAACTTCTGCCATTGTGGCAGGTTTTTATTGCACCTAATGACCCTGATTAGGCAATCTTGTTGCTTGGCAAATAGAGAAACCCTTATTGCTTAGCAACTGTTTGCTTTTTAACACCTGTTCTTAAGCTTGGTTTTCAGTATCTATCTGCTGGCACCCAAAATAACCTCCCATCTCACACAGGGGTTAGATTAAAATAGCTCTCTGCCCAAGCAGTTGCTTTGTCTAAGTCGCATGCTCTGCCTTCATTTCTAAGGTATTACCCTTTATACCCTATGGAGATGGCAGTATCTTTACCATTTCCCAATAAGCAAATAGATGCAAGATGCATACTCGAAGTCAAACGCAGGGCCAATAGCTCAATCTCTGGGCTTCTCCAACACTGGTTATTTCAGATTTTTGTTCCCTGGGCATTATAGGCTATTTGACAACATTCTTGACTTGTACCCACATTGAGTCCAGCAGTGAAGTCCATCCCACATCCAGAACATTTCTAGGCTTGATCAAAAGTGTCCTCTGGATATGTTAGGAATACAATAGACTTAGCCAGTCTGGATGAGGACTACTGTTCTGTTTCAAAGTCTAAATACTTAGCCACCAAGTTGAATATAGGTAATGATTAGGTTCCTACTTCTAAATCATTCCCCTAAAGCAATCACTTACCACTCTTTTAGTACAGGTTTCATAGGGGAACTTCATGATGAGATTTTCTGAGTCCAGGACATAAGTGCAGTTTAAAATTTCCATGCCAATGGTATCTACAGAAGACACAGATAGCCAAGAAATGCATCCCAGTGGCAGAGCCAACTGAAGGTTCTGAGCCAGGACTTCTCATCCCTTCTAAGGCATGGCAATCACTCAGGGTTTCCCACTGGATCCCAAATAACTCATACTATGCAGGAAGGCAGGTGTTCTTCTCTGGGTGGCATTGGACAAGTCGGGGACCCCCATGGCACCAGGGGAGATGGATGCCAGTTGCTTCAAGGGTTGGACTCTGTATACCCAAACAGAGGTGGCCCTGCCCTCTACAAGTTGGGAATTACAATTGAGTAGAACATATTACATACCCACCACAGAAGGATTCCATCTTTCCATGTTAAAACCCCTTGGAAACTTAACTCTCACTTCATCTTCCTTGCAGGTGACAGAGCCTGGAGAACAAATGAGGAATTTGGAACCCTTTTGAGGTACAGGAGACACTGCTGCTACAGGTGAGTGTGAAAACACCATCTTCTTCAATATCATGAAGGAATGCTGCCCGTTAAGGAAAGGGAGGAAATGCTTACCTTCAGGGAGCTCACAGATTGAGATTTATAAATACAATTACAAGAGACCAGAGCTCTAAGGGTGTTTCCATTTAGCACTTGGGCCTCCAAGGAGAACCCCAGCTTTGTGTTAACAAGCCAGGTTCACAAACCTTGACAGGGAGCTGCCAGCTGTGGGGCAGATAAGTCTCTACAGCAGAAATTTCTTCCAGGTCTTCCAAATTAAAGTTTTAAGAAGAAAATTCTGGGTAAGCCCCAGGGAAGATTTTTTTTTTCTCCAAGAACAAACTCTGCCTATGACCTGCCTTTCTGCAGCCTCTGGCTTGTGGGAGAGTCTTAAGAGCACTTTGTCTCACAAGAAGAATTCTAGTTGTGTCAGATGTGGATGCCTTAACTTTAAGGCATAGGTAAAGACATGTTCTTCCACAAGGGAAGTCTGATAACAACATGTGCCAGGTACCAGAAGACACAAAGCAGTGAGGGGTTGGGAAATAGCACAGACGTTCTTTAGAATTCTTGCATGTAGCTGGCATAGCAAACCCACAGATAAGCAGAAAAAAATTCATTAGTGACTAACATAAGAAGTGAGTGAAGCTAGGTATGGGGACACACACCTGAAAAACCAGCATTAGGGAGGTTGAAGGGATGGATTGAGACATTGAGTTTAGGCCAGCCTGGGCTGCACAGCAATTTCCTGTTGGGAGGGATGAGGAAAGAGGAAAAAGGGGAGGAAGGAGAAAGCGGTAGGGAGCTAGTCCTTCTGCAGACTTTTCTCTTTGGTAAGAGGGTTCTCAAGCCCAAGAGACATACCTTGGAAGGCAGGATTCAATGCCTGAGGAGGACTTAATGCATTTACTGAAGTCACAAGGGCGAATAAGAGAGAAAGCGACCTGTGGATGCTAAGAGAGAGAGTCAAGATAAAGTGAACTTAAGCCATTAAAGCCCTTGCATTCCCTACCCTCCTCCCCAGAATGCCTCACCTCCCACAGCACAGAGGGCTCCCAGACTCTGCCCTCTGCCTCCACGCCATGTCAGAAGACACACCAGAGCACCTAGGCCAAGGCTGTGCAGGCAGCTCTGTACTGTTATAGCCCCAGATAGGATGTGACCCCACCCTTTCACCATTGGGGGCACCTGGATCTCTCAGCCCAGCTGACAGGGAGGGATTTAGAAAAAAAAATGCCCATCTGCCCTCCCTCACACGTGCCTCCAAGTTCTGCCAGTGGCTTTCGGCTTTTGAGGCGCTAGAGTTAAACCAGAGTTCCCTGAAATTGACCCCAGGTGAGTAAACTAGTGACTCACCCTATGATTTGGAGATAAAATTCAGATTTTTAAAGCAAGATATTTACAATTCTAATGTAGTGAAGTATGTTGGGGTTCATTAGGGACAGGCATTTGTTCAGACCACTAAGGCTTTGTTGTGGTTTTTGCATAGGAGAGAGTTAAAGAATACATTTCAGCAACTAAGGCCATTACACCCCTACCCTCTCTCCCAGAATGACTTGTTCCCTGACTGTTGTGGAATTTGAAGGTCACTCCAGTGACACTCAGGAAGGACTTTAAAAATTTGAATAAGAAAATGAAAAGTTTAGCCAGCATGGTGGTCTATGCCGGTAATCCTGGCACTCTGGGAGGCAGAGGCAGGTGGACCAGATCGCTGTGAGTGCGAGGCCAGCCTAGTCTATAAAGGACAGCCAAGGCTACACAGAGAAACCCTGTCTTGAAAAAAACAAAAACAAAAACAGAAAAAAAAAAGAGAAGTTTAAGCTTACTGAAAAAAAATAATGTAGACACTTAAGAGTGCAGAAGGAGTGGCACTTAGGTAATTCCAGCACTCAGGAACTGTAAGGCAAAGGCCAGCTACACCATGAGTTCCCACTCTGGAAAACATTCCTTCCCAAAAAGGAGAGAGAAAAGTCACATGTGTTGGCCAAAGAAACTCCCTTTTGCGGCAGGCCTCCATCTTGGTACCTACTAGCCATTTGTCTCTGACTCCTCCCTGGAAGACAGGTTCCAAGTAACTCTGACTTAGTGATCCTGACCCCAAAATGCACAGCTGTGACTCTCTACTTGTTAGGATACGACGAACCACTTTTTTGGCTTCTGTGACCTGCTTACGTACACACCCAAGGCTTGCTTTGGGTTAGTTTTTGCTTGTTTACATAGGTATTGAAAGTTTTCACCTTTAAAAACCCCTTCCCATACTCCTCCTTCATGACCTACATAGTATTTGGCACTAAAGCTGCCATCCTGCTAGCAGCTAAGCAATAAATCCTTTAGTTGTAATTGGATTGAGTCTATGGTCTCTCCCCAAGGGTCACAAACTCCATAACATAGTGTAATTAAAACAGAACAAGGCCCAGAGATAAAGTTTAAACACTGCTTTATAGCCTCCTGTTACCACTTACAACATTCTTGTGTCATATATAGTAATTTTTTAGGATTGTATAGTCACATATCATATATTATAAACATTGATTTATATGGTTGCATCACATACCCTCATTCCCATATGACTGTATACTTGTTTTTCAGGGTTATATAGTCAGTGTGTAGACAAACTAGTATTTATTTAACTGCTCTTTCCTGGTAGGTGTTAAGTGGTTTCCAGTTTTTCATCACTTAAACAAGATGATGACTATATTTTGTGAGACAGTGTTGCTGAGTAGCCCAGGTTAGTTTCGAGTTAGAGATCTTCCTGCTCCCTCCTTCCACATGGTGTGATCACGGGTGAGTGCTCCCACACTGGCTAACAGAGTAGATATTTTTATGTATTACCCTGGCTAACCCTTGATATATTTCCTAAAAGTATATCTTATGGGTCAAAGAGTATTATAATATAAAAAACAGAATATCATGTAATACTTGGGCATTTACAGGTCAGGAAACTGAGGCTGAACAGACTGCCCAAGCTTTGATAATTTAATGTCAGTGGAGAATTCAGATTTCTGGAAACTTGGTTAATGGGTCTTTCTAGCATCTTTCATTGCTCTTTGAGATGTTTAAACATGCTCAGCTTTTGTTCCCTAACAGGTGACTATGGTGGGCAAGCATAGATTGCCATTTGGAAGTACTGACGGGTAATTTCTACTCGTCTATCTGTAGGATCGGTGTAGGTTATAGCCACACTGTCCCAGCGCCTTTGGTGAAAAGGACCATATAGGCATCTCATTACCATCCTTCCTGGGGCCCACTCAGCAGCCACTGGACCCGATCCTGGTGGGTGGAGGCCGCATGGTGTAGCTCGACAAATGTCCCAGGTGTTTGTTATAATTAGAAAAATCCGGAAGAAACCTGGAGGGAGGTAAGCGCGGACATGACTAGCTGTGGCGGTTGATCTCTGTGTGGGCATGAGCCGAGTGGCTTGTGTGGAGGATGAGAGGTGGAGCAAACAGCAAGCAATTGTGAGTGGGCGGGCAGAGGCGGGGAGAAGGTTTTAAGAGCAGAAGCCTGACAGCAATAGCAACTCATCCTCAGTGTGTTTCCCCAAAGTGGGATCTTTCCCAAAAATGTGAAGGTGCCTGGGTCCCATGAAGGCTTTGATTAGAAAATGAGAGTGAAAGACGCCAGCACCTGGGATTCAGGTCTGTGGAGAAGCCAGTCAGGGAGCTATCGGGTCAGTATGTTTACGTCACCACCCTCTGTCTTGCTCTATATCAGTGGCTCTTAGCCTTCCTAATGCTGCAACCCCTTTAATACACGTCCTCACAGTGTGATGACTCCTAACCATAAATTTATTTTGTTGCTACTTCACAACTGTAGTTTTGCTACTGTTATGAATCATAATGTAAATTATGTCTAAGTCTGTTATAAGACTCCTATGAAAGGGTCATTTGACCTCCAAAAGGGGTCACAACCTACAGGATAAGAACCACTGCTTTAGAAAGAGACCACACTGGGAGCTTCTGGGAGATGAAAGACTGTAGAGAGGACCAGAGAAGGGGCCCAGCATGAAGTTTTGTGGAGACAATGAGTGTACCAGAGACTACCTTCATCTGCCTCACCTGACCAAGACTGACGCCGTGCCCACCTGGGGCAATCACTAAACAATGGCCTCAGGGACCAATATCTAGGATTTTGCTCTGGAAAGGCCTTGCATCCATCCATGCACAGGGGAGCACATGTGTTCAGTGCACATGAGAAGATCTAAAGTCTTTACAACACTACAGATTCTCAATTGTTCAAAATGCAGTGAGCTTGGAAGTGTGAATTCCCATGCTCCTCTTAAAGAGGCTTGTAAAACATGCTATTTATGGCCACAGGGTTTCTCCATTGAATGTCTCAGCTTCCACCTGAGTATCTGATGGGGGTTTAAGTTGGCCCCGTGCATGTGGAGATGTCCCAAGTTTTACTTACTGCTCCTCTACTTGGGCAGCTGCTTTCCTTGTCATAGTTCATATAAGCAATAGTTTCAAACTCTTAAGTATTGACTCTTCTGTCACACAGCCCACAGTCATTAAATTATGATTTGAACATAGCCACGCCAGTAAGTAAGAGTGATTGTACGAATTATTCAGAGCCATGAAAGATGATGTGAAAAGTGGAGTTTTGGAGGTACATACTTAGTATGCCTCCCTGGTGTGTTTTTGTAAAAGGGAAATGGGAGCAGGGCATGGTGGCGCACGCCTTAAATCCCAGCATTCAGGAGGCAGAGGCAGGTGGATCTCTGTGAGTTCGAGGCCAGCCTAGTCTACAAAATGAGTCCAGGATAGCCAGGGCTACACAGAGAAACCCTGTCTTGAAAAACAAAACAGAAAAAGGAAATAGGGAGACCTGTGTTTCCCTTTTTCTGAGTCTGTGTGTGGGTGCATACTGTGTACTTGCATAAAAGTCTATAAGGGCCAGCGGGGGTGAACAGCATCCCCCGGGAGGAGACAGTGTAGAGTTTGGTAAGCCAGCTCATGGGGCTTCACTGGGTACTTGCAACTATTGTCAGCTCTGATTTTTTTCTTTCTCTTTCTATTTTTTTCTTTTTCATTCTTTTTGTTTGTTTGTTTGTTTGTTTGAGGCAGGTTTCTGTGTCACCTTGATTGTCCTGGAACTTGCTCTCTAGACGAGGTTGGCAACTTGCTCTCTAGACGAGGTTGGCCTCTGCCACCTGAGTGCTGGGGTTAATTTAAAGGCGTGCGCCACCACCGCTCAGCCTCTGATTTGTTTTGTGTTCTTCATTTTCTAGGTTTGGACAATGGTACTGGTTGTTGCTGTTACTCTGAGACAGGGTCTTGCTGTATAGATCAAGCTGGCTAGGAGGTCAATATGTAGCTCAGGCTATCTTTGTTGAACTCTAATCCTCCTCAGTCTTCAAGAGATGCTTACTGATATGCAGCCACCACACCTGGCTCTCTTCAAGTTTTAAATAATAGGTAATGTTCCCCCTGGGAGTAGGAGAGGCATGCAGAAGAGTGGGCGGCTGCTCCTGTTTTTTCTTTTCACTTCTGCTTTGGCTGAATTGAAGCATTTGTCACTGTTGCTAACTTCACATTAAAATCTGGTCTCTATCTGAGTGAGCTGGAAAGTCAAAGTCTCAAGGGTCAGAATTCAACAGTGTGCTAGTGTAATGCCCAAGAGAGTGGCTGTGGACATGAGCCTTCCAAACAAGTCTGGCTACCTATCTATCATAAAATGAAGATAAGGAGTCTAAAGAGGTTCGGTGATTGGCCTAAGGTCATTTACCCACGTTGTATTAGGAAGCTCCAGGGAGAAGCCAGGCCCCATTATGTGCCCTCTTCTTCATCTTGAGTTTCAATTTCTCTCCTTCTCCCTCCCTCCTTCCCCTCCCCCTTCTTTCCTCCTTTCTCTTTCCACATGAGAGGTGTTTTAAAACTCTGTGCCTTTCTTGCAGCTCATGTGGTTTTGAAAGTACAAGATGACATTAATTAAAATTTAGCAGCCTAAGAGAAATTAAAAATATAGTTATGCTAATACAGATTAAAATAGCTTTCAAATATCAAATATGAATATAACTTGAAAAACAAGCCAATGTTAGTGAGAATGTTCTTTCACATCCTGTGGCAGCTTCCCTAGCTGCCTAGTATGTTAATTCGGTGTCCACATGGGACTTTTAGTAGGTCTAAGTTGAATCAACCTTCTGACCATAGTGGATTCAGAACCAAACAACAGGACAAAGGTTGATCACCCTTTAAGTAGGATAGCTTTGATAAGTAGACATCAGAGAAAGCTTAGTAGTTCTTCACAAAAGCTCAGTTATAGGGCCAATGAAGATGGTTTCGTGGGTAAAGGTGCCTGCAGCCAAACTTGAAGATCTTGATTCAATCCCTGGTTACGATAGAAGAGAAAGGATTCCTGCAAATTGTCCTCTGACCGTCACACTTGTGTCTTGTAACACTGTAGCATGCATCTCACACACACACACACACACACACACACAGAGAGAGAGAGAGAAGGAGGGAGAGAGAGAGCCAGACAGGCAGACAGGCAGACAGGCAGAGGCAGAGGCAGATGCAGAGATAGTTTTTAAAAGCTCATTTATAAACAAAGATTAACTAAAATCATTTACATAATAAACATTAACATGGACTACACTGTTGCTAGTAGCTAGAGCGATGGTTAACACAGTAATAGAGGAAAGGGTTTCTTAACAGTGCAGCTGTTCCTGGGCATCTGTGAGGGATTAGTTCTAGGTCATCCTGCTTACCCTTTTATTTGCCTCCAAAGATATAAAACTCTTCAGAGGGTCAAGCCCCTTATACAGTGACTCACTGGCAGTTGTATAATATGCAAGTCCCCAAGTCCTGTGAGTGTGTGCATCAGTCAACATGATCTTGTCCCTGTGGGACAAGCGTTATGATGCCTGGGAGTTGGGTAGGAATGAAGTGTGGGTAACTACAAGAGTTTTTACATAAATGCACAATATACACCCACTTGCCTGACATCTAAGGAAATGCAGATCAGGCAGGATGTGATTGGTATTCGAGGTACTGAGGGGGCAACATTCACAAGTCACCTTGGGGCAGCTGAAAAGATGGATCTGTTGGCAACGTGCTTGCCGGAGTTAAAATTTCAGAACCTAGGTAAAAAGCCAGGTATGTAGCACATGCTTTTAACCCCAATGCTGGGGAGGAGAAAGCTGAGTCCCTGGCTAGCAATCAGCCACCCTAGGCTAATTGTTGATCCCCCAGTCTCAGTGAGAGATTCTGTCTAAAAACAAAACAAAACAAAACAAAACAAAACAAACAAAAAGAAGTGGCTGGCTCCTGAGGAAGAACACTCAAAGTTGACCTCATGGCTCTGTATGCTCACACATGTGCACCCCCACATACCTACCACATAACAAAGCTATAAAAGTCTCCTGGTGCTGGGAGGTATCACAGTGGCAGAACACTTGTCTGGCACTCACCAGGCCCTTGGTTCAATCCTCAGCACCACCGGGGAGGGGGGTAAGGGGGAAACAACTAAACATGTTGTGGCAAGATGGCTCAGTGGACAAAAGTGCTTGCCAATAAAACCTTGCTACCTGAGTTTAGTCCTTGGAAATATGGAAAGAGAAAAATGATGACCCAAGCTTTTCCCCTGATCTCCAGTGTGCACACACAAGCATCATATATGCAATAATAAAAACTGATCTTAAAATGCTTTAAGTTATTTATTTTTATGTGAATGGTGTTTTGCCTACATGCATGTCTGTGTACCATGTGCATGCCCAGTGCCCTTGAAGGCCACAGGAAGGTGCCAGATCCCCCCGTGACTGGAAATACCTACAGTTGTGAGCTGCCATGTGGATGCTTGGAATTGAACCCAGGTCTTCTAGAAGAGCATTCAGTGTTCTTGAACACTAAACCATCTTTCCATTCCCTAAATAAAATAACATTTTTATATCTAATTTATTGAGTTCATTATATATTTTAGATATTAGACCTATATTGAATGTGAAACTGGTAAAAATCTTTTCCCATTTTGTAGGCTTCCTCCATCTGATTGACAGTGTCCTTTGCCTTACAGAAGCTTTTCAGTTTCATGAGGTTCCATTTATTAATTGTTGACCTTAGAGCCTGCACTATTGGTGTTCTGTTCAGAAAGTCTTTTCCTATGCCAATGCATTCAAGGCTGCTCCCCACATTCTCTTCTCTAAGGTTCTGTGTGTCTGGTTCTATGTTGAGGTCTTTAATCCATATGGACTTGAGTTTTGTGTAGGGTGATAAATATGGATCTGTTTGCAATCTTCTACATGCAGACATCCAGTTAGACCAGCACCATTTATGAAGATGCTTTCTTTTTCCCAGAGTGTATTTCTGGCTTCTTTATCAAAAATCAGGTGTCTATAGGTGTGTAGGTTTATGTCCAAGTCTTCAATTTGATTCCATTAATCAATGTGTCTGTCTTTATGCCTGTACTATGTGTCTTTTGTTTGTTTATTTGTTTGTTTTTTATTATAGCTCTGTAGTACAGTTTGAAATCAGGGATGGTGATACCTCTAGCAGTTCTTTGCTTGTTTGTTTGTTTTTGTTTTCTTTTTTGAAACAGAGTTTCTCTGTGTAATAGTTCTGGCTGTCCTGGAACTCACTTTGTAGATCAGGCTGATCTTGAACTCACAGTGATCCACCTGCCTCTGCCTCCCAAGTGCTGGGATTAAGGGCGTGCATCACCACTGCCCAGCCTCCTCTAGCAATTCTTTCTTTGTTAAGGATTATTTTACGTATCCTGGGATTTTTTATTTTTGTTTTTCCATATGAAGTTGAAAATTGTCCTATCAAGGTCTGCAAAGAATTGTGTTGAAATTTTGATGGGGATTGCATACACTTTTGGTAGGCTGGCCATTTTTATGTTAATTCTACCCATCCATGAGTATGGGAGATCATTTCATCTTCTGATATCTTCTTCAATTTCCCTCTTCAAAGACTTGAAGCTTTTTTATTATACAAGTCTTTCAATTGCTTGCTTAGAGTTACCACCCCCCAAGATATTTTGTATTAATTGAGGCTATTGTGAAAAGTGTTGATTTCTTTCTCAGTCCACTTGTCATATGTATATAGGAAGACTACTGATTTTTTTTTTTTTTACTTAACTTTGTATTCAGCAACTTTGCTGAAAGTATTTATCTGTTGTAGTAATTAGGGTCACTTATGTATACTACTATATCAAATAATGATAAATTATGATACTTTGACTTCTTTCTTTCCAACTTGTATTCCCCTGGTCTCCTTCAGTTGTCTTATTGCTTTATCTAAAACATAAAGAACTCTGTTGGAGAGATGTGGAGAGAGTAACAGCCTTATCTTGTCCCTGATTTTAGTGGAATTGCTTTGAGCTTCTCTCCGTTTAATTTTATGTTGCCTATAGGCTTTCTGTAAATTGACTTTATTATGTTTAGGTATGTTCCTTGTGTCCCTAATCTCTCCAGGACTTTTATCATGAAGTGGTGTTGGATTTTGTCAAGATGTGTTGGGGCAATGGTAACACAGGACTTGTGGGAGTGGCCAACCACTGTTTGGTTTAACTTGAAGCCCAGGCATGCATGCACAGGAGGGAACCCATGTCTTGCACTGCCTGGAATGATCGGGAACCAGAGATGGACAGCCCAGAGATCTACAGTGGGACCAAACATGGCAGGCAATAAACAAACAAGCAAATGAACTCAATGAAATGATTCCTAATGATATTCTGCTATGCTCATAGATCGGTGCCTGTCCAGTCATCCAGACTTCCTCCAGCAATAGATGGGAGCAGGTGCAGAGACACAGAGTCAGACATGATGCAGGGAGAGTCTAAATTGGAGGGCTCCATCAGCTCTCTTCCGTTTGAGATCTAGGAACCCCATGGGAAAGGGGAAGGAAAGATTGTGGGAGTCAGAGGAGAGGGAGGGCACCAGGAGAACATGGCCCAGCAAATCCACTAAGCCAGGCTCACATGGGCTCACAGAGACTTGAGTGGCAAGCACGGGGCCTGCATGGGTCGGCACCAGCTCCTTTGTGTAAATGTTAAGGCTGTTAGCTTGGTGTTTTGGGGGGGCTCCTAACAGTGGGAGTGGCTGTATCTCTGACACTTTCTCCTGCTCTTGGGACTTTTGTTTTTTCTCCTGTTGGGTTGCCTTGTCCAGCCTCTATGTGAGGGATTTTGCCTTGCTTATTGTATCTTGTTTTATCCTGTTTGGCTGTCCTCTCTTGAAGGCCTGCTCTTTTCTCAAGTGAAAAGGGAGTGGGGAAGGGTCTGGGGGAGAGGAGGGGTGGGGATGGATCTGGGGGAGAGGAGGGGT
>OU015757.1:704959-739421 GCA_907169655.1 Acomys percivali
CACCCTAGTGGCATTCTGTCTTCAATGAGACCACACCTTCTAACCCTTCCCAAAGAAGCTCCACTGGGGACCAAGCAGTCTGAGAGATCTCATTCAAACCATCATTTTAAATTATTTTTCCTTCCCTCATTAGTATCCCCTCTCATTATATAAACATTTTAGGTTTTTGTTGTTGTTGTTGTTTTTGTTGTCTGATACAAGTTTAGCTATACTAACTTTTTTTTTTTTACTAGTATTTAGTTAATATAATTTTTCCTTTTAGTCTTCTGGCAATTTCATGTCTTAGCTTTGTCTATTAATATAAAACATAGTTGAGTCTTGTAATTGATGAATTTGAGTCTTTTAATTTTAAGTTGATTACAGAAAAATTTGCACCTTAAGTGCAATATAACCCACTAATGTTCTCCTAAACTCTGTTTCAACTACAATCCTATAAATGTTTATCTGTTTTCCCCTTTATTCTGTTCCAAATAGTTAACAGAGGATTTGTATACAGAATATATAAAGGAGTCTCACAATCCATTAGTAATAGCACATCTTTTCCCTGCCTGTGAACTTAAACAGTTCTGAGTTTTTGAGATTCTTTCCTGCATCTTGTGCCCGGGTAACCAATGTCACATCTGGCACTTGTTTAATGGACACAGTAAAGATTAAACTGCTTTACCACACTCATAATGGACACAACAGGCCTCAATGTCCATTGTCATGGCTGGTCCCAAAGGGAAAGGTCCAAGTCCAGGGCTGTAGGCCCTCCTGGCTGCCTTCCAAGGAGCGAGGTTGGCGTGAGCTTTGGCCTGGGGTGATCCACACTGTCACTGATTAACCAGTCCTGTTGGAAGGCTCTACTGCCAGCACTGCCTAGACAAAGACACCTGACCAAGCTCTGGTAGGCAGAGAAAATGTCTACCCGCTACCACCAAGCAGCAAGTGACAGCTACCTGGAACTTCTGAAAGAGGCCACCAAGCGTGATCTGAATCTCTCCGATGAAGATGGCATGACGCCCACTCTCCTTGCAGCCTACCATGGCAACCTTGAGGCCCTAGAAATAATCTGCAGCAGAGGGTAAGTGACTTCTGTCAGGTCAGCCTGTGACTCCAGAGCAGCAGCAAGAGACAAAGAAGTCCACAAAGATGGTTTGCCTCTTTCTAGACTCTCTAGGCTGGGTTTTAGAGAGGAACAAGACTGTGCTAGGTATGGTTTCTTTCCCTGTGAAAACAGCCATGTGGGAGTCACTCAGCCACACGGATGGAGTGGGTATTGTAACTATATGTACTGAAAACCATTGGTCAATGTTCCACTTGGTTCAGTCATTCACCTTGGTTAGGGTAGGTTTTTATTTTACTTTTTCAATTGTGTCTTTAAAATCTATCTTTCAAGAGCACTCAGTTTTGGTGTAAGCCCCTGGTTCTTGAATGGAATTTCTGGCTTTTTAATTTATAAAAGGGTCTTCAGTCCATCTTTATTAGTTTTCTTTCTAGCCAACACTACACACACACACACACACACACACACACACACACACACACACACACACGGTGGGGGGAGGGAAGGTTCTCCTTTCTTCCTTCTCTTCCTCTTCTTTCTCTTTCTCTTTCTTCCTTTTCCTCCTCCTCTTATTCTTTTCCTTCACTTTTGGTGCTGTCCAGAGGGAACTGATCAACAAGATGTGTGGGTTCCTGCTGTGGCAATCAGATTTGAGAGGAAGGACAGGCAAGTGGCTTACGATAGATGTGACAATGCCCCAAAGAAAGAGGATATTAAGCTGGCGTTAGAAAGGCAAGGATCTGATCAAGCACTGAAGGAAGCATCTTTCTCCTACACACTGTGCACTCCAAGGATGGAAGGTGTCGAGTTTGGCTGGATCTGATTTGCACAGGGACTGGCCTAAGCCATTGAAACCAGACCATCAGGAGCCTTGAGAATTCTGTTAAGAATATTGTCCCAAGAACCAGGAAGCCACACCCTGTATTTACAAAGGAAGCCACCAGATATAGTTATGCACATGAATATTATTCACGGGGCTTATACAGTGGTCACAGAGAATGTCCAGGAACATTCAAAGTGAACAGAACTAACATGGTGACCGTGGGTATGGGAAGACATGGGGATATTTGAGTGACAGTTGGATGTTTAATAGATAGTGATTGGATGTGACAAATAAAGGAAGAGGAGCATCAACATCTGTGTTTGGATTAGACAGATTGTAGATAAGGACACCTCATTGAGTTGGGGGACATGTCAGAAAGGGCATGCTCACAGTCTACACTGAATCTTCTGAAAACTTAAATCTAGATAAATCTTTCGTCTTTTAAGTCACTGTCTCAGCTATTTTGTTACAGCAGTGAAGTATCTCACACACTTCTTCAATGTAATTCACAAGGGTATCTTAGTATTATATAATCAGTAAGTTGATTTCTTAGGTTGTCGCCCTGTTGGAAACAGAACTTTTTTTTTCTAGTTTGCAGTGTTGTGATGATTATTCCTCTATATAAATCCTTGTTCATACTTTTTTTGAGTGTAAGTTCTCAAAACTGAAGATTTGAATCAGTTGGCAAGCATTTGTGCTATGATAACAGAATACCTCAAGTGAAGTAACTTCTTGAGGATAGAATTATTCTCACAGTTTTCAGAGCAGCCAGGAAGTCCAGGATCAAGTTGCCCAGAAGCTCAGTGTCTAGAAAGACCCAGTCGCTGCTTCCAAGATGGCTCCTTATTGCTGCAATCTGGAGGGAGAAAGGTGGAGCCCTCACACAGTAGAAGAGACAAAACAAGGGGTAAACAAATTTAAAAAAAGGAAAGAAAAGAAGATTCCCTTTATTGATAAGGAATCCCTTTCCCAAAGTGGAAGGCAGGCCTCCAGATGAGGATAAAAAGTCCAATGCTGAGCAGTCATTGCATTTCTGAGCTATAGATCTGTAACTGTATGCCACTTTTTGAGTTCTTTAACACTGATTCATAAAATTGATTTTTAGAGAATGTATGTGTGTGTGTGTGTGTGTGTGTGTGTGTGTGTGTGTGTGTCTGTCTGTCTGTCTGTCTGTCTGTCTGTGTGAAGGGTGGTGTCAGCATGCCACAGTGCACATGTGGAGGTCAGAGGGCAGCCTTGAATGTTAGTCCTCCATTTTTACAGTGTTTCACAGTGTTTGAGAGAGAGCCTCTTGTTGCTCACAGGCTAGCTGGTCCATGAGCCCCCATGGACTCCTGTTCCTGCCTCTCATCTTGTCAGAGGAGCACTGGCAATAGAGAAGCTGCCACATCTGGCTTTATGTGAATTCTGGGGATTGGAACTCAGGGCCTTATGCTTGTACAGCAAGCAATTTACCCACTGACCCATCTCCACAGCCTTCACAATGCTTTTAAATTTATGGTATCTTTGCGATATATATTACAAGTATGTTTACAATTCATATTTTAACAATTAATACTTTAAGTATAAATATATGCATATATAATATATTACATATATTATTGAAAATATGCATGTATAATATTTATTTTAAGCAGATCTGTAAACTCTGTTACATAATTCTAATTTCAAAGTCATTCATAACAAAATATTGGCTGATAAATACCTTCCATTTTTTCTTTTGCCCATATTTGCAAGTACATTTTTTCCCCAAAAAGGCAATCTTACAAAGTATACTGATAAAGTAACAGTTTATCATTATCACTTTGCCCATAAAAGTTGATATGTATACCATTTTCATGACTACATTATATTCTATAGTAAGGTTTTCATCATTATGTACTTATTTATTTTAAATTAACAAATAAAAATTGCACAGCTAGGCATGATGATAGCACACACCTATATTCCTAGCACTCTGAGTCAGGAAGATTGTGAGCCTGATGCTATCCTGGACTTCACAGCAAGTCCCTGTCTGGCATATATTTATGATATACACTGTGGTATTTTAGATACATCTACATTATGGAGTGACTGGATCAAGCTAATTATATGATACGTTGTATAAGGTGTCATATCTTTGATGAGGATATATTTTAAAAATATACTCTTAACAATTTTCAAGTGTGTAATTGTTTTTCATGTAGTCATCACATTGTAGAGTGCATTGCTTGAACTTTCCCGCCTTAATGGACACTTGCATCCTTAAGCCTCAATCACTACACTTCTCTCCCTGCCCTCAACCACCATCTACTCACGAGACTTCCATAGGTTCCGTATTGTTTAGATTCTACATTTAAATGAAATTGTGAGGTATTTGTCTTTTTGTACCTAGCTTATTTCACTGAACATAATGTCCTCTGGGCTCATCCCTAGGCAAAATAGTATTCCATTATTGAAATATATATTTGTATGTATATATATATATATATATGTATAGGTATATATATTCTTCATTCATTCACTGGTGCAGGCAAATTGATTCTGTAATTTATTCAATTAGTTGCTTATTCATGACACTTAATTCCTTTTCATTTCTTGTTTTGCCAGGGAAGGTTTAACTTGTGTATGGTTGGCTGTTATAAACAGAGTTGACAGGACACCTTTGTTCATTCAGCTTTGTTCAAGGCCTCACATCTCCTTGGGATGAGTCCCTCCAAGTAGAGCAGTGGATTCCGGGGTGCACTGCTGTCAGTCTTTTAAAGCATATCCTTCCAAGCAGTCTGAGCCCGATTATGCTGTTCCCAGCTTGGTTCTTTCCTGTGAGCCCTCTAAAACCAAACAATTGTTATTTTTTTCAATCCTTTCCTGTTGGACAGGAAACACTGGCACTGTATAGTTTTAATTGTCATTTCCTTCATTATTATAAGTCCAAATAATTCTTTTTTATGTAGAAAAACATTTTTAATAGAATTATTGTTTTCTGAGAACAGCTTTACACATATTCAAAATCAACTTCAAAAGAAAAAATTGGAGTGGAACAGATGCCTAGAGTGTTGTAATTTAAGCAAATTACCCACTTAGCAACAACAACAAGCCCGCTTTAAAAATTATTGCTCAAATGATTGCTTACTAAAAATCAATCAAATGTGGCTTATTTTAAAATTGCTTCACAAAGTTTCTCTTTTGAAAAAAATGCCAACACTTGGTTGAATCTATTCCAAAGAATCCATAGGACAATGGCATTAGATTCAGCCTATCAGACAAAGGGGAGTGGTTTGTAGGGGGCAGGGCAGGGCAGGGCAGGGCTATGCAGTGATTCTAGGAGGAAATGTGAGCCAGAAAACTGGGTTTAGCAACATGCATTGGAGTCCCATTGCTGGAGAGGGAGGGTCTCTGGGGCTCCAGTTTTAGTGGGAGACCCTCATTCAAAAATAATCAAAATGGAGAAGCAATTGAGGAAAGCAACTGTGTTAACCTTTGCCTTCTATGCATATGTCCTGGAGCATGCACACATGTACACACACACACACACACACACACACACACACACACACACACACACACACAGAGAGAAACGTGAGTCAGGCATGATGGTGTATGCCTGTAACCCCAGAAATCAGGAGACTGAGGCCAGGGGATTCTGAGTTGAAAGCCATCCTTAGTTATATAGACTCATTACTGACACAGAGAGGCAGGGGAAGAGTAGAGTTAACTCTAGAAAGACTTCATGAAACTTGACAATAATTAAAATAAAACTTTTTATATCAATTGGAAAGTTGTCATTAGGGTGTAGATGCACTAGGGGAACGCATGGATCATTTTCTTGACAGTTTCATTTGTAAATTTGGAATTCTGCATTTGAAATTTTCTCTAAATAAGCCCCGCCTCCGCCCCATCTCAGGCTTTCTTCCTCACATCTTAAAAGCATCACTGAAGACCCACTGAGATGAGAAAATTCACTCCATTCTGCCAGAAATATATGGATCTAACCCAGACTCTTAACACCTAACAGCCCCTTCCTTCTCACTACAGCTCACCCCACCCAGAAATTCCTTCATTAGCTTATGCAATCCAAGGATAATTCAGCAAATTTAATCAGCATGGTTTTTGTTTATGTCATAGTCACATCTTGGCTGTTTTCCAGTCTCCCTTTGATGTCTAGGGTACTTAAAGGGTCCTTTTTAAATGGTATTCAGTTAAGTAAATAAAGAGTGAAATCACATGTTTGGGGATGAAGAATTGTGTTCCCCAAAGATTCGATTGTGCCAAGGCTGGGAGGAAGGGTGTCCTTTGATCCAAAATAATTAAATTGGCATATCTGGCTAGAGCTCTCTTAGCAGAGGCTGCCTGACAGAGCGGCATTATTTAACATTTGCTTTCCTTAGATTCAATTTCATTTTCTTTCCTTCCTTTTCCCATTCCTTACCCATAACCCATGCTATCTAGTCACACTGATGTACACTCTGGGTTCTTCAAATATGCCATGTGATATTTGCCGTTGTCTGTGCCCATGCTGTTCTCTGTGTGAAACAGGTGGCCAACCTGTGGCAGGATATAGTCCACAATGGGCTTTTCTTGGACTTCACTGTGCTTTTCTTTTAAGAGTGAGTCAACATTTTAAAAAATTCCATGAAATTATGGATGTCAACCTTGATTTGAAACATGGATGTGATAATACTGTTTCTGCCTGGTTAGGGCATAGGCAGGGCTGCACCACGACTGCAGTTTCTAGGTGCCTGAGCTTTTCTTAGTCTTTGTTGAGAAAACAAACTACATTTTTGTCAGTTCTGTGTCTTCTCTGGGCTGATTTTGAGCTTTTGACTAAAAACTACAGATGAAAAAAGGAGAAAAAAATGCAGGCTTTCCCTTGGGAAAATTAACTAACTGGGTAAATACAGCATAGCTGCTTGATAAATAAAATGACACTGTAAATACTTAACTATGAAGCAAGCTGGTGTGGTGGTTTACACCTGTAACCCTGCTGCTCAGTAAGCTGCTGTAAGAGGCTCACCACAAGTTCGAGGGCAGCTTGGACCACGTGGTGAGTACCAGCCTGTCTGAGATACATAGTAAGATGCTGCCTCAAAAATAAACAAATAATAAATAGATAGATGGATAGATGGATAGATAGATAGATAGATAGATAGATAGATAGATAGATAGACGGATGGATGACTGGTAAGATGGCTCAATTGGTAATGGCATTTTCCACTAAGTCTGATGTCTTGAGATTGATCCCTGGGTCCTATATGGTAAAAGGAAAGAACTGACTAATACGAGTTGTCCTCTAACCTCCATATGCACACTGTGGCACACTCATATCCAAACATATCCACACAGAAAATAAACACATTTAATTTAATTTTGGAAAATGTTTTAAAAATTAAAAACCCCATGAGTGTTTTAGTGGTAGAAATTTACCAAATGGTTATAAGAAAAGATGAATATGAATATAGAGAAATGATGATAATGTACATAGAATATGTGTAGTTCACCAAGCACTGTTCCATGTTATATATGTGTTTAAAGTCACACAACAACCTATCAAAGGCATTATTATTATTATTATTATTATTATTATTATTATTATTATTATCAATAAATAGTTAAGATAGAAGACTTGTGCCTGGTTAAGTGGACGGGCTGGGTTACATTCATGTAAGATTTTTATTAGACACAGATGGTCACAGGACAGGCCTGATCCCAGGGATGCTGCCTGTTGGGCTGGGAGTAAAGCTCCATGGTAGAACTTTTGGAAGGCACCTATGAGGCACTACAAAAAGAAAAATGAAAGCATGCTGCCTGTCATCATCATGTAAAACAATTGCACCCTCCAAAAGTCTTACTTTACTCCTATGATGATGATTGGTTCATAACTGAAACAACCAAGGTTGACAGGGAGGAGACCCAAGTCTGAGTCATCAAATTATAGAATCCTGGTTGTGCCACATGAACATAGGGAGCCTGTGAATCACCTGACAATTTTATCAAGCCGTAGGTTCTGATTCAGTAAGTTTGGGGTGGGCTCCAAATTCTGCAGCTTGGTAAAATCATAGGTAATCTGCTGCATCGGCTGCTGCTGACTGTACATTTGGGTCAAAAAACAAAAACAAAAACAAAAACAAAAACAAAAAACTACTCAAAGCAGAATTAGTACACTATCATCCTTCGCAAGGGTGTGGATCTTTTCTGGTTTTGTTTCAGCCTTCCTACCAGCAGTGCTGAGAGGTTTTTCAACTCATCTCCCTCCTGTCCTTCAGTAGAATCTGTCCGTGCATCTCAAGGCCTCACAGGAGATAGAAGCCCCCTTTTTTCCTTGGTTGATTTTTGTTTTGTTTTCCACATTTGACTCTCATCAGGGCTGAAGTGTTGGCTAGAGTCAGCTCTTTCTAAGCTCTCAGAGAATAGTGGTAAGTTGTCGGGACAATTGAAAGGCTATTACACAAAGAAATTGTTGAAATCCTATCAACTTATAATTGGACAAAATTTATTACGATATAGCGCTTGGAATTCATCACTTCACACTTGGTTTACTGTCATGTGTATATGTTCTGAAGTTATATATGTCCATGATACTGCTATGGTGGAGATAAAATAGTCTATTAATGCATGTGTCTTCCAATCTCTGCATCCAGTGAGGTGATGTGGTAACAGGAAAATGTTCAAGATGGGTAGGTTTATACCATTGTAAAGCTATAAATTAGGCCTTTGATTTTTTTTTCCCACAAATGAGCCCATTGTTAAAACTTTACTAGTATGGGGCCAGGTGTGGTGGTGCATGCCTCTAATCCCAGCACTCAGGAGGCAGAGGCAGAGGCAGGTGGATCTCTGTGAGTTTGAGGCCAGCCTGGTCTACAAAGCGAGTCCAGGACAGCCAAGGCTACACAGAGAAACCCTGTCTCAAAAAACAAAAACAAACAAACAACAAAAAAAAAAAAAAAAAGAAAAAGAAAAAAACTTTATCAGTATGTCATTGGATGATATTATTCTTGGCCTCAGGAAAACTTCTAATTGAGCTCAATTAGAATCAGGCATAATAATATATTTCCTTTCTCTTAGTCAGTCATGTGGTCCAACTCTGGCCAATGTGATATGAAAATGACTCCGTTAGAAAGTTTTTTTGGGGGAAGCTTTTCTTGCTTCTAAAAGGGAGGCATAGGGTGGGGATGGCTGTTTCTACTCCTGGCCATCTGGTATCTGACTGTGACACAGCTAAACTCAGCAGCCATCATACGTCAATGTCAAATCAGGATAAACATGTATTTGCTGGTTGTTTTTGTTTGTCTTTATAGAACTTATGTTTAGTGGGAAAAAAACTTACCATTGTATTTCCTTCTCTAGTGGAGACCCTGATAAGTGTGACATCTGGGGAAACACTCCTCTACATTATGCAGCCTCCAACGGCCACACCCACTGCATCTCATTCCTAGTCAACTTTGGTGCCAACATCTTTGCCCTGGATAATGACTTGAAGTCTCCACTGGATGCTGCTGCCGGCAGGGAGCAGAAAGAATGTGTTGCTCTCCTGGATAAGGCTGCCACCGTACAGAACACCACGAACCCCAGGAAGGTCACAAGACTGAAAGAGCAGGCTCTGAAGAATGCCAGGAGACAGATGAAAGAGTGTGAGCGACTTCAAGAGAAGCACCAAGACAAGATGGCGCGCACCTATAGCAAGGAGGACTCTGGGACTATTTCTTCTTCCCATGGTACCTTCTCCAGGTCATCCCTTTCAAATGCTTCTGCTGGTGGATTTGGGTCACTGTCTAAAGGCATTAAAGACACCTTCAAGATAAAATTTAAGAAGAATAAAGACACAACAGAGCAGGTAGGGAAGGATGGCAGAAATGGGCAGAGGCCGGTGATGGAAGTATTCAGAGAGGAGGACGAGGGCTCATTTCCAGAGGACTTCAAAGAGAAGCTCCATTTCTCTGCAGAGGAGGCCAGTGATGTACAACATGAGTCTATTCTCAACCGTCCAGGTCTAGGAAGTATTGTTTTTAGAAGGAACAGAGTATTAGATCTTGAGGACATCTCAGACAGCAAGAGGCAGTTGGGGCTTAAAATGCCCAGTGAGTTTTTCCAAAGACAAGGAGCAGCAGCAGTTGATGAAGAGGAGGAGGAGGAGGAGAAGGAGGAGACAGAGGTGAACAGCACTGCGGGTGATCTTCCTTGGGATGAGGAAGAAGTAGAATGGGAGGAAGATGCGGCTGACGCCACTCCGCTAGAAGTGTTCTTGCGGTCTCAGCACCTGGAGGAATTCCTTCCCATTTTCATGCGAGAGCAGATTGATCTAGAAGCTCTGCTGCTTTGCTCTGATGAGGACCTTCAGAATATCCACATGCAGCTGGGCCCCAGAAAGAAAGTCCTTAATGCCATAGACAAAAGGAAGCAGGTGCTTCGTCAGCCTGGGCAGCTGGTCGACACCAGCCTCTGATGGAGGGCATTGGTTAACAGGGTGGCCCTGGCATGGGGGTCATGCTCAGTTCCCTTGGAAGTGCCACACAAGGAACCCTGACAGACCACTGGGCATAGGTGTTAGGGTTTTAAAGGACCCCCCCAAAACAGAGGCCCAGACTCTGGGAGATATTCAGTATCCTAGTAAACAGTCAGTGAGAAAGGTTAGGAGACCGTGCAACAAGAAAATGGTGTTTCTCTTCCTGATTTTGCGTCTGTGTAGACTAAAGGCTCTCAATGGTCTGAAGGCTCAAACCCAACTTAAATGGATGGATCTAATCCTTTAGGAGATGTTTACAAAACAGGGTTGGTTTTATAACATTCCTGTCTAAGAATGATGACAGTAGAGCAGGTAGGGGCTGGAAGAAAGAAAACATGAGGTGCCTCTTTTGGACTGAATTCTAACATTCTAACTGAAGCCCTAGCCCCTAAGTGAGTGTTTCTGGACATAGTGCTTTAAAGATGTGATTAAGGTTCAATGAGGCTAGAAGGGCAGGCTCTTAATTCCATATGACTTAAAAGACAAGGAAGCTACACCAAGGGTGTGCTCACATATGGAGAAAAGAGGACATCAGGAAGGCAGCTGTCAACCAGCCAAGAAGAGAACCCCTTCCCCCACCCCCAGGGAAAATCAAACATGACAACAGTTTGGACTTTTGGCTTCCTGAGATGTGAAAAATAAATTTCTGTTGTTTGAGCCACTCTGTCTGCAGAGTTTTGTTTATAGCTTATTTTATTTAATAGCAAGGGGGAGATGAAGGAGAGATAAACATGTTTTTTGTTTAGATCAAAAGTGGGGGATGAGAAAAGACTTGTCAGAGAGCAGGTGATGTTTATCCCCTCAGAAGCTGAACCACCATGTCCCACCATGTGGGAGAGATTGGTTTTTAAGGAGCTGAAAAACATTCTTGAATAAATTCTGAGAGGAGGTATAAATGTGAGCCAAAAACAAGAGGCAGGGCCTTTGAAGACTTGGGATAGTTTTAGCTGTTCATCTCTCCACTTCAAGATGCTCCTAGACAGAACCGCTTGAGGGAAGGCTTTGGAACTCTGGGCTCTGGCTGAGGTTCTGGGTTCTGGTTGCTCCAGGTTCCAGTAGAAGAAATCCTGCTGATTACACCAGGAGAATCATTCCTCAGAACTGATATCCTATGGTTTCATTATTGTATTCTTTAATCTTCTTTTCCTATTATTTAGGTTAGTCGGGTAACCTCTCAGTTAATAAGTTCGTAATAAAATCTATTTGTTAAGAAAATTGAGCTTACAGAGTTTTGTTATGGTAACCTCGGCTGACAGGTGTGCTGGGCCAACAAAAGGATAGCAAGAGGAGAGCAAGCGGGATTCAGAAAAAAAAAAAAAAAAAAAAAAAAAAACCAACGATGACTGTCTTAGTTCAGTGTTTCTAAGGGTTAAGTGCCTCCTGGAATGTAAGAACAGAGAGAAAAAGTATCATTTGTAGGAAGATTGATGGTGAAAGTCAGGGTTACACCATGCTGGCTATACAGGCCCTCACTTCATTGGTGTGTGTCCACAGTGCCACTCTCTGGGTAAGAGCATGTTATAGTCTAGATCTTATATGTGGCCCAAAGACCCATTTGCTAACATCTTGGTCATCTGCTGTGGAGCTATTGGGAGAAGATGGTCATCTGTCCCCCAGGTAGGGCTTAGTAGAAAAGGAAGTTAGGTCATCTAGGCAGGCCCTTAGAGTGGGTATGGGGGTTCCTTTGCTTTCCAGCCACCCTGAAGTGAACAGGTCTCCTCTGCCACAAGCTTCTAATGGGTCACCTTAGAGCACCCAGAGCGTGGTTATGGAGTGACGCCACTGACATTATAAATTAAAACAAAGCTAGCTTTCTTAATTATGAACAAATGTCTATTCTCTACATATAGGCATGGATGAAACAGCAAAGAAACAATTCTACCCAAGTTGATCTAAAAAAATATGGAGCTTTCAGAGTTACTGAAAAGGAGTATGGGCAATTCAAAGGTAACTGTATCAGCAAAAAGCCCACCCTAAGCATGATAGATGATTCACAAAAGGTGCATCCTGGGAGCCCCGTGCCTATGTTGCAGGCAGCTCCACCAAAGAGAACTTTTCCTCCCCAGTAGCTGTTTGCTGCTTTCACAATGTTAAGAGGGTTCTCATGAATCTTATACTGTTCATAAGCTTCCTGATCCTGGCAAACTCTCTACAGCTTCTTGAGTCTTCTGAGTGTCCCTCCTCTCACCAATAGGTAATCAATACGTAATGTTTCAATTCAGAGGAAATAGCTACACAATAGTTTCACACACACACACATACACACACACATATACATGTATATGTGTATGATACATATAAACTATAATGTGTAATGTATATAATGTGTAGGTATGTATCATAGTTACACATGCATATTCGATTACCCTCTATTGTTCTTCTCTCTCCGTCTCTTTAAACTTTTTTCTCTTCTCACAGACCCTTTTCTGCTTTCATCACACACATACAGAAATGCACACACACACACACACACACACAGACAAACACACACACATCTAGTTTCTGCATAGTAGAAGAAAATATGAGATATTAGACTTTCTGAGTGAGGCATATTTTGCTTAATTAAGGATCTTTGGTCCCTGAAAATGTCTTAGTTTTATTTTTTACAGTTGAAGAAAATTTTGTCATGTACTGCACTACATTTCCTTTTTCTGCTCATTTGTTGATGGACATCTAGGATGGTTCTATTTCCTGGCTACTGTGAACAGTGCACATATGGGTGTGCAGGTCTGTGTGGTACACTGGATGGGATATCTGGGTCACATGACAGTTCTGTTTTTAGTTTTTGGAGGGCTACCACAGTGGATTCCATAGTTTACTACCAGTAATGCATACATTTCCTCTTTCCAATGTCTTGATAACATTTTTGTTAAATGCAGACAATTTTTAAAAAGACAATCTTAAATTGAAACCACCTCCAACCAAGAGCTAAGTTTCATTGGAATTTTGTAGCCAGACTACTACCAGGTAGAATTTACCACTGACTATGTGCATAATATTTTCATCCAGCTGATTTCCCATTCACATCCAAGCTACTTCAAGAGGCTCCATGTAGGATACAGATGCTCAGATGTGGTGAATTCACTCATTTCTCCCCAGCGAATGGATTCAAGGGCATATGGGCTATTGGGTGTGTTACACGAAGGGACAGTTCTTTACAAAGACTGTTTTGTTGTGGAATAAGCTGAGGTGGTACTTATCCTCAATAAGGTACATAAAAGCAGTTGTCATAGGAAGGAATTCAGAGGTTTTGTGCACTGAGCCTGCCTCTGTCACATGTCACCATCACGGTAGATGCCTGGATCCCCTCTAGTTCTCTGGAAACCTCTGGAGACACTGTCTCCACTTCCTACCCTAACTTACATAGTGGCAGTGGGGGTGAGGGGTGGGGTGTCATTGGATTGGGAGGAATGAGTTTAAATATGGGACTCCTGATGTTTTTTAAAGATCTAGTGGTCATGAGACATGTTCTCTTTGTGGGGCCTCTAGGTTTAGTTATAAAGAATCAATGGATTCCTTTCCCCATCAATTCCACATTGTGGCTTCTACTACCCCATGACCAAAGGAACCCCCTTATCTGGGTTTCCTTAAACATTTAAAATAGACACACAAGGCTATGAAATATGTGATTGGCGAGGCAAATCTGGTAACAGTAGAAATCAGAGGCTGGGAGGAAGGAATGGGGCAGGGACACTGTTGAGAAACAGGTTTCTTCAGGGGCTGGGGTAATTCTGGACTTTTCTGTACAAACCTAACTGAAACTCATTCAACTGTACATCTTCAAGTCTTAAACTGAGCCATGTTTGCCTAGCATGTGGGAGGCTGTGGAATTGATTCCCTAGTGCACTCACATGTGCGTGCACACACAGAAAGAGGGAGAAAGGAGAGATAGAGAGAGAGAGACAAAAAGACTGAAATACACACACAGAGAGAGAGAGAGAGAGGGAGGGAGGGAGGGAGGGAGGGAGGGAGGGAGAGAGGGAGGGAGGGGGAGAGAGAGACAGAGACAGAGACAGAGACAGAGACAGAGAGACAGAAAGATTATATGGTAAGTTCTATTCAATTAAAATGGAGTAAATATGATTCTACCTCCTCCAGGGACTGAGTGAACACTTGGCCCCTTCATTTCTTTGCCACAGGAAGTTACAAAGGACACACTGAAGAACTGGACATGATTTATTTCAGAGACATACAAAAGTAGTAGGCTCAAGGATAGGTGGTGTGGCCATTACCCATGTAACAAACATGACCGGGGATGCCAGTGTCTAAGAATAACAACCACTACAGTTCACTGGGGACTGGGCTTCCTTATCTGATCTAGACATTTTGAGAGCAATTTGAGCCATGATGTCCATTTCAGCCACAGCTCCTTCACTTCACTTGCCAGATGACCAGGAATCATACACTAGTTTGGCTGCAACCAGGTCTTCCACTGCCATGCCTGGAATGGACAGAAATTTGCTTCATTTTATTTTGTCAGAATGACTTTGCCCAAAACACCCTTGGCAGTCTTCTGATGGGGATACTGCTAAAGTCCATAGTGATAACTGCAACTGCTACCCACAGGTTCACACAGACTCAGTATACGAAGGGCTGGTCATGGAAAGGAATATGATGCTAAGCAAGAAAACCACATGTCATAATCTCCAAGGTCTAGTTTGGATGTAAGCAGCTTTTCAGCTGAGGCTCCATGGATAGTTTAAGCTCTGTGACTCATGTGGTCTCCGTTACCTTGGCTCAGTTCTGCCCTCACAATGGGAAAGTAGCCCCAGGTCACAAAGCAAGTGAGACTGCCTGTGTTTTGGTAAGATTTTTTTTTTTTTATGGACACTACCACTTGAATTCACCTCCCTCTCTATCCTCTCCCCCTGTGTGTGTGGAGGCCTGGCTTGGTGCTAGTTATCTTCCTCTTTCTCAGCCCATTTGTTCATCTTATTTGGTCTTTTGGTTTTGTTCTGACACAGGGCCTCTCACTGAGCTCACTGCTTGGGCTAGACTAGCTGGCCAGTGAGTCCCAGGGATCTTCATGTTTCTGCCTCCATAAGAGCACAAGTACAGGCCCAGCCATGGGCTGCCACATCTGGGTCCCAGGGCCCCAGATTCAGCTCTTCCTGCTTGTGTGGCAAGCATTTCCCTGGCTAAGCTGCATCCCCACCCAGTCTCTCTCATCATTTTTCAGTGCATCCTGACAGCAATTCTTTACTTGCCATACCCCAATCACTTAAAAATGTAGATATTATTTGTAGTTCAAAGCTCATACAACTATAGGTAGTTGGCAGGGCTGGACCCACAGGCCTACATTTTGCTGACCCTGGACCATTACAAATCCTGTATCTTTCTTTAGCATCTCCCGTTTGTCTTTGAAATGTTGAATATCCCTAATCCCAAAATCTGTAGTCTTAAATATTATATAGTCTGAAACTCTGAGATAATGTTAACATTCAAAAGTTTTTCAGTTTGGGATCGGGTTTTCATAGTGGGCAGAGGGTGGGGCGAGGGTTTAGTCAGTCAACCATCTACAAATTTTCTCCATGGTACAAAAAAGATCCAACAATGAGACACTTGTGGGCACAAGTATTTCATATAATGCATATTCAATCTGTAATATTAAGATATGCACCTTAATTTTTGAACCCAGTGTGTATGAGCAGCTCAGCAAATATCAGCTAGAAGAGGAGGTGTGTCAATACACCTATCACCTGAGGTTAGAATACAAAACTTGCCAAAAGAGCAGATTTCTGCAGTCTTTGTCTTTTTAATGGGGGAAGCTAACCTTCCAGACTCAACTGGATCAGTAGAACATCACTGGACCAGGCACTAAATGAAGTTTACTACCTTTGTTGGTCTTCTAGTACACAAGGAATTAAATAAAATACGTAGCTACCTGTAAAGGCCCGGATGCTAACTGATGGTATAGATGCATACTTTTTATCACATAATATTATCATACACACACACAGTATGTTTTGATCATACTCTTTCCTTGCCTCCAATTCCTTCCCATCTCTCCATCATTTTCCCTCTCAACTACCTGCTTTTTTTTTTTTTTTTTTTTTTTTTTAAATTAAGTTCCTTGGGTGTTTCTTGTATATGCATGGCATCCTCAAAGGCCACATGCCTGAAGAAAACAGACTCTTCAACCCCAATCTGCCATCAGCTGGCCAATAACTTCTAAGCTAGGGGGTGAGACTTAATGAGCTCCATTCCCCCATTCAGGCTCGATCTTATGCAGACTTTATGCATGGGGTCACAGCATTATGAGCTCAGGTCAAGCCAATACTGTTTCATGGTAGTGTCACACAACTGGCCAGAACACTCCTTTATTTTGTTCTTTTGAAGCAGGGGTTCTCTCTATAGCCATGGTTATATTGGAACTTGCTTCATTGATCAGACTAGCCTTGAATTCAGAGATCTGCCTCTGTCTCTCTAGTGCCGGGTTTAAGGGGTGTGTCACCACACCCAGCCATTCAGAGCACTTTTTAAACTATGGCAAATATTAAAGTTTCTGCTACTCAGTATGAAGAAGTATGAAGAAGTATGAAAGACTGTTGAGGGGCCCTAGTGGTCCATTTACTAACCATTAATAATTTTTAAAATGTAACTGTAATAGCTGATTATTCCTTTGGTTCCCATATCACCTGTTTCTTTAAATATGGAGGAATGGGAGAGTTAATCCAAGGGGTAGACTGTCCACTGGGAGCCCACCCTTCATCAATTTTCTCCCCAGATCAGTTGATATAGCTTGCAGCTCCTTGTGATGGCCTGTTATTAAGCATCAAGTGGGAGGGTAAGGAAGGGGTCTCAGACGGTACACTTCCTGTCTCAATCTCCTTTAGGTCAGGTGCCTCTGCCACTTCCCTTTAGCTGCTAACAGCAGTGTTCCCTGAGCTCTTCCTCTGATGGATATCAACTTCTGAATTCATTTATGACTAACCAGGTGATTTAGTACAACATTGGCTGTGTGCAAATTAGTTTTCTTGTATATCTCACTGAACTGTCACAAGAGCTCAAGATAACAGGTGTTGAAGGAACTGTGGCTCTGAGACATCAGGTCACTTGCCTAAGGTCACATATCCAGTGCATGACATAAAAGGAATATAATCCAGGCTTCCCCAACTCCAGAGTTCATGGGCTTAGCTACTCCACCCAGACATGTAAATGATTGATCCAAACAATGGACTCTGCAAGGATTTCCAAATGGTCTGCCCACAGAGCTGGTAACCCATTAACTTCCCCATTCCCTTGCCCTTTGCTTTGGTTGGATTTGTGCCCAGGGAATAATTCATGGGCCTTACCCAAAGACTTGAACACTGTGGTCTTCTCACAGTGTGCAGGACGCACACCTGACACCACTTCTCCAAGCTCCGCAAAGATGTCAGCCTGTAAAACAAATGCATACTAACTAGGGCTGAAGCCACCATCTCATGCATGGCTAGCTTCTGAAGTCAGCAAAGGACACCCATGAGTAGAGATAAATTTGAATCATTTATGTAAAGAGAATAAAATTGATTTTTAAAAAGACAGTCTATAAACTGATGCCCTTTGATATCCTTTGGGAAAAGCCCTGTGTTTTTGATGCCATGAACACAGAAATCATTGTGTCTGGGTGCCTGCCTGCCAGGTCTCTGTCTGTGAAGAAACGTCTGTGCTATTATCTGACCATGCACTTTGGCAGCCTCTTCTTGCTTCTGTAACCCAATTCTAAGTGGGGATGGGCATCCAGGGGACACATAGTTTTATTAAGGTTTTCAGGTTGCTACAGGCTTCCCATCCCACTGCCTGTGTTCAGCAAGCCAGAAAAGAAATCAATTCTCCCTCTGGGCAGAAGGACAAGATGACCCATGCCACAGCCATATGGCTATGTTTTTCTGGAATGGGATTAAACAATGTTGCGCAATCTTTAGGAATGCCTTCCTTACTAGCAGATGAGGTGACCAAGGTCTCCAGAGGGGAAGGCAGTGAAACCCTGGGAACCAAACCAGGGCCAGCCAGTGGTTCTGCTGACGAGAGAGAGGCTCACCCCTGACAACAGAACATCTCCTGACTCCTTCAGGGCAGCCTCCCGGGAGTCCACATAGAGCACCGCTTGTTTCATGAGCTCGTCATCTAGCTCTCGCCAGTCAGGTCTGCTAGCTCCAACAGCTACAAAACAACAACAGACTCTGAGTCCAGGAAATCCCTAGGGCACATTAGTATAAAGAGTTGAGCAGGGGACCAGTTGGGATATTTAGACGCAAACACCTCATCTTCTAGACCAAGGTTTTCCCAATAAGTAAGATAGAATGCTTATTAAAAACAACACCTACCATTTTCCTCCTTCTTTTAAAACTTATTTGTGTGTGTGGGGGCAGGTGCATGTCTATCTGAAGGTCAAAGGTTAAGGGTGTTGCTCCTCAAGATGGCAGCCTACTTTGTTTTGTGCGACAGAGCCCCTTCACTGGGACACAAAGCTTGCTACCCGGGCTCAGCTGGCTGCCTAGGGAGCCCCAGGGTCACTAGAAGCACTTATTAGCAAACATTTATTTTTATTATTTTAACTTTGTGTGCATGTGTCAGGTGTGGGCGGTATGTGCATGTGAGGACAGGTACTTGAGGAAGTGTCAGATGGTCCTTAAAACTGGAATCATAGGCAGTTGTGAGCCACTCAACATGGGAGGAAGGAGCAGAACTTGAGTCCTCTGCAAGAGTGGTACACAGTTTTAACCGACTAGCCATCTCTCCAGCCCAGCATTCATTTAAAGGGTAAATACTGTCTGTGTTGCATTTCCATATATGCTGTTTATGTATCGCACATACTCTTCAGTGTCTGATTCCATTCACAGATGCACACATTGAAACTGTAAAGAGAGTGGGGCTTACCAAGTCACCAGTGAATCTGGGTCACAGAGAGTCCTAGGCTTTCACACAAGGGTCTCTTTCTTGCTGGGAGCGACAGCTAATTGTAGAAACCACACAAAGGGACCCACTGCTCCTTATCTCTGGTTGGGTTGCTCCTCAGTCATTCCTGTTCACAACCTGAAACTGCCTTTTCTCTCATCTTGACGAAGAGCTTAATGTTAAGGCCACGAAGAAGCGATAATAAGAAGACAATTGGGAGAGCTGTAACTAGCTCAGTGGCACGGCATGTGCCCTGCACGTGTGAACCCCTAAGCTCAATGCCAGTACTGCCAGGAGGGAAGGAAAAGGAAACCTGGACTTGAGATTGCCTCGACACAAAGAACACTGATGATGGGGGATGTCCTAGTGGGTAAAGCACATGCCATGCAAACACGACTCTCCAGAACACACAGAAAGCTGGGTGCCTCAATGCACATCATAATCCCAAGGTCTGTGTGAGATGGAAGGCAGAATCAGGAGGTGCCTAGCCCTGGCACCTCTTAGGCTAGGAGAACACACAGGTGAGCAATAAGACATGCTGTCTCAAGCAAAGTGGGAGCCAGAACCAACAGCTGAGTTTGTCCTCTGACTTCCATGTGTGTGTGGTGGCATGCATGTGTGTACAAACACATTTTTTTTAAAGGAAGAGGATAAGGAGAAAGAAGAGGAGGAGTGGGAGGAGAAAAAAACCCCACAAAACACAAACGGACTATTCAGCCTTGATCATTGACCTCATCCCTCTGCAGAGACTGGGGCAATGAATCTGATGCATCACGCCTTCTGCTTCAAGGACAGAGGATAATGCACAGGCTGCAACCACATGCCTGCAGAGCCAGGAAGAAACAAACAGCAACAAAGCCAACAGATGGACTGGAAATGTTGCTGTCCTGGGGTGCTTCTCCAGGGGACAGTCCTTGTCCAGCTCCAGCTGCCGGCTACTATGTGTGAGTGCATAGCCACAGTTACCGGATGCCCTCCCTCCCTGCTGTTCATGAAGAGGAACAGGAAATCTGTTTGTATACCTTCTTTCTGGATTTCTCTGTGGTCCAAACAAAGCAGTCTGCTGGCTGGAGCCAGCCCCGGGGTCGCCAGCTAGTCTTTGAAACTATTATAAAATTTTGTCTAAGAATAAGGCAGCATTTATGTGTCTTCTTGTAGTGCTGTCCAGTTCTTCCCTGTTGTCCTGAGCTCCAGTTTTCAGAGAGCAGTGTAGAAATGATACTGATTCTGAAGGCTGGTGGTGGGGGATTCTATAGAATAAAAATCCCCACTAATGAAGCTTGTAAATAAATCATTAGGTAGTGGAGAAAAGCCTCTAGTTTCTGGGGCTCCTCCTTCCCCCACTTTCTACAGATGGCCACTGCCTAGAGCCTAGTGAATACACAAAGGGCTGTGTGAGGCCACACAGGCAGATGCAAGTGGACCAAACGGCCAGTCAGCAGACTGACTCAAATCAGATCTTGGCCTTGCTTCATCAGGGCTAGAAAGAGTGAAGGTCTTGGAGGACTCTTGATGGGATGAATGGGATATGGGGACAGGAGTAGGGAAGTGTGATGTTGGGGGGAGGTTACAGTCAGGCCTGTCCTTTAGTAGCTCTGTGAACAAGTAAAACCTGTCCTTGGTGTTTCACTGTTATTACTGGGACATTGTTAATAAAGCATATTTAAGGCTCTGTGAACACACAAAACAAATTTGTCCTGGGTTAATGGAACACAAAAAGAAGTATCTTCATGCCATATCAGGCCATATTTTTCTAGAACTATCTATCTATCTATCTATCTATCTATCTATCTATCTATCTATCTATCTATCATCTACCTTTGGGCATGGTGGGTCCACATAGCAAGGACGGTGGAAGGTGCTTAGCAATTGAGAGTTCCCTGAAGCTCTCTGTCCTATAGTGTAAGGGGTTGAGTCCTGCTAGCACATGACCCTGGAAGAGGACCCTTGAGACTAAGATTATAGGACAGTGAACACAGATTTTACCTTAGTGAGACTTTAAGCCCAGCCTAACCTTGAGCATATGTTCAGTGTGTTGTATTGTTTGAAACAGAAAACAAAAGCCAAGTCAGTCAACTGCAGATTCAGTTCTGCCCCAGGGAACACATTCCACCAAGAACTGTCACTGTCCCTCTTGATTTCCTAAGTCCTCCCAGACAGTTCTGATCCCAAGAAGCACTCCTTGAGCCACCTCTTCCTGGACCTGTGTCATGAGATCAATTCCCTGTGGACTAGGACCTTGACTTCACTTTGGCCTTGTCTTTAAATTGTTGTGTTCACTCTCCCTAGGGGCCCTAGCTTGTAATCTTTATTTTGCTGGAATATCCTCCTTTCAGCTTTTGACATGACTTGCTCTTCTTTACCATTTGGGTCACAACCTAAACTCAACTCTCCAGGCAGCTCCCCAGGTAGGTGGATCAAAAGGATCCACCTCAACTTTCCTATTCTGCTTCTACTGCCAGGCCCTGCAGTGTCCTGCTGGCAGCACAGGCTCCTCACAAGCAGAAACTAGCGAAGTCTTTACTTGTTTGGTTTCTCTCCAATCACTAGAATAAAGCTGACAGGAAAGGTATGTCCTTGGATGCTCCATTTCCTGTGGCATCTCCCAGCAGCTAGAACAATGGCTGGCATGTGATAAACATTTAGGAATGAACACACTATCTCTTGACTTGACTCCTGCTTCCCACATGCCTGTGTGTGCAGAGCTCTCAGCTTCTGAGATGACACCATAGTCTTGTTACTACGCAGTGGAGCACCGTTACTATCCTCAATCCTCTGCTGTCTGTCTGCCAAGTCACAGGAAGCCAGACTCCTTATTGGAAGATAGAGTTAAGTACTGGTCACGAACCCAGCTTTGAGGACAGACTACCTCAGTTCAAACAGAACCCTGCCTCCAAGAATCTCTGACTCTTGAAAGTTACTTAATCTCTCTTTGTACCCACTTATAAAACAGGGGTCATGATAATTACTGTTTCCTACCTCATAAGGTTGCTGTAAGGATTAAGTGACATTATCTAACATATATATTATATATAATATATTCATATATCATGTAGTATGTGTATATATACATACATAATACATGTATCTGTCATAATTGAGGGGATTATAAAGATAGTAAACAGTAACATACTTGCTGTGGAATCATGTACTCAGCACCCATGTAAAAAATGTGGCCATGGTTATGCATGTCTGTGACACTGTGGGGTGGGTGGGCAGCAGACAGAAATAGGTGACCCCTAGCATTTTCTAGCCAGCCAGTCTGGGTAACTAGTGAGTGTTGGATTCAGCAAGAGACCTACTTCAAGGTGGAGAGTAACTGTGGCAGACATCCAATATCAGCACACACTACAAACACTTACGGGTACACATGCACATGCACACTTACATACAGAATTCAGGACAGCACAACAATAGTTAAGTATTTTATGCAGCCTGTCTCTTGCTATAATCTCTAGGGTTATTTGAAGATCTTCAGAGGCCCCAGTGTCCTTATGTTTAGAATATCCTCCCACCCCACTTCCTATTTCACATACTAAAAGCATCCATATGCCACATTAAATCCTTTTTGTACTGTAAGTACTTTTGGAAATTGTTTATAGTCCTATATGTTAAGAACAAATTATTCAGGCTAGGGTAGTGAATTAGGCCTGCCATGTAAATCCTGGGAGGCCCAAGAGGGAAAAATTACAAGTATACAGAGAAACTTTGTCTCAAAATGTCAAATCAAACAAGCCAAAATGAAGCGTTATTTGCTTGTCCATTATGGTTTCAATCACATTTAAGAATGAAGTTGTAGTTGACCATTTGTAGCAATGTTACTTGTCACAGGACATTACTTCATTACTTAGTAAACTATTCACCAGTTTTACATTTAATTTTCTTTTTACATTATGAGGCAGGTTTTCAGGACCATCCCATCTTCCCATGCTTTTTTTTTTTTTTTTTTTTTTTTTTTTGAGACAGGGTAGCCCAGGCTAGCCTCCAACCCTCCATCTTCTGCCTATACTTCTTGAGTTAGGCTCATACATTTCTGATACCATTAAAAAGCAGGTGCAGAGGGAAGTGGGGATAGACACCTATAATCTAAGCACTCAGGAGTCTGAGGCAGGAGGATAGCAACTTTAAAGCTAGCCAGGATGTATAGTGAGACTCTGATTCAAAAAACCAAAACCAAAACATGTAACGTTTTGTATGACAGAGAAAGGACCTTACAAATGGAGGCTGGATCCAATCTTGGAGCACAAAGCCTCTCTACTCACCGTTGATGTGAGCCCCAGGCTTCACCCATTCACCAAATAAAATGGGCTCTGTTGCCATGGTGACTGTGATGATGACATCGGCACCTGCTACGGCCTCCTGCACCGATGAACAGACCCGAACATCTCCTTGCACTGTGCTTGCAAACTTCTCAGCATTTTCCCTGGTGCGGTTCCATATCCTCACCTTATAGTGGTAACAAAGGGACACTAGTGTGTTTCTTCACTGCTTATGCCACACCAACCCACACTGTTCCAAGGTGGTGACAACGATGTCTTTAAAGAATGGACATTTGATCAAGGACACAGCCTCAATGATGACTAGAGAGAAGGCCCTGGAGCCATGTAGGCTCGGCACCAATCCTTCCTTTACTTGGTATTATTCCTGAAAGGATGTTCCCTCATTCAGCCTCAGTTTCCACATCTGTGAAATAGGCAAAGACAGAGTGGAACTTAGCCCACATTTGAAGCCCTGTATTAGAATTGCAGCAGATACAAGATTCATGGAAAGAGGGCTGTGTCATGGAAGAGCTTGATCCATGAAGTGTAAGAAAGGATTAAAAAGCATTTTTTAAAAAGGTTTTTTAGGTGAATGGTGTAGCAGATAAAAAGATCAGTTGTGGAAGCCAGACGGAATCCTGGAAGGTGCTGGGATGGAGGTAGCAGGTGTTGGCAGCGTCAAAGGCTGAGCTCTTATGAGTTTACTAACCAGTTTCAATGTCTGTGTCAGAGGCCACTGGCCTTCAACTAAGCATAAGGCCCAAAGACTCTCTCATCAGAACACACGGTAAATAGAGAAGTGAAGTTTACATGAAAGCTCGTCAAGCAAGTATGCCCAGTAACAAGTCACTGGATAGCTGTGTCATTTTTCTTGATAGAAAACTGTGCAAACATATGCAAAATTTAGATAACATGGAACAGTGATGCTGGAACTGTTGATGAAAACAAGGGTATACAGCTGTGCACAGCCACCACGGTTAAAGCTGCTGTAAGCTGTAAGATACAGAGGAGGGAAGCCCAGAAACTACTTGCTCATCTTAAAAACAGGTAAATGGCTAGTTTTCTGTTTTCTTCTTCTTCATAGTCTATATTTCTCAAGATAGCTGTATTATTTTTTTTATCATAAAAACATACAATTTGTATTGGTTCCACCCCTCTGATAGGCATACATAAAATGAAAAAAAAAAAAAAAAGATCATTAAACATTCGCAGTGAAGCAAGGGCCGTGGCAGGGGAAGGCGGAAGATCTGCTAATGCCAGTAGATGAAGATCTCCTCACCAGGCCTCACCCCTGATCCTGGGTCCAGAACCCTAAATGCTTAAAGACTCCCAGTGTCTTTTTAAGAGAAGCACAGGAAGGGGCTGGAAGTGCAGCTGATACCTAGGAAATGTCACAGAATCACTTAGGTGGCTGGTGGCATTCCCAGGTGTGTGTTCTGGGGGCCACGAGTCGGCAAACAGGTAGCCAGGCCTCCACAGTATTTCTGGGGAAGCTATAAAGGTAAAAAGGACCTATGCCGGACTCAGACCCACTGCTTAGCCGGTGTAGGACAGCACCTAGAGGCCTCCAACCCATTTCCCTGCTCCCCTACCCTCATCACTCACCTCCTTGAAAGAGAACTGTTCTGTGAAGATCTCATAATGACTGTATGCCTGGACCCCAGCTCCAAGGATGCACAGCACATCACTGCCTGGGGGCTTCAAAAACTGAGAGAAACAGCATAGCAAAGGTCAGTGTTTTCAGGTGGCCAGAGGTACAGCAACCCTCAAGAGCTGGTAGACATCACAGATGTCACTTTGTTTCCATTTGCCCTCTCTAGAGAGGGGCAGGAAGGAAGGAGCCTTCATTGAGCACCTACTGTGTGCCAGTATTTGACAGTCAAGATCTCATTTGGTCTGGAAAAGGACCATCCCTATGTGATGGGTGTGCGTGCATGTGTGCACATGCTTGTGGAGGATGGCAGTCAATATTAGGTGTTGTTCCTCAAGAGACATCCACCTTCTAAACAATCTGAACACCTGATCTGGCACACCAACTCTCCCCTGGACCATGACACTTATCCTATGGCTAGGAAAACCAGCATCTCAAGCTCTTGTCTGTCTTAAATTAATGAAACAAACAAACAAACAAACAAACAAAAAACAAACCAAAAAAACCCAGATTCCAATTTGCCCCACAGAGCCCCATTTTCCTCTACTTTGTCTTTTGAGATATCATTTTATCACGTAGTCTAGGCTGTCTTACCACTCATGACGATACTCCTGCCTCAGCCCAGAGTTCTGGGATTATAGGTATGCACCATAATCCCGGCTTATTATCTCATTTTAAATGCTACAAACTCCCCCATCTTTCTCCTGGGGTGCCTCCACACTTCTGGGCCATCACAGCCCCACTTGCTTGACCATGTGCTGTGTGCTCCTCCAGGGTTTCCTTCAGTGACTTCAGCCCTCTCTCACATGTCAGGGAGGCCATTTCTGAATCCCTTGAAATGTTACCTCTTTAGTCAGAAACAGCGGTGTGTGCCTATATACCTAGCTGGGTGGGAGGCTGAGGCAAGTGAACCATTTGAGACCAAGTATTCAAAGCCAGCCTGGGCAACATAGTGAGAACCTATTTTTTAAAAAGTCACTTCTATTCCAATACTTTTCATTTTGCTTCATTTCATCTTTCTAACATACAATATGGGTTTTGGAGGGTATTACTATTTTTTTTTTTAAGCAAACTCTAAGAAGACTACCAATTATTTACTGATTAATCAACAGTTATAAAATAGTTAAATGAGTATTAACATTTATTCATAATTGGTATATAATGCATTAACAAGCCATTTAATTATTTAAAAGGTCAAATAATATTCTATGCTTAACTTTTGCGTATTTGTGTATATGTTCAAGCCTGCATGTATGTATGTGCACTGGCCAGATGCTGACAGCCTGTGTCTCTCTCCATATCTCTTTCCACTCTACTTTTTGAGATTGCACATATGAGGTATTTGGAATGATGTGGCACATAGGCAATAATTTTGTGAATTACTGTGCTCACTTACTTACTCATATTTGGTATGTGGAGTTCCAGCTACTAAGAAAGGCAGATGAAGATAAGTTCCGCATGCTTCCCCATCCAGATCTAATTTTGCTAGCACAGCGTAGCCACTGGTCTTACCTTCGTGGCGATGGCAGACACAGCTGCTGTTCTCTTGGCAGTTATGACGTTCCCATCCATGACCTTGGAGGAAGGAGAGGCAGTGAGGAAGGTGCCCTCAGAGGGGCAGCTTCATAGAAACAACAGTGAATGTGGGGCTTAGAGATACACTCAGATATGAGCTACAAGGCTTTGAGTGCTCATCTCTATCCACAGGGTTCTTGACCTGTAAAAACAAAGATGGTGCCAACAGCACAGAGGGGACTGCAGGCGTGAAGTGCGACTGCACAGCGGAAAGCCACTGCCTACAGTAACCACTCAAGCATCACCCTGCTTGTTTTCTTACCCTGGGATTCTCAGACCTCCAAGCTGAGGTGGAACTTTAGGGATGATTGACACTTTACATCTCAAGACACTATTCCCAGAGTACTATGTTGAGGATGACTTGAGCTGACCCTCTGGCTTGGGGTATGCAGTTCAGTGGTCAAGCACCCCTTCCTGGTACAAGGAAAACCAAGAAAATGGAATTCCTACGGGGTGGGGCCAAGCTGCCCTTGGCTTCCAAGGCTCCTGAGGTTCTGATGCCCAAAGAGGACCTAGCATTTTGCCCACCTTTCCACTCATATCAGCCGGTTCTCAAAGGCAAGTGTTATTTGTTATTTTTCTCATTTTACAGGGGGAGAAGGAGCTGAGCCCTGTAGCTACAGGAGAAGCCCCAAAGCCCCGCTATCTAGTGTGAAGGCTGAGGCTGCAGAAGTGAGGTCTTGTCATAGGCAGCATAGACGCTACTGCCACTGGATGGGACAGTCCTCTAATGGGATAATGGGCAGCTGGAATTCTTAGGGACTCCCAGACAGCCAGAGGTGAAGGAAAGGGGGTGGGAGCCCGAGAGCCAGCTCAGACGACTCTAAGAGCAAATCAAGTGGACCTAGGAGCGATCTTCACTGACCCGCTGTATGACCTCAAGTCAAGGGGGTCTCTACTAACCTGAGCCTCAAGGATCTCAACAAAAATGAAAGGGGAAGTGCCCTGTTAATACGCAGCATTTGCCAGGCCGAGGTACGAGAATCATGTATGTGAGATTTGCCTGGGACACATAGCAAACAAACAAACAAACAAACAAGCACAGATAAGGCAGTAGAACAGTCTAGGGCTGGGTACACCATTGCTTTAGATCGAAGAGGTTTGAAGTCCAGCCTTGTTTCCTATTAGGGGGTAAGTTGAGCACAGCCACTACATGACTCACTCCTCATCTCTGAAGCAGGGGGTAACAATATTATGTACCTCCTGGGTGCTTTTAATTATACAGGTAATGGCTTAGAGTTCCCCCCATCCCCCTCCCTGCCGCCCCCTCATCCCTGTCCCCCGGCAACACACACACAAAATCACTGAGGAAATGTGAACTACTGTTCCTTTCACACCTTGCTAGAACAATACAGACAAATGTCAGGAAGACACCTACAAGTCAACGTGTCTTCTGCTGCACACGGGGAGGGACTCAATGAACAAACGTTTCCTCAGCTACTGCTTTAGTTCAAACTGTGCATCTGGTGTAGCCGGGTGGGTAGCAAACACATAAGAACAAATAACAGGATTATTTCCACAGCCACACGCTTGCAGCCGCTGCAGGCACAAGCTGTCTTTAGAAACAGATGCCGGTCACAGATCACCTGTGCTGTCTCACTAGCTTCTAGGCTTAATTCTGGGCCTCAGGGACACTCTCTAGTCCAGGGAGACTTGCTCTACCCGCTCTGCCCCAAAGGAAAAGAGACTTGCTCACCGCCAGCAGGGAGCCATTGCTGGGCTCAAAGAGCAGCACTGAAGCCTGGTGGGAGGGGACAGTGGACGTGTTGCTGTGGCCCTCGTAGAAGGTGACTAACTTGGTGGTGAGTGCATCGTCCACTGCACTGTAGGCTGGCATGACTCCCAGGAAGCTGGGGGGGGGGGCAGTGAGAGGTGGGGGAGAAAGCAGTTTCAACTCCTTGCAGTCAATGCCCAGTGTTCTATGAAGTCCCATTCATCTTCCTCCATTACTGCTCCGCTGGCACGCTGCACCCTGTGCTCTCAGTTCTCTGCCCCTCTGCCCTTCCCCGGGTCAGGACTCATGGTTGGCTCAGGACCAGAAAGCCATCACAGCCCTGCCACTTCTCAGCTGTGTACGCTTCAGTAAATCACTTTACCTCTCAGTTTTCAACGAGCGGAGCAACAGCCTGTGTATCCCCCTTGCCAAGGACAGCGAGTTGAATTACAGCACCTGTAAAGCGCCCCCCACCCCCAGCACTAGCCCGGTGGGTAGTGCCCCTTAAGCAGCAGCAGCTGTCATTAGCAGAGCTCAAGCAAGCCCTCTCCTCCCTTCTCCCACTGCTTCTCTTGGCATTCCTCCGTCTTTCCTTCCTCATTCTCCCATCTCCTGGTCCTTTCTTCACTCACCCTCGGTGCTTGGCCACAGGCACCACGGTGCGCACTGGCTGCATGACCCCTCCATCGGGGCCTCTGGAGAAGTTGGCCAGAGCTGCCTCCAGGGGTGGGATGAGAAGGCTGGAGCTGCGGAGGTGGTCCTGCACTTCGGCTGCGCTTAGGAATGCTGGTGCTCGCCTCATCTTGCCACCTGCCTTCGAACCCGGGCCCCACAAGCTACCTTCCCAGAGCCGAGCCCTAAATGAGCACTCAGTCCGTGTGCAGCAGGCCTGGGCAGGCCCCCCGGGGCGGAGCATCGTCACCCCGCCCCTCGGCCCGGGCCCCGCCTCTGCCGCCCACCCCAACTCCTAAGATTCCAGGGCAGTTCTTTCCAGATTGGAATCAAGGCGGCAGGCTGGGAATGATAATTCTTGAGTCAACTGTTCTCACTCCTGTAATTAGCCGTCTCCACATTCCTGAGCACGCTGTGTGTGAGAAGAGGACTTTGGGGTTCCACCTGCGCAGCACCCCCTCCCTCCTCTCAGCTCCACTGGTGTGAGAAAGACAAGAGAAATGACAGGACACCCTCAGTGCTCCTGTGAAAAGTGCTTGGAGGGTTATGTCATACTTTTAACTCAGTCTCCTTCTGCTGTTTTTTCTACTCTCAATCTCCCTCCCATGCCACCCCTAGTCCCTAGCCGTTGTGTTAAGCGCACAGTTGACTCAGGTTAAACAAAACAGTCTTCACCTTGAAGTCTCAGACAAGAGTAATGACCTCAGTCATGTAAAGGACCAAAATGCAGTTTGTTTGTTTTCCAAGGAGTTCATATTGTATCTAAAGAATAGGCGATTTACATAAAAAAATAGCCACAGCAGTGACACCTAACCCTTCACTGTTGATGGAGTAGTGTCACTCAACCCTTGACCAGTGGTAGAGAAAGTGCTTATGGGAATTCAAAGAAAAGAGAGACTATTCTGATCCAGCGTGTCACTGCAAGGTGTCAGGAAGGAGCAAAGAAAACTAGGTCTCGGAACAAGAACAGCAATAAGGGTATGTCTCATTTGGCTACACCAAACAGCTGCTGCGGTATGGGGATGCTGTTGTTAGGGCTACTATTTTAGGCTCTAGACTTTGTCCAAGGTCATCCAGCGAGTCCGTAGCAGTGAAGTTTCAGTGTGTGTGTGTGTGTGTGTGTGTGTGTGTGTGTGTGTGTGTGTGTGTGATATGTGCAAGTTTCCAAGGAGGCCAGAAAGAGGCATTAGATCTCCTGGTACTGGAGGTTACAGGTGTAAGCCACCACACACAGATGTTAGGGCCTTAACCCAGGTCCTCTGAAAGAGCAGCAAGAACTCTTAATAGAAGAGTCATCTCTCCTGCCCCTTGCTTTGGTCTGTCCTAGGTTAGACTGGCTTCAAAATTCTATGTAGTTAAGGCTGGCCTTGAACTC
The DNA here is from genome assembly GCA_907169655.1 of Acomys percivali. Taxonomy (NCBI): domain Eukaryota; kingdom Metazoa; phylum Chordata; class Mammalia; order Rodentia; family Muridae; genus Acomys; species Acomys percivali. Next base: position 735,430 of record OU015757.1, read on the forward strand.
CAGATGCTCCTGCCTCCACTTCCCAAGTGCTAGGACAGCAGGTGTGCACCGCTGGAGCCAGCTTCGGTCTTTATTATTATTAAAATAATACAACTTTTACTGACTGTAGTCATGACTTTAAAAAAAAGGCTATTTAATCAATAAACTCACTAGTAATGTAGGGGAAGCTGCTGTGTCTCTCCCCTGCCATCCCTGCCTGGAAAAATTCTCTGCAAACCTCCTACAGATCTAGTCCTTCCCTAGACTGATGCCAACACACTAAAAGTGACAGCAGGGCAGAGTGGTCCCCAGGCTGCAGCAATATTGACTCAACAAAGTTTATTGGACACACTAAGTAAATAAGTCAATGCTCAGAAGAAATACTAAAAAAAAAATATTTAAAAAAAACTAAAAAAACAACAAAAATAATAGTAATCAAGGGAAAATATTTAAAAAAATAAACAGAAGTCAGAATAATGGAGTCTTCCTTTTGCTTAGGACTCTAAGACAGCTCCTTAAGTATTTTTACTTCAAAAAGACTGAAAATAGTGTATCAGTGTTTTTATCTAGACTTCTGAATTTTGCCATCGCCTCAATTATCTTGCTGGCTTTACTACGCGGGTCTCTGGTTCTGGATAAGCATGCACAGCAGAGTGGAAAAGGCCCCAGGGCGCACGCGAGGGAGACACCCAGGCTCCCTCTGGCGCTGTCTCCCATTCCTTTCGCGCGCCCTCGTCCGGACAGATCTGCGTCGCCAGGCGGTTGGTTAGAGCGTTGGGAGGAGGAGCGGTGCCCGGGCGACGCGCGCCCTCTCGTGGCCGTGGTGGTGGCGGCTGTTGTGGAGTCTGAGAGGTGTGTGTCGCAGCTCCGCGGCTGCCCTTAGATCCCGCAGAACTGCGCTGTGGGCCCTGCACACACAAGAACGAATTTCATTGTGTGTGTTGCCAGTCTAAAAGAGAGGAGTGGTTCTCAACCTTCCTAATGTTGTGACCCTTTAACACAATTCCTCTTGTTGTGGTAGCGACCCCCCCATCATAATTTTTTTCACTTTTACTTCATAATTGTAATTTTGCTACTGTAATGAATCATAATGTAAACATCTGTGTTTTCCAGTGGTCTTAGATGACCCTTGGTGAAAGGGTCGTTGAGAACTGCTAGTCTAACGAGTTAATGAGTCTGGGCTGTTGGTGGGGTGGACACGAGGCCCATGACCTCTATCTCCAAGGATACTGGGGCAGGCCACTTCTAAGGGCAGAAGTCCACCCTGCTGGATTTGGAAACAGAGCCTGGGGCTCACAGGGGTTTGTTTCAGGTGTTGACTGCAGTTCACTAGAGGAAACTGTGCTGGTGACTTTGGTAGCAAGAGACAGCATGTGGAGTGTATTGCGTAAGTAATTCATGCAGTCTGGAGGCTGAGGTAGGAGAAGAGCAAGTTGGAGAGCAAACAAGGCTACAAAGCAAGACCCTGTCTCAAAAAGCAAACAGAAGAAAGGGGCCCTTAGGCCTTCTTGGGAATAATTTTATGATAGGCACACATGCAATGTGTGCAGCACTGCTTCCCCCGCCCCAACCTCCTGACCCTTAGTTTGGCTGGTTTAGTCCCCTCCCCTCCCATCCCTTCCTCCCTCCCTTCTCATCCATCGTCTCCCCTTTATTGTTGTTGTTGTTATGAGACAGGGTCTTGCTGACCTTTAGACCTGGCTCACTTTGTACTCACTATGTAGCCCAAACTGTTCTCACATCCATGGCAGTCCTCTTCCTCAGCCTCCCTAGTTCTGGGATTAACAGCATACACCACCCGCCTAGCATGACTCCATTTTGATATGGACAATTTTCACAGTTTAGAGGCTAGAGGGAAGAATTTAGAAATCCAGGATGAGCTTTCGTCTTACTCTGACTTGAGGCCTGTCACTTAACTTCTGTGTCTTCTCTATAATGAAGACAGTTCTTTATTCGCCTCATGGTTCTATTTACTTACAACATTACAGTAGTATACAACATAAGTTAAGCCATAATTTAAGTGCCCTTTACCACACTTGTAATGTCTGTACTAATTCCAGAGTACTTGATCCCTCCCAAAATAAACCCTGCACTTATTATGCAGTCGTTCTCGGCTGCCTACTCCCTGCTGTCCCTGGCAACTGTTGCTCTTTGTGTGTGTGTGTGCCTGGATTAATGGAGTTTGGACATTTCATATGAATGGAACCATATATGTTTTTTATTAATATTTTATTAATTTATTCATATTACATCTCAATTGTTAGTCCGTCCCTTGTATCTTCCCATTCCTCCCTCCCTCCCTCCCGCTTCCCCGCTACTCCCCTCCCCTATGACTGTGACTGAGGGGGACCTCCTCCCCCTGTATATGCTCATAGGGTATCGAGTCTCTTCTTGGTGACCTGTTATCCTTCCTCAGATTGCCACCAGGCCTCCCCATCAAGGGGACGTGGTAAAAAATGGGGCATCAGAGTTTATATGAAAGTCAGAATGGAGAATGTCCTATCCATCGGCTAGGTCTGGGTAGGGGTTCGAAGTTTACTGCCTATATTTTCCTTGACTGGTGCCATAGTTTGAGCAGGACCCCAAGAACCATACATGCTTTGCTTAGCATACTGTTTTCAAGGTTCCTGACTGTTGTAACCGGTACCCTACATGATTCCTTATATGCGCAAATGAGACTCCATGGTGGAGAATTACCTCGTCGCCATATGTAATTGTTCATCAGTTGAACGGACTTTGGGGTTATGACGACACTGTGAATATCTGTATATATGTTTTATTTTACACATTTATCTAGTGTGTGAGAACATGTGTGGAAGTCAGAGGACTACTTGTGGGAGTCAGTCAGTCCTCTGCTTCCACCGTGTGGGCTCCAGGGATCGAATGCAGGTTATCAACCCTTACAGCAAGCACCCTCACCTGCTAAGTCTCATGGGTCCTGCACATTTTTGGGGGGTTGGGGGAGAACTGGGTATGGACATTTTTATAATTTCTAGGAGTGAAATTAGAGGATTATATGGAAGTTGGACACTTGGCTTTTTTGTGAGGCAAGCTGCCAATCTGCTTTCCAATATGGCAACCCTGTTCACCAACAGTGGGCAAAGGTTCCAGGTTTCTACCTTCTTGCCGTATATTATTTTCTATTTTGTCTTTTGATAAAGCATGTAAAGTGTATATGGCGTGTAACCTGAAGTCCATTGCGCTTTTAATTTTTATTTTTCTATGAGTAATAATGTGAGGATCTTTTAATGGGGTCATGTCTATGTGCAGTGTTTATAGAAATGTCTGTTTAAGACTCATTGCCCCTTATTTAGTTGGTTTGTCTTTTGCTGCACTGTAAGAGTTACTCTCTAAGTTCATGATACGATTTGGCAATGCTTCTACTCTTTGTCCAGCATGCATTGTTAAGTGGTGACTCGAGACTGTTTATTCTCAGAGTTTGTTGTCTATGCTGCCACATTGTGTCACTGACCATTTTGTGAATGGCGTGAGGTTCAAACCTAGTTCCCCTCCTTTGTACTGGGTTGTCAGATAAGAACATCAGTTGAAAACCGTGTCTTGCCCCGTGAGTGAGCTAGCGTGATGCCCACCAGCATGCTGCCCCGTGAGTGAGCTAGCGTGATGCCCACCAGCGTGCTGCTCAGAGTGTGTCCGGACTTTGCGCCTGTGCTTTTCTCGGTTCTGTTCTGGGCTGAGGACTGACATTATGCGGAAAGTGCTGATATCAGAACGTGTGGCTGCCAGTTTGATTCCTTCCCCAGATGGTTTGTCTAGTCAGTATTACTTACTTAGAATTTCATATGAATTTTAGGACCAGCCTGTTCAAGACAGTTGAGTTTTGAGCTGAAGACCAACTTTGGGGTGTTTCTGTTATAACAGTAGTGGATCTTTCAGTCTGTGAATACAGGGTGATTTTTTTTCTTTCTTTAGGTCTTAGCTTTCTTGTATTTCCTTCTTCTTCTTCTTCTTCTTCTTCTTCTTCTTCTTCTTCTTCTTCTTCTTCTTCTTCTTCT
>OU015757.1:747756-782042 GCA_907169655.1 Acomys percivali
GTGTGTGTGTGTGTGTGTGTGTGTGTGTGTGTGTGTGTGTGTGTGTGATGAGTCCTAGTACTCAGATGAGGAGGTCAGAGGGCCACTTTGCTGCTGATCCTTGCCTTCCACCTTGTCTGAGACAGAGTTCACTAGTACGCACTGTACACCAGGCTGACTGTCCCACGAGAAAATCTGCTTCCATCTCACTATAGGACCACTGGGATTACAGGTGTGGGTACCACTGGCCTTACGTGGATTCTGTGTATTTAACGCAGGACATCATTCTTGTGTGGCAAGCACTTTGGTAACTGAGCCATTCTCCCACCTTCCCTTCTAATTTCTTCACCGACTGTTGTTATTGAGGGATGTATTGTTTAGTTTTAAGTTCTATGTTTCTTCTTCCTATTGATTTCCAGTTTTCACACTATAGCGATCAGAAACAGTGCCCTATATGGTTTTTTTTATTAATTTATTCATATTACATCTCAGTTGTTAGCCCATCCCTTGTATCCTCCCATTCCTCCCTCCCTCCCGCTTCCCCCCTACTCCCCTCCGCTATGTCTGTGACTGAGGGGGACCTCCTCCCCCTGTATATGCTCATAGGGTATCGAGTCTCTTCTTGGTGACCTATTATCCTTCCTCTGAGTGCCACCAGGCATCCCCATCCAAGGGACATGGTCAAATATGGGGCACCAGAGTTTGTGTGAAAGTCAGATCTCCTTCTCCACTTAACGGTGGAGAATGTCCTGTCCATCAGCTAGTCTGGGTAGGGGTTCGACGTTTACTGCCTATATTTTCCTTGGCTGTTGCCATAGTTTGAGGAGGACCCCAGGGCCCAGACCCACCTGTAGTTTTCCAGGACCCACTGGATCCTTCTATTTCCTCATTCTCCCAGGCTTCTCACACCTAAAGTCTCAATAGGATGTCCTCCCCTCTGACCCACTTTTCTGGTAGGTAAAATTTTTCATGGGGACGTACCCCTTGGACTAGTGTCTCGATATAAGTGAGTATATACCATTTAGGTCTTTTTGCTTCTGTGTGAACTCACTCATTATGGTAATTTCTAGTTCAATTCATTTGTCCACAAATTTCAGAAATTCCTTGTTTTTAATAGCTGAGTAGTATTCCATAGTGTAAATGTACCACAGTCTCTTTATCCATTCTTCTACTGAGGGACACGTAGGCTGTTCCCATGTTCTGGCTATTATGAATAAGGCTGCTATGAACATGGTTGAGCATATGTCCCTGTTGTGTGGTAGTGTATCTTCTGGGGATATTCCAAGGAGTGGAATAGCTGGGTCTTGAGGAAGCCCTACTCCCAGTTTTCTGAGAAAGTGCCAGATAGATTTCCAAAGTGGTTGTACTAGTTTGCATTCCCACCAGCAATGAAGGAGTGTTCCTCTTTCTCCACATCCTTGCCAGCATGTGGTGTCAGTTGAGTTATTGATCTTAACCTTTCTGATGGGTGTAAGATAGAATCTCACCTCATGAGACTGAGAAGCTTCTGTAAGGCAGGTGACACGGTCAAGAGAACAAAGCAACAGCCTACAGACTGGGAAAAGATCTTCACCAACCCTTCATCTGACAAAGGTCTAATATCCAAAATATATAAAGAACTCAAGAAATTAAACACCACCAAACCAAATAACCCAATAGAGAAATGGGGCTCAGAACTAAACAGAGAATTCTCAACAGAGGAATATCAAATGGCTGAGAAACACTTAAAGAAATGCTCGACCTCCTTAGTCATCAGAGAAATGCAAATCAAAATGACACTGAGAGCCCTATACAGTTTTAATCTTCAATTTTACTAAGACATGTCTCAAGGCCCAGAACGAGCCACACGTGCTTGCTTGTGAGGAGCACAGGTTGTTGCTATGAGATGAAGTGCTGTGTCTGTTTGGTTGACTTGTACAGTGTGCTGTTGAAGTCCAGTGTTTTTTCACAAACTTTCTCTCTGAAATGTCAGTCCATTGTTGAAACTGGGGTTATTGAAGCTCTCAAACCCAAATGCAAATGATGTCTTTTAGTATAGCCATGTGCATATGGATACTCTGATATTGGTTGCATGAATTTACAATTATTGCATCCTCTTGGCATAGCAATTCATTTTTGTACTTATCAAATGTCTATACCTTTTTATAAGTTTTTGAGGCAGGGCCTCACTATATACCTGAGCATGACCTTGGACTTTTTCTCCTTCTGCCTCTACTTCTTAAGCACAGGTGACTACAGGTATGCACCACTATGTATGGTGTGCACTCTTTTTGCAACTCTTGACTTAGTTATATCTAGTCCAAGTGCTCTTTCCTAGTATACATTTGTCTACAGTGTCTTTTTCTTATCTATTCACTTTTTTGTTTCTGCGTATCCTTAAAAGTGAGGTGACTCTTGCAGGTGGCATAATTTGGGTCTTTTTTTTTATCTGCCCATACACTCTGTTTCATTTCCACCGTCTTGCTGTAATAGATTTGTGTGAGTGTGAGAATGTGAGTGTGTGTCTGTGGGTGTGTGCATGCATGCAATGTAGCTGTTGCATGTACATGCTCATGTGTGTGCAAGTACCTGCATGTGTTCACGCATGTGGAAGCAAGAGGCTGACATTGAGTGCCTTCCTCAGTTGCTTCCCTACCTCAGTTCTTCAGGTAGGGTCTTTCACTGAATCCGGAACTTGCTAATTCAGCTAGACTGGCTGTCTTGCATGTCCTATGGATCCTCAGTGCTGTGATCTCAGGCACAAATCATCATGCCTAGTTTTGGAGGGACTCTAGGGATATGACCTCAGTCTGTCATGCTTGTGGGACTAGCACTTTACTGACAGGGATATCTCCCTACCCTCTCTAGCAGATTTAAAAAATTATTTTTATATTTATTTAATCTCTTTTATGTGTATGAATGTTTGCATATATATATGTGTGTGTGTGTGTGTACCTGTATCCCAAAGAGATGAGAGGAAGATATCAGACCTCCTGAGACTAAAGTTATGATGGCTGTGAGCTGGCATGTGTGCACTGGGAACTGAATCCAGGTCCTCTGCAAGAGCAGCAAGGCTCTTAACCTCAGGGCCATCTGCCCGAGCTCTCTAGTAGATTTTTTTTAAGTTCGTTCAATAGGCAGAACAAAGATGGAATTAAAAAAAAGGATCACAGTTGCAATGCTGATTGTTGCTCCTTTGCAACTCAAAAGCAAACCATCATGAAGATGAAAGGGAAGGACCCATAATCTTTAGTTCATTTCAAATTTCAACTGTGGTTATGGCTCACACAGCATATTAGTTGCCCTGTGTCTCGATGATGCTATCATTCTCATAATTTACATTACCAGATTACTCTTCTATCTCCAAAACAAAAACATTTTAATTAAAAAACCACAACTTTTCAATCACTGCTAATTTTGCTTTTCAAGGGTCTCTGGTTTAAGATGTTTTTCTTTGATTTCTTATTCTAGGTAAAATACAGTTTGCGCTTTGGCCATCTCTATGATCCTGGAAATCCATTAGAGCCATCTGAGAACCAGGAAGGAAAGGACTGGAATACGTCAGTTCTCTTCCCATCCATGCCTTCCCTAGGACCCCGGAACTTAATAGACAAGGATGGGGGAAACCCTGGTTAGTGGATCCTTAAGTGTACTTACTTTTACAGTGTGTGGGCAGTCATTTTGAATGGGCTTTATTTTTTTCCCTCTGCATGAACAAGTTAATTTATTCATTCAGTATGGTTCATTATGGCTTAAAATTTATTCTTAATTAACGAACATAAAATCTGATACATCCAAATAATTGTAAATTCATGCACAATCTGTTACTATTTTCTTCATTTCTTGAATTAATTTTTTGCATCTGCATTTGTATAGTATTGATAACTTTTGCCTCTCTTCTATCTATCTATCCATCCATCTGTCTATCTATCTACCTCTCTATCTATCTATCTATCTATCTATCTATCTATCTCTATATATAATTATCTAAATAAGTACATGGTTCAGAATGTACCAGATTGAGCTGGGAAGAGGGATCAACAGGTAAAGTTCTTGTTTTATTGCACAAGTATGAGGCCCATGAAAAAGTTGGCAGAGGCATAGCCATAACTCCAGTGCTGGAGATGCACACAGGCATGTCACTGAGGCTTGCTGCTCAGCAGCCATAGCCAAAGTCAGGAGCTCCAGACTGACTGAGAGATCCTGTCTCAAACAAGTGAGGCAGAGAAGGGGAGATGGTGATTCCTGGTGAATCAGCTTTTGACTTCTGCAAAACTCATGCCTGGGTGAATGCACTTGTATGCACACACACAGACACACCCTGCAAATAATATATCAGCCTGACAAGTTGATGTGGCTATTAAAATAATCACAAACTGATAAATATTAGTCTGTGAATATAGATTAATACTATAGAAAATGTATGTAGATATCTGTAAAGATCAGCGAGGTTGTCACTTTAGAATTGAAAGATTGTGTAGTGCCTCATGTTATCAAAATAACTTAATATATTTTTCTAACTGTAAGTTTAAAATAAGTCTAGTGTCTTTTAAAATTAATACACTGCATCTTAAAGATATTTTTGGAAAGAACACAATAGAAAATGCCATGCTGTTGGTGGAATAAAAGTAGTTTTATAAAACTGTAGATACGGTCTTATAAAAAATGGATGAACCATTCACCACATCATTGTTGTCATCATCGTGGTCACCGTCATCATCATCATCGTGGTCACCGTCATCATCATCATCATCATCATCGTGGTCACTGTCATCATCATCATCATCATCATCATCATCATCATCATCATCATGGTTACTGTCATCGTTATTACTTTTTTTTTTAGTAGTATCTGACTATGTAGCCCAGGCTGGCCTTAAGCTCATTATGTAGCTTAGGCTGTCCTCAGACTTGGGATTTCTTCCTGACTGATGCTCCCAAGTGTTAGGATTACAGGTATGTGCCACCATCCCCAGTTAAAAAAGGTAGCTATTGGAAAGAGTTTCTTTTTTTCCCCCTTAAAAAGAAAAGCTTTAAAAATGAGGGATATCAGACAAATTACAAATGGACATGTGTAGTAAATTAATATTTTAAGTTGGTATGAAAGTGGAAATTGCATCTGTAAGTGGTACTCCAGTGTGCCAAGTAGGAGTCCGTTGACTTGTTTGTTTGTTTTTTTGTTTTGCTAAGATTCTATTCTATCTGTTAAACACTTCAGGCCATATTTTTAACCTGAAAAGGGGAGGAAAAGAGTCTTAGCTCTCCATAAGCACCAAAGTTCTCTTTACCAATTATTAGGACTTTGGCGTAAGCCTGTTCTGGGTGGTGCTGTTTACCTGACTTACAGTCTAAACAGCATGGCCACAGCCTTTCTTCCTGTTTTCTGCTCTCTCAGCTGCACAGCAACATGATGGAGAAGTAGAAAGAGACTGTCTACATGACGAGGAGGCCTGCATGTGACCAAGGGGCAAAGGAGGAGCCAGGCTTATTCATTTTATAATGTGGCTTCCAAGAATCCATACCCAGCAGGCAGGTCCACTCCATTCACCTGCTCTGATGTCAGCCATGGCCCAATCATCTCCCAGTAGACTCCCACCTCCTAAGGATCCACCAGTTGCACATTGCTACACTGGGGCCCCAGTTTCCAGCAGATGAAGCTATCTCCTAGAGAGGCTGAGAAAGGCCGTGGGTGAGCAAAGTAGAGCAGAACTTTACCACATGAGTTTTTGTTTTCTTTTTGGCTGGCTTAGAACTTGCTGTGTAGACCAAACTGTCCTTGGACTTACAGAGATCAACCTACCTCTGCTTTCCAAATGCAGCGATTAAAGGTGTGTACCACCATGTCCAGTCCTGCTCCATGAATTTTAAAGGTGAATTTTAAACATGATGTCTACCTTCAGGGATTTTTTTTAAAGTTCACACTGCAATGCTTATTAACTATGGATACACTACTGCCTATATGTCTCTACATGTAGTCTATGATCTACTCTTTTTGTTTATAACATCTTTATAATAAGTTTTAAAATAAGTGCATGTAAGGACTCAAGCTTTGGTCTTCTTTCTGTAGACTATTTTGGTTATTTATCATATCAGTTGGGTTCTGTATAGATTTTCATTGAGTCTGTAGGTCTCTTTGGGCATGACATTTAAATGGTATTCATTATCCTAACTCATAAACAGAAGACCCTTTTTCACTTACTTGTGTTGCCTTTATCTTCTCAATAGTTTTTGAGTTTTGGGTATATAAGTTTTTCATATCCTTGGATGTGTCTGTATTGACTTTATTCCTTTTTGATGTTTTTGTAAATGGGTTCACTTCTTGTTTAGAGCTTCCTTCCTGTGGCATATCTCAGTCTGTACAAATATCTTAGTCAATTCCATGGTAGTAAAGCAAAATGCCACAATGCCAATAATTTGAAAAGAATAGAAAGTTGATTCTCATAATTTTGGTGGCCAGGAAGTCCAAGCTCCCACCACCACCACCACCAGACTAGACCTTTGGTAAGGGCTTGCCATGGGCTTCCCAAGTGGTAGCTTTTTGCTGCATCCTCTGAAGAGAGACTGGTTGTTTCATCGAATAGTAGGTGGAAAAGGGGCAAAAGAGGACCAGAACATTCCAATTTATCCGTCTGAGAGCATCCCATTCATGAGCGTTGAGTATTTATGACTCCATCACTTCTGACAGGCCTTACTTCTTTAAATATACCAACTGTTAGGTTCCAATGTAGCAATTTTGGAAGGACACAGATATGGAACAAGGGGTTTGTTTAATGGTTTAAAATTATCATTCAGCTTGGCTGATAAAGAAGGCTTATCTATGAAAGATTATGGTATTATTTTCATGTAATGTTTTAACTTTGAGAGACAGCAGTACGGTTTCATGGTATTCACTATATGCATCTAAATCACAGTAGCTATTTGTGAAACTGTTTTGTTAAAAGTTTTGAATTATCGGAATTGCTACTGTCATCTGCCTGGCTATTTGCTAGTATGCAGAGCTTGACAGTCTTTGTTTCTTCATTTAGGATACATCAGAGAAGGATTTCTTGTCGTGCAGCATTCCATAGATAAGGCCATCATGGTGTATCACAGTGGCAGAGCAGCTGAAGACATGTTTGCTAATACCACCATTTATGCAAAGAGATTCCCACACCCCGCTTTCGCTCATGACCGTTTCTTATGGATTTTCATTGATATGTTTCCTTGGACAATTTTATTTACATTTACTCAAATGACACTTATCACTGTTGGGACCGTTATGTTGGAAAAGGAAAAGAGACTGAAGGTAATTTCATTGTGTAGTAGAGCAGATGTGTGCAGAGGGTTGGATGATTCCTGCACACTTGTCAGGATATCCTGGGCGGGCAGCATGCAGATATGGACTGGCTGGAGTGTGCATGATGCCACTGGTCAATTTTCTGCATTAAAAAAAATAAGTTCTTGATTTGACTAAATGTCCACTTTAAGAGACTACTATGGAAATGAGTCAAGTAGTAGTACCCCCAAAATGTCTATGGAATGAAATGAGCAACAAATAATCAACAAGATTTTGAATGATATAACTTGAAATATAATTTAATTGCTAAAGCTTATGATCTTCTTTGAAGTGATTCTCAGTATGAAGAAAATCACGACTGTATTGTCAGCAACAGTGGCTACAGTCAGAAGGCTGTGGGAGCACTTACTAGGAGCATTCACTGAGCCATTAATTTGTCTGACACTTACTTACTGATTGCCTCCTTTGTTCCAAGTACTCTGATGGACTTTATGATTGAAATCTGGCTTTACCAGTGACTAACACTGTGATCATCTTCTCTTTCCCTAGATGTAAACTGAGGACTGTAATAGCTACTTTCCTGGTTACTCTGATAGTTAAATGAGATATTATTTTAAATGTATCTATAACAGTCTATAATCATCCTATGACTAGTAGTTAAAAAAAGAAAAGACAGATAGATTCTCTGCTTACACATTGTTCAAAATTTGGTAAAGATATAAGTTAATATGCATTATGTTAATTACCCAAGTGGATGTTTGCCAGCTTGACACTGGACAGAAAGAGTTACTATCTAGAATATATAAAGAACTCAAAAAACTAAACATCAAGAAAACAGCCTGATTTAAAAAAACAGAGCAGGGAACTAAACAGAGTTCCCAAAAGATGAAATACAAATGGCTGGAAATTTTTTTAATGTGCAATATCCTTAGTTATCAGAGAAGTTCAATTAAAACTACGTTGAGAGTTTATCATACTTCAATCAGAATGGCTAAGACAAAACAACAACAAAACAGACAAAAAAACAACTAATGAAAACAAATGCTGCCATTGTTGTGGGGAAAGGAGAACACATATTCATTACTGCTGGGAGTGCAAACTGGTGCAGCCACTATGGAAATTAATGTAGAGGCTTCTCCAAAAGTTGCACCTACCATGAGATCTCACTATACCACTCTTGGGCATAAATCCAAAGGGCTCTATATATCCAACTGCAGAGATACTTGCTCATCCATATTTGTTGCTGCTCCGTTCACAATAGTTAGGGGGGAAAAGTTTTTCTTGAAGTACAGAGATGGCTGTTCTGAGCAGTGGAGAACACAATGGTTCAGTAGGTGGACAGGGTTTGAAACAGGCTAGCAGTGTGCCTACCACTACTGCCTCTACAAAGAATAAATGTGGAGAGAGGTATAAAGGACTGGCTGACTTGAAGAAAAAGTGAAAAACATTAAGTACACCACAGGTTGTATGCATCACCATTACACATTCTTTTCTGTTTCCTTATCATTTAAAAATGCAAAAACCATTCTTAGGCTTCAGGATATATGGAAATGACCTATGAGATGGATTGCTCCATGGGTCATTATCTGCTGACAAAGCTAGGCCATTTAGGCAAGACTAAAGATAAGAAAGAAATATAGGCAGTAAACTTCGAACCCCTACCCAGACTAGCCGATGGACAGGACATTCTCCACCGTTGAGTGGAGAATGAGGTCTGACTTTCACACAAACTCTGGTGCCCCAATTCTGACCACATCCCCTGGATGGGGAGGTCTGGTGACACTCAGAGGAAGGATAGCAAGTTACCAAGAAGAGACTCGATACCCTAAGAGCATATATAGCAGGAGGAGATTCCCCCCCCCCCCATCATAGTCATAGGGGAGGGGAGTAGGGGGGAAGCAGGAGGGAGGGAGGAATAGGAGGATACAAGGGATGGGCTAACAATTGAGATATAATATGAATAAATTAATAAAAAATGACCAAAAAAAAGGATATCAGCCATTGACTCATATTAAATATAGCACATTACAACTTTCTCTAAATTTTTGAATTAGACTCCAGGCATAGAGTGATTATCAGAAAAAGTATTTCCTATACTTTTTTTCCATAAGCATAAATTATAACTTCAGAGACTCATCTTTTATAGTACATTTTTATCTTACATTTTGCTGACAGAGTTTATATTGTTCTTTGAGTTAAATAGAAGTGCACATCAGATTATAAAAATTATGGAGAACATTTAAAATTGGATTAGAAGATAACATTTGTAGATTAAATATTCTTCTGTAAAAACTAAATTTTTGAAAATATATGGTCGAATTTTGAACACGTGATCAAGCACTTGCTGTATAAGCATTAAGGTCTGAGTTAGAATTCATGACAGGAACATAAGGGGCTGGGCCCAACAGCATGCATGTGTGACATGTAATCTCTGTGCTGGCACAGAGAAATAGTTCAAGTTCAGAGTCTTAATGGCCTGCCACTATAGCCAAAAGTGGTGAATTCTGGCTTCCTTCAGAACCCTTGTCTGAAAAACAAAGTGATGAGCAATAAAAATCATACCTAATGTTGACCTCTGGCCTTTAAAATGACTTGTATTTGTGAGCACACTCCAACACAGTCAAACATAAGATATGCATACATACATACATACATACATACATGTATACCAAACACAATATAGTTCAATAAATTAATAAATGTAAAAAGTACAAAATCTAGTCAACTAGCCACATATCAAATGCATGATAGTAATTTGTAGAGAACTCAGATTCAGAATTTATCTTCCATCAGTAAGAGTTTGATTAGGGAACAGTAATAAAGATTAAAATACTTTTCAAGGTTGCATTATCAAATAGATGTGGATTTTACTTGAATCCTATTTCAATAAATACTTGAAATAAAAAAAAAGATAAGAAAGAAGGTCATTTTGACAGGCCAGAGAAAAGACAGGAAAGACTGAATCAAGTTGGCTTAGCATGTGGGGACAGAGATTGATGTATGGAGTTATATTTAGGAAGTAGAAATCAGTGAAAATTGATGTGTACATGATTGACTTCACACTTTTGAAATTTACACACAGTCCTTTCAGAGAATTTCCCACTCCTCAGGTTGTTGCTAAGGCATTTGGAGATGCTTGTCAAGTGAAATCCAGGTTGTTAAGTGATGTCAAGTCCACTGATTCTCGAAGGGACAGTGGTACTGGGAGCTATTGAAGACAGATTTCAAAGGGAACACAATCATTCTTTCTTTTCCTGGCAAAGGGTATTAAATTATGATGCCCAAAATTACCCACACTTGAAATCTCAGTTTTGATAATGTGGCATATGCACAGTGTGCATCCTCACCACTTTTTGCTGTTGTAATGTTTTGGGAAGTCTCCCTGTGCTTCATCTCTAAAATGGAGACAATCTACGACGATCAACATGACTAGAGACACTGCTTGTTAGTGCACAGGGTAAACTGAGCACTACTCAGTTATTGGTCTGCTTCCTTTGTCCCTTGGGTGTTACACATGGGAATTTTTCCAGACCTGCCCTCCCAGGGCTTCTCTTCCTTTTCCATTTGTGGTAATGCCATCTTCTAGTTGTTCAAGCTTTTGTTAAGTTTTCATCATCTAGCTATGCCAGCACACTCTCTTTGATTTTTGCCAACTACTGTCTCTCCCTAATGTTATTTCATATTAGTCCATTGCCCCTCAGTGAAAATGGATCAGTTTGAACCATTCTTTATTTTTTTCTCACTATAAAACCCTTCTCCTTCTTCCCTAACTGATGAATAATCCTTCTCAAATCTATTTTTAACTACGAGTTGAAACAGCCAATTTATTCTTCATGTCTCAGAAACTTAAACTGGATAGTTTAAGTTACTATTCATTTTGCTTTATTTAATAAAATTTTCACTGATGGCACAGTGATGCACACTTTTAATCTCAGCACTTGATGCACAGGCAGGTAGATCACTATGAGTTTGAGGCCATCCTGGTCTACATAGTGAATTCCAGGCCAGTCAGGACTATATAGGAAGATCCTGTCTTAGAAAATAAGAGTAAAAAACCTAATTATTTGAGAATTTATACATTGTACTTTGGTTATGTTTACTCCTCCCCCATCTCCTTCCAGATTCACACCCTCTTCCATACCCAATCAACTTTATGCCTGTTCTTTTAATTGAGAATCTCTGATCATTCTATATTACCAATAAAGATTCAGGAGTCAGATGTTGTGGTGAAAAACCTACTACCTCAGAGTCAGAGAAAGCACCCAGCTGGCCTTCCTACTCAGCTCACTTCCTTATGGAAAAGGCCCCAAAGGCTCACTAGCTCAGCTGACTGCCCAGGAAGAAATGGTCAAAAAACTCATGGCTATAGGCTTGCTAGCTCAAAGCCGAAAAAGCCAAAATCCAAGGAACTGAGAAGCTAAAGAGCTAGAGAGCTAAGAGCCGAAGAGCTAAAAGCTACAAGCTAAAGAGGCCTTCAACCTCTACGTGATGTCTCAAATACCCCTCAACTCAAAGTCTCTCCTACTTGTTAATCCCTTTCTCCTGGGTTTTTGTTTGTTTGCTTTTGCTCCACCTCTTGACCTAGGGTTAACTTTATTAAATCCAGTGTACAGATAGCTCTTAGATTATAGGTGTGTGCTAGGGATCAACCACACCAAACAAACAACAGGTTTTTACAGCTCACAATTTCAGGGATCACAAAGGGATCAAAGACAGGTTTTTACAGCTCACAATCTCAGTGATCACATCAGGATAAAATATCCTGCAACATGTGCCTTCATTGAAACAAAAGCAAACAAAAAACAGCTGACAAAATCCAGTTTGTGCTCTGTCTCTTTCAAATCATTATGCTGTCTCTATTCCCAAAGGCTATTGATAATCTAATGTGTAAAAACCCACATGAGTGTTGGCTCGAATTTGAACTTAAGAAGAATTGTGCAATAAAGATTCTTTTGCATCAGATGGTCATTTGTATTCCATGTAGCTGTAATCTGTAAAACTTGTTTCAACAGATGGAATGTGGCAACAGTGATGTGCTCTTGTGACTACAATTGTGTTATACTGGATAACAATTATGTTACACTGGATAATAACTATATTATACTAGATAATAATTATGCTATACTGAATAATGGTGCTTTGAAATTTCCTCCTGCATGTTATTTGCTGCTGCTGCTGCTGCTGCTGTTAGTGTGCCTATAGGGCAACTCACTTTTTAATAATTATACTTTACTAGACTTGTAATAAAGCACAGTGTTTTTATCTCCTGGTTTCTAACTTGTGTATTTTCTCATGACGGGTCCTATTTCTCTTCTGCCTCATAAGATTACTGCAACTGAACAAGTAACACACACTTATCACCTTGTGCTCTCCCTGACTTGGATTCAGGCATGCCACTCGGGGTTTCAGATAACGTTATTCTCCTGTCTGAGCCTACAGTGGGAAAGACTCACTTCTCAGCTCTTATGACTGTGGATAGAATTCAGCTCCTTAAAATCCCAGGGCAGAGTTTTTTAGTTTCTCTTTTGCTGTTGGCCACAGCAACTGAAAATCTCAAAGTGAATCAGCTGCCATTATGGGGTATGATGCAATTATAGGTATAAGAGTTCATCATCACCCTTGCCACATTCCATTGACAAGTTGTGTAACCTTCTTACACCAAAGAGAATTAACAAGAAAAGAATCTGAACATCAGAAGGCACAAATGACAAAGTCACCTCAGAGACGATGATACATGGTGATTTTTAATTGAATTCCAGATGCTGTGATGTTTGCTTTATTGGGTACTTGATAATCTTGCATTCCCAGGGTTTATGTTTTATTTTGAGGCACATTAAATATCCTGGAGGCAGTTTATTCTTTGATATCTTTTCTTCCTCTTTTTTCAGGGCAAGAGATGGAACCCAGGGCCTTGCATGCGCCAGGGAGTTACTCTTCCACTGGGCTATAACCCCAAAGTTCGTTCGTTTGTTTGTTTTTTAAGACAAGGTCTTAAATGTTGCTCAGATTAGACTTGAACACTCTATATGGCCTCAAATTCATGATCCTCCTGAGTTTTCTGCCATACTCACCGATTTCTTTATAGCTTTCAGTGAGATGATAGTAGAGCTTATTCTAAAGATCTCAGTTTGGAGTAGTTTTGCTCCAGTGATCATTTAGTAATGTTTGGAGGGAATTTTCACAACTAAGACAGATGTGATTTCCATCTGGTTGGTAGAGGTCAGGGTTGCTGTTGAGTATCCTACAATGCCTAACATAGTGTCCGGTAATGCAAAACTGAACTGTCAACCAAGCATGTCAAAGTTGAGAAACCTTGACATGCATAAAGACAGAATATTTTCTCAGTAGTATTTAGGTTGAAAATCCAGCCTTTCTGCTCTGTGCTTTCCTGCACGGGAGGCAGCCATGGCACCCAGTTGGAATGTCATGATCTTGAAGGCTCACTTCCACAAGGATTGGCACCAGCGAGTGGACACTTAGTTCAAGCAGCTAGCACGCAATATCTGCAGATACAAGCGCACCGCGTTGCCCCTCATCGCCACTCATCGCCCCTCATCCCACGTTTGGCCCTATCAGGCCCATAGTGAAGTGTGATACAGTTAGATATCACACCAAGGTCCGAGCTGGCAGGGCCTTCAGCCTGGAAGAACCCTGGGTGGCTGGTATCCACAGGAAAATGGCTTGCACCACCGGCATCTCCGTGGATCCGAGGAGGCAAAACAAATCCACTGAGTCACAGGTCAATGAGCAGCGTCCATCCAAGCGCATACTTTTCCCCAGGAAGCTTTCTGCTCAAAAGAAAGGAGATAGTTCTCCTGAAGAACTTAAATTGACCATCTAGCTAACAGGACCTGTGATGCCCATCTGGGATGTCTACAAAAAACGAGAAAGCCAGAGTCATCACAGAAGAACTTCAAGGCTTTTGCCAGTCTTCGCATGACCAGCGCCAATGCCCGGCTCTTTGGCATCAGAGGAAAAAGGGCAAAGGAAACTGCAGAGTAAGCTGTTGAAAAGAAAATGTAAAGTGCTGTTGGAATGCTGCAACAAATTTTGCATAAAGAAAAGGAAAAAAGAAAATCCAGGCCTAGGCCCACTAAATTGGACACAGTGCTCACATAAAAACCGTTGTGAGTAATCTTCTGACTGTGGTTATGGTTTAATCCAGCTGTTGGCAACTGGAACTCCTTCTCCACCTGTATTGCTCTGTCATAGTCCTCTTGAGTTCTAAGATGGAGACACTGTCAGCCCCATCTAAAGGTGCCTGGAGCACTTACCCTGCTAACCTCCGCCTTCTCTGAAATTTAGCCCTGGAAATGTCAGCTGCTTTTCCCTCTCCGCGCCTGCGCTGTTTCTTCTTCAAGGCAGCCCAGGGCTTTGCTTTGGTTCGCTCTCCAACCAGGCAGGCAATTACCAGCGATCAGCTAAGCATCCAGTTCACCTTGCTTTTTACTTCTTGTCTTTACCCACAAAGAGTGCTTTCACGGCCTTTTGTTTGTTTGCTTGTTTTCAAGATAGAGTTTCTCTGTATGTAGCCCTGGCTGTCCTGGATCTGGCTTTGTAGACAAGGCTAGCCTCGAACTCACAGAGATCTACCTGCATCTGCTTCTCAAAGACCCGCGCCGCCGCCATCACTGCCACTGCCACCACTGCCGCCACCACCACTCAGCTTAATCTTAGCTTTTTAATTTTTAGTTTTAAAAAATGTTTCTTATATCAGAATCAGAACTTACTATATCTCAGTAGAAAAACAGAACAAAACAAAACCTGGCCCCCCAAATTCTATATTGAAATCACAGCTCTCATTGGGTGCAGAGCTGAATTCAATTAGGTCCTCTGACCAAAACGCGATTTCTTTGTAAATGGGGGT
Organism: Acomys percivali; assembly: GCA_907169655.1. Taxonomy (NCBI): domain Eukaryota; kingdom Metazoa; phylum Chordata; class Mammalia; order Rodentia; family Muridae; genus Acomys; species Acomys percivali. Next base: position 762,858 of record OU015757.1, read on the forward strand.
GGTGATAGTTAAGCCGTGCAGGGTAAGACGTGTGGAGGCATTTGAAGTGTGTTTGTCATGATACTTGGCTTGTGTTGACTCTCCTTCAGGAATACCAGCTCATGGTGGGACTCAGCAACGCTATGCTCTGGGCTTCGTATTTCATCATCTTCCTATTGATGTATTTCACTGTCATCTGCTTGCTGTGTGGGATTTTATTTCTCAAGGCAAGTATCCATTTACACTCAGCATGAAGAAGGATGAAGAAGATGAGGTACAGAGCAGAGACATGTTAGTTTTCCAAGAGTAAATGTGTTTTTCACTGACTTCACTGTGGAAGTTCAAAGGGTGTAGTCTATCGGGAGGTGGAAAAGAGACTTAGATGAATGAACCTTCTGTGGAAAATGTCTTCAATGTCTCTGAGTGAAGTGACTCATTTCATTGGGACTGGTGTGTAGTAGTTCCCTTCCCTTCCATGCCCTCCGCCCTCATCGCTTTTCATGTGATTAAACTCACTTCCTAATTATTTCGTCAGATTACACATGAGAGAGTCTTCCAACACAGTGACCCGCTATTCATCGCCTTCTATTTCCTGTGTTTTGCAATCTCCTCGGTGTTATTTGGCTTCCTGATTAGCACTCTCTTCGATAAAGGTGAGTCTGAGGTGCCTTCCTTGCACGCACACTTCCATTCTGTGCGTTACTGAAAGGGAGTCTCACTTGGAAGCTACCTCAGAGTTTCAGATGCCACTAGATAAAGTTCAGGAAAATGTCTTCTCATACTATTAATTTAAGTAAAAGTCTTTATGGACACCTTCTGTGCACTAGGCACAGCTCAAGGTGCCAGTGTGTGATCTTGGGCAAAAAAGTTCAGTTCCCTCCCTTTGGAGAGTTTTGTTCTCTTTTGTTATAAAATGAGAGAACCTTTTTTTCCCCAGCTGTTGAAATTTGTATCAATTAACTGTCATTTCCTTCTCCCTTTCCAGCATCTCTGGCCACTTCTATTGCAGGTTTCCTTCATTTTCTCACGTTCTTTCCCTATCTAATCGTAATTCCAATGTATGATCAGACAAGCCTCAGTGGGAAGCTGGCTCTCTGCCTCATTACAAACACTGCTCTAGCTTTCGGGGCTGACTTAATATGCAAGATGGAAATGAAAGGTGAGTCTTCCCTCTGTGAAAGCACCTGCGTTAATCTGCATCCCAGAAGGAAAGAACAGAACATACAGAGCTGGGGGGGGGTGGCGGGCGGAAGGGGCAGGGCACGGGTAAAGGGCGGTTTGAGTGCTCCTACACTATTGGCTTTATCATAAAAAGTTATGTGTGTGCAGAGTTTATGTACATACTGTGTACACACATACATATATATATATGTACATGGTAAGTAAGAAAGATATAAGCAATGTTACAAGCAATATGTTAAGTACTTATATTTGCATGCATATATATTTCCCTGTCTTAACTATGCCTTTTCTGGGAGCTAACAGATAACAGAAGTCTGTCATATTGAAAGGTGTCTGTGTTTCAGCACTGACATGATTGTAGATTTTTCATAGATGAGTTTATCCAGCAGAGAAAAATTTGAGTTGGGTTGTAATATAAAGAAGGGTATGCTTAAATGTTTAGTTTTATTGAGAATAATGGTGAGTGTCATCATGTTTTCATTCTTATTTATTGTTAGTCTGACCGGTTCTCTGTTTTAATCTTGTATTCCATAGCTAGAGAAGTTTCTGTGATTCTTATTGTGATATCTTTGTTTAACTTTGGTAAATTAGCCTAACGCCAGCCATTTTATATTGACACAGGAATTATTTCATTCTTTATCTGTTGTTTTGCTTTATTTGTAGGACACCCAATGAAAACACACTCTTAGCTGTTTGCTTGCTGTTGTTCTTGCTCTTTACAGATTCAGTCTGTCTTAGCTAGGCTTCTGCTGGAATTAAACACCATAACCAAGAAAAGCTACAAAAGAAAGTGTTTACCTGAGCTTACAATTTCAGAGGGTTAGGGCCCATGATAGCAGAGCCGACATGGTGACAGGAACAGCTGAGAGCTTACATCCTAAAGCTGCAAGCAGAAGGCATAGAGCACACTGAAGATGATGGGAGGCCTTTGAGTCCTCAAATCTCACGCCTGTGCCACACCTCCCTGAGCAAGGCCACACCCCCTAAGCCTTCCCAAACAGTTCCACCAAATGGGCCCAAGCATTCTAACACATGAGCCTCTGGGACAGTCTCATGCAAACCACCACGTAGCCTAGTTACCTACCTGCTCGACTTTTCTGCTTCTTGTTTTTATTTTAATTCTTGTCTTTACTATTTTTTATTATAATTTATTTATATTTTAATTATTAAAATAATATTAATTATACAGATCAGTAGGCTTTGATATTCCTGGACTTTCATGCATCATGACTTGGTGGGCACTGGTTTCCTGTTCTACCTCAATTCTTTCTGTTGCACAGCTTATCTTACTATCTAGTGACTCTTTCTTACCTTCATGCTATCTTTTTTATTGTTTCTACATATTACAAAATATAAAAACCTTTTCATTTGTGTCTTATCTTACACAACAAAACAACTTCTAGTTCCCTCCAGTTTAGTTCAAATGAAGATTTCAATCTTCTTCATTGCTAAATAACATTCCACTGTGTATGTATACTCATGTCCTTTACTCCTTTGTGGCAGGCACCTAAACTGATATTTTTGTATGTTGTGACTAGTTCCTCAATAAACATGTGTGTGTAGGTATCACATCACAATGACTTCCTTTTGTGTCTTACCCTTGAGCAGGATTGCTGCCAGTTCTCACATAATATCATCATTCCGTTTCTTCTTATCTTCTCGTTTTTCCTCCAAGAAATCTGCTTTTCTCCAGTGAGTTTATCACTGTGTGTTATTTGGTGCCTCTTCTGTCTTGTAGCTTTTAATATCCCTTCTTTGTTCTGGATTTTTAAGCATTTAACCATAAAATGTTTCAGCAAGGTTACCCCAGGGTGATTTACTCTTGCTGTTCTAAGAGCTTCCTGTTCCTTAGCGTCCATGGTCAGCGTCTGGATGCTTAGGGGGATTAGTTCATCGGCTAGGTCTTCTCCACCAGCAGCCTGTAGCCCTGTCCCCTGGGAGAGCAGATTAGACAGACACTTGGTCGTTTGATGACGTGTTTTGTCTGCATTGTTTCCTTCTTATTTTTCAAGAATGTAGCATTTTAAGGTCCGATACTCTTTCTTCTAACTGACCTCTCTGTTGTGGAGGCTTTTACACTTCATTTACTGAGCGTGTGATTCTAAATATTTCTCTTTGATTATTTTTCAAAATCTAAGTCTTTCCTAAATTTCTCACTTGTATCCTGGAATTATCTTTTCTTAATTCATTTAACTGCTCATTTCTATTTGTTGTCCCCTTTTAAATTATTCTGTTGAATTTTTTATCTCGCATATCACACACTTGGATATCTTTGGAAGCTGTTACTAGTTATGGCCTTTAAGGGTTGCACTGTCCCTTGTACTCATTTTTCTTGAGCTCATGAGTGCAGATTGTACCTGTTTGGACACACAATAACTTCCACTACCCTACATGCTACCCTAGAGGTCAGAAATCAATCCCTATTTCTTCTTCTTGATGGCTATATATATATTCCTGGTTGTTTTCATTAAGATTTACCTTAGAGAACTGAGTTATTGCTGCCTCATACCCCAGATATTTGTTTTAACTCGGCTATTATTTTGTGTGATTGTTTATGTCATTGTAACTTATCATCAGGCTTGGTTAAAAGTCTTCTTTCATTATTATGTACTTCCTTTTCCTCCTATGGAATACACACGGACAACCTAAATGTAAGGGCATTATCAAATAACAGACAGCTTGTGTCTCCAGAACACGAGTGCAATTTCCTGCTTATTTAATCCCAATCCCGCTGGACTTGCTACAAACACCATGGCCAGCAGAGGCCCAAAATGCTAAAAGCAAGAATGCTTAGGAAGTCCAGTTCAAGAAGACCCCAGTGTTGCTACAAACTTTGAAATCCCAACCCTAGGTAGTTTATTTTTGGCATACTTACGTGTGGCAAATTTAGGGGAAAATTACTGGTGATAATTAACTGAACTCTGTGTTCACAATAAAGCTTAAGACATAGCTGCATCAAAACTCTTGTAAAATACAAGTGGTGTCTTCCATATTCCAAGATAGATTCTCTAGATTAACTGAGAAAGCAGGCTCAAGGTAAACAATGCTCATGATAAAGGTCTGGGGGTGGGGGAGGATAGAGTTATGGATTGGCTGAGATAAACAGGCTCCAGATAAGGGTCTGAAGGAGCCAGTGTGGCCTAGATGTAGACATAGCATAGAGGGCACCACACTATTAACTGTACCAGTTCTCATCCTTCCGAGGAGGCAACTGGTTATATACATCTCTTCCTTTGAAGAGACAACACAGCATGTTTAACATTCCTGGTCTTCCTTGTGCTGATCTGTGAACACAAGGACCCACACACCTCCTACTTGCTTGCTTCAGGCATTGTTGGACATCTGATGTAACTGTCTCCCATTTTGTTTCAGGGCATGGTGCTCAGTGGTACAACTTCGCTACAAAAATTAACGCCGACGATGACCTAACTTTGGCCCACATAATAGGAATGTTTATATTAAGTGCTTTTCTGTATGGCCTTGTGGCCTGGTACATAGATGCTGTTTTCCCAGGGAAGTATGGTGTGCCCAAGCCCTGGAACTTTTTCCTGCAGGTGAGCACCTGCCAACCCCCAGTCTTTCTGCACCTAGTTTTCAAAGAGTAAGCAGGATTGCCTCTAACAGCCTTCACAAGGGGACTGTAATACCAGAATTCCTGGGACAAATACCTGAGAGGGACAAATGCTCATGTAGGCTTCAGTGCACATTCCTGTAGCCCACATTGCTTTGAGTTGAAGCAAGGAAGAACATATTTGTGGGAAGACGTGACAGAACAAAGCTATTCACCTCACAGAAATCAGGAAGCAGAGCTGCGATGTATGTGCTGTTGGGATCCTGCCCTCTTCGCCTTTATTCCACCAGTGCCTGGGTTACTGGATGTTGCTCCCCACAATCAGCCATGGTTCCCTCCCTTAGTTATTCCTCTCTGGAAAAACCCTCAAAGAAGTACCTAAGAATGTGTTTTATTGAGCACCTAGGCAAATCTCAAGGCAATTAAGTGGACAGTGAAAATTACCCACCATGCCTTCTCCTTGTTGCACTCACATAATCATTTGCCATATGTATTTATGGAATGAAATAATTGTTTGCAAAGAAATCCCACTTGAATAAATGCATGGTAGTATCTGTAGACTCTAGTGGGGAGAGGAAAAATTATGCCCATGTCTATTTTTAATTTTTTAAATTGACATAATGACAATTGTATTTAAGGAAACTGGTATAAAATTTAATACACATATATAATGAGTAGTTGAACAAATCAGGTTAATTACCATTTTGTGTTTCTTTAAAATTTTATCATTTGTTTTGAGAAACTTTGAATTCTCCCCTTTTAGTCCGTTGGAAGATACATTAGACTATATTCCCTTTATCTCAGTTTTATTAGTTCCCTTTACTCCCTCCGCTTCCTAGCCTGTAGCAACAGCATACTATTCTGTATTTCCAAGAAATTAGCAATTTTTAGCTCTGACACATGCATGGGAACAGGAGACATATGTCTTCCTGTATTTGGGATATTTTACCTAATATCATTTCCTCCAGGCAGTCATGCCCTGGTAAACAAATAACATGGTCTTCTTTTATGGTCAATACTATTTCAATTCATGAGGATACATCATTTTCTATATCTATTCCTCAAATCCATGTCTTGGCATCTGAGAACAGTGTTGCAGTAAACAGGAGAGTGTAGTTGGGCATTTCCTCAGTTGTGGGGGTGCTGCTCCTACTTTTGTTCTGAGGAACTTCCACTGTCTGTTTCCCATTATTTGGTATTCTAATTTAAATTCTCACCAGTGTAGAGTGCAAGAATCCTTCTTTCTCGTCACATTCAGCAGCATTTGGCTATTGTAACAATAATTGTAACAATGTTTTCTCTTATGCTAGTAGTCACACCAGTGTATGTGATAATATAGCCTTGGGATTTTTATCTGTAACTCTTGTAGTGATGCTGAATAATCTTTACTTACTGGACCTTTGCATGTCTTTTGAGAAATGACATTCATATGATTTGCCATTTTGAAATTGCATTACATTTGTTTTCTCCACCACTGGGTAGTTTTAGTTGCCTATAGATTCTGAAAACAGTCCTTTGGACAACTAGTTTACAAATATTTTCTCCCACTGCACAAGTAGGCTTCGCTGTGTTGACCATTACATCTATTTGCAGATGATTCTTAGCTTGATGTGATTCTACTGGGCTGATTTTGCTTTTTTAGTTGTGCCTTTGGAATCTTACTGTAAAAAAGCACCAGTTATACTGATGTCTTAAAAACATTGCCCCATTTTCCTTCTAGTAGGTTTAGGTGTATGATTCTCTTATGTGCGGAAAGACAGGCCTTTGATCTCTTTCTGTGCACAGACATGCAATTTTCTCAACAACATTTATTGAAAGGACTTTTAAAATTCAGTATGTTTCTAATACTTGGTACCTTTGGCCTAAAACTAGCTTACAATACATTTGTGGCCTTACATTTGGATTCTATAATGTGTTCCATTCAACTGTGTATGTTATTATTCCTGATTAGATACCATAGCTTTACAATATAGTGAAAGACCAGATATGCTGATTTTGCATGACATGCATGTACAAACATTTACTAGAACACATACTTGTGTGGTGTGTAAGCAGTCAAGGGGAGGATGTCAAATGTCCTGTTCTATCACTCTCCACCTTACTCCTTTGAGAGAGGGTCTCTTGTTGAACATGGAGGTAGGCTGATGACCAGCAAGCATTACTTTTTAGCATACATATTTAATTTATTCAGAATTTTATACTTTTTATTATAGAAGTCATTTATTTGATTAAATTCACCTCTAAGCATGTCTGTAGCTATCGCTGTTGCCAGTTGGACTGCTTTTCTTGATTGCCATTTCAACTAGTGTGCTTTTAGTACATATAAAAAAATCTATTCATTTCTGTAGGTTAACTGGTGCAGTTCACTGAATGTATCATTTTATTTATTACCTGCAAACTGAAATCATCTAACTTCCTCCTTTACTGTTGGGGTGCCTTTTATTTATTTCTCTTACTTAACTGCCCTGGCTAAGACTTCCACTACTGCATTAAGTAAGGATGGTAAAAATATAAACACCCTTGTTCCAGATGTCAGTGGTAGTGCCTTCAGCCTTCCCCCATTTGAGATGATGTTGGCTGTGGACTTATAATGGATAGAATTAAATTGTGCTAACTAAATTCTTATCATATTTTATTTTTTGAAGATGTTTACAATGACGATACTTCTAATTTTACCAAATGCATTTTCTGTCTCTGTTGGGATGATGCTATATTTTTTTAAGGATCCAAATTTAATAACTTTGTCAAACATATAATTAAGTGAAGCAGGCTTTCCTGTATAAATGTTTAAATGGTAAAGAAGACAGGGACTACCCAGAACAGTGTGTTTCCCTGCTTATTTTGTCCTAAGACACCACAGACTTGCCTTTCATTGCTTGTATAACATCAGTGAAAAAGACCCTTTGGTTAAAATAAAAGCAAAGTGGTTTAAAATGTTTATGAAAGTGATTTTGTCCTCACAGACTCAGTGAAAAGTGCTAGGATGTGCACAATGTGTGCGCCAACCCTGCTAAAAAGACCTGGCTCAGAGTGAGGCAGTGCTCTCACTGTGCCTTTTGAGGCGACTTCACTGACTGTCTTCTTTCAACAAGCTTTAAGCAGAATGTGGGTTCTCTGATTATGATTTTAGAAGTTTATATTATAGACAGACAACTTTGCTTCACATTGTAATTTTAAATCACCGATTGCAACTTTCTTTAAAACTAAGTGAGATGAGCCAGAGAGCTTTGAAATCTTTAGAGCACTTAACTCTCAAGTATCATCATCATCATCATCATCATCATCATCATCATCATTACTATTATTTTGGTTGTTGTTGTTATTTTAGAAATCCTACTGGTTTGGAGAGCCAGTCGTAAGCAGGGAGGAGAGCCAAGTCACTGATATACCCTCAAGTGATTTTGTTGAGCCCGAACCCCAGGGCTTAGTGGCCGGCATCCAGATTCAACATTTGTTCAAGGTATTTATTTATTCAACAGGTTTCTGTCACTTGAAAGGATGGAGGGTCAGTCCACTATGGAGATGAAATGTTTGTCATGGCCACAACTTCACAGATATGTTGATTAAAAGTTCCTTCGTAAGATAAAATTGAAATGTATATAAATGAATCAAAAGTCCATGGCATGGCAGCCAAGCTCGTTATCCTAGCCTTTGGGAGTTTAGGGCTTGCTTGGGCTACATAGTGAAAAATCTGTCTCTAAACAACATCTCTCTGCGTTATTTCTCTCTTTCCTTCAGAATCTACCTTTATGTTTATAATAATGGCATTCTCCATGATCCTCCATTATAAGAGTCAAGATGGGACTTTTATTAGATATTTAATTTGTTGTTGTAAAACAAATAGTATCCTGATTTGTTTTACGAGTTAGAAGTTAGGCTGCTTTGCACTCTTTGATACATCGCTAGGCATTTATTTTTTCTCCAGATCATCCAAGATATGTGTGTGTGTGTGTGTGTGTGTGTGTGTGTGTGTGTGTGTGTTAAAGAAACCCATACCTGCTTACATTCTCTTGCCTTCCAATTATCTATTCCAACTTAACTTGAATGTTTAGTTTCATAATTTGTGGCAATGGACTCCTTTTAATAATTCCTGCCATTTACCTGGGTTAAGAGCCATTGAAAGACTGGTGGTGTGGCTCCTTTCCTGCCAATGAGTTGCCTCCACATTCTGCTTTGATCATATATAGCCGAAGTGTCCGACAGCCTTTTCACTCGTCTTCTTTGGATATTTACAAATATTTTTAATATGGCAGTTCTATATCCAAAAAAGTATGTTGTTATGCCCTGCTTTTTGTTGTCTTCCCACTTTACAGGGTTACTTTCCTGATGAACTGCCCTGGCACACACACTTCTGCTGTCACAGGGGTTCTTTTCTCCCCAGATCTCTCCACAAAGTTTCATACACAGTGACATGCGTGCTCAGCAGACCCAAACCCTCTCTGTAGACATGTGAAGAAGCATGGAGTATTGGCCACTCACCAACAGTCAGCGTGTATAGTAAAGAGCTTCATTAGGAAAGTGGTATAGATATTAGAACTGGTAGCCACGAATTTAAAAAGTGACTAGTATATTAAAGAAAATAATTTTAAAAGGACAAAAATAGGAAAATCCTAAGATTACGAGCATAGAAAAAGACTAGTCAGTAAGGAGATGAACAACTGAAGACCATACTTGATTTATATGACCTGATAAGCACATTGCATTCAACAAATGCAGAAAGCAAGTACATGTAGAGTGCTTTAAAAAAGACATCCTAGGCCTATAAAGCACACATCTCAGCATAAGCCGAAATCAGAATGCTCTCACCAGAATGGGAATTAGTTAAAGCTGAGTCATTGGAAAAACCAAGATGTCTGTCAAAAAAAGAGAATATCATTCTCATTGCCCTTGCTTGCCTCCCAGAATTTCAAAGTAAGAGCCCATTGTTGAAGATACCACATATTTTGGACAGATGACTTGGCAAAATTAGGTTGTAAAGAGCCTGAAAGCCTCCTCTCATAGGACTAGCTTTCATAGTATCACAAGCTGCTGTAAAAGTTGTCTGGAGAGAAAAGCTGGAAATATCCTACCCAGTTGCAGTGAATGGTCCTTCCTAGCTGAAAGCCTGTGAGCCATGGAGTAACTAAGCCCAATGGATAATACCACAGTGCAACCTTTACATCTTCCGCATGATGCTCAGGGAACATGGTGGAAAAGGAGGTGGAAGGAATATAAGAGCCAGAGGAACAGAATGCCTGCTATGAGTGTTGGTTCAGCTTGGAGAGAGAGAGAGAGAGAGAGAGAGAGAGAGAGAGAGAGAGAGAGAGAGAGAGAGAATGTGAGTGTTTTACTTCAGTATGTCTGCAACAACAATGAAGAGGTCATGCTGAAGTTTTTTAGACAGGGGTTTAAGGACCTTGGTTGAGGGCAGGAGCTAGTGTCGAGGTGTTTAGCAAGAGTTCACTCTTCAGCGTTTGGTGAACATCACAAATGGCACTATGAGTGTCTGGTGTTGCCGAAGGTCTGGCCCAGCTTCAAGCCTGAAGTGGAAAGTCTGCAGTCAGTTGTGTCACAGAGCAGTCGAGAATGAAAACAGAAGTTGTTGGGGCATGCAGAAAGCTGTAAAACTATGAGTGAACTGAAACCCACCAATTTACTGTGCAACGTGTGAACAACTTCCCAAAATGGCTATTAAAATGAATTTACAAATTGGACTTACACCACATTCCAATTTTCATTTAGTCTAAGATACTACTTCTCAAAAGAAAATGGCTGTTCACAACTCAGGAAAAAACCATTTGGATACAGGCAGACAAAGGCACTTAAACTCAGAACCATTAGACCTTCACTGAAGTAACAAATAGGCAACATGCAATATACCATCCTATTCAAAACACCTTTTCTTTCAGGCACAGTGGAGACAGGTGTGTCTAACTAGTCTTTGTACTTCCCTTTACAACATTGTGCCCACCGTTGATGTATAGTTTATGCCGTTGGATGTGTGCTTGCAATGCTGTCAGCTGTTAAACCGCCTTTCTTCATTTGTTAGATATCTTGACTATATTTTCATAAGCACTGATCTAGATTCTCCATTTGTTCCACTGATGCATATTTTGGCTAATGTTTAGTAAAATCATTAAATAATTCATATGTATACATGCATATGTATTTTCCTGTTCTCCTGTTACATTTTTTTCTGTCATGGAAGAAGGTGCCAGATATGCCATCAGTCAGAACAGGTTCTACAATGCATGCTACGCAAGTGCTCAATCTTTTATTGTTGAACAAATGAATTCATTAGCAGTGATTAGTGACTAACAAGCTTTACAGGAAGATATCTCAGGTTTGTCAGTCCCAAATTTTGGAATGTAGCTAGGTGGATAGTTGTGTGGCTCACAGAGATAAGAGCACAGGAGAGAATGTGCCTGTTAGGTGTAATGAGTGGACTCTGGAGTGTCTAGAAGCTGGTGAAATGCAACAGGATTTTTAGCAGTTCATTTTGCGATGTGGAATAAAGACTGATGGGCTGACTAGGCTGACTGACTGGAGCTAACTGACTGGGGCTGACTGACTGGGGCTACCTGACTGGGGCTGACTGACTGGGGTTGAATGGAGCTGACTGACTGGGCCTGAGTGAGACTGACTGACTGGGGCTGAGTGGAGCTGACTGAATGGGCCTGAGTGGGGCTGACTGACTGAGGCTAAATGGAGCTGACTGACTGGGGCTGGGTGAGGCTAATGGACTGGGCCTGAGTGGGGTTGACTGACTGGGGCTGAGTGGAACTGACTGACTGGGCCTGAGTAGGGCTGACTGACTGGGTCTGAGTGGGGCTGATTGACTGGGGCTGAGTGGAGCTAACTGACTGGGGCTGGGTGAGGCTGATGGACTGGGCCTGAGTGGAGTTGACTAAGGGTTTTATCAGCTTCAAGATTGGAGCAGAGCAACATCATGAGATTGCTCAGAGGGAATCTGTAACTGATGCAATCCCTGTGACTGTCTATAAGCACTGTTTGGTTCCCGTAATTTAATCTCTCTTTCATCTTTTTCTCCAGCCTTGAGATCAATACATTTTCTCCAACTCTGAATAATTAATGAATCCTTGTTTACCGGCAACAGTAATCAAATTAGTGTTTGTTTCTCTTTCCACAGGAATTCACCTTAAAAAATAGTACCCTGATGGCAGTAAAAGATTTGTCTTTGAACTTGTACGAGGGACAAATAACTGTTCTTCTAGGACATAATGGGGCAGGAAAAACCACCACATTGTCCATTCTCACAGGTGTGTACCAGGGATCACACTGGGTGGATGGAGTGTGAGGCTTTTGCTGACACTTCTGAAGCCAACACCATCACACATACAGTTAGTTAATTCTCTTATCTCTTAAACAAAAATCATTATTATTCATTTAGGTTAGAACATATTTCTCTCTGTCAAATGCTTCAAACCCGCCTTTCTTCTGAGTGTGCCATTCTAAATGATCATCCAAGTTCCCTCTTTGTAAAGTTTGTGTTCATTTTTTTCTATACTGGCTCCCCTTACATTAATTTACTTTCTGTTATTCTTTCCGCATCATAGAAAACCATTGTAATTTGCTTGGCGAGCATCACTCTCACTGTGAATGCGAACAACGAATACATATGAGTTTGTTAAGAATATTTTGAACACAGAGATAAACTGAAAAATGTATAACAATATCTCTATATGTATACCCTACATTCTACTATTCCAATGTTTTACTACACTTCCTATATACCTATCAACCCATTTAAAATATTTCAGAGTTAATTCTATACATTAAATACTCCTTCACTGTGTAATTTAGAAATTTGATAAACATTTTTTAAAAAATTTAATATTTACATTTTAATTCTTTTTTACATGTCACCAGCATCCAATGATTTGCTTTCAGAATTAAATTTAAATTGTTTGAGGCAATAAATGATTTGTTAATCTTTGAAATTTTAGTATTTTCTAGGTAAATTTTGTATAAGCCATTGTCCTGAGTGTGCAGTTGAGTGATTTTGGTACACTCACAGTGTTGTGTAACAGTTGCCTTGATTTTGCTCAGGAAGAGCTTTGTTGCCCTGAAGGAAACCTCTAACCCTAAGCTGTCACTTTCTAGCCAATGCCCTGTCTTTATAGCCACTAATCATCACCAGCTGGATGTCAGGGCCTATGGAAGTGACTAACTGAGACACTTCATATAGAGGAAGTCATAAATATGTGGCCATTCATGTGTGGGTTTTAATTTTACTGTAACATGTCCTTTCATTTTACTCCAAAGGAAAGTTTTTCAATTTCTTGTAAGGGAAGGTAATTATTATAAGACTCACTCTGTGACTGACTATCTGGTGCTGTTTTTGAAGGAGAGTCTTGATGGAAATAGCCAAGGAAGGGAAGCAACTTAGATGTGTGTCAGCTGATGAAGAAAGAAAATGTGATACATATATACAATTGAACACCATGTAGCCATAAAAAGAATGAAAATGCTGTCATTTGTGACAATGCAGACAGGAATAGAAAAACCAAGTTTAACACAGAAAGAAAAGACAAGTACTGTATAGTTCGATTCACATATAGAATGAAAAATTAATATTACAGAAGTTGAGAGTAGAATTGTGATTCATGAGTCTAGAGAGAAAGGAGAAAGGATGAATGGGGAAATTGGATTAATGGTTACTAAGGTAGTAAGCTTTATCTCAGAGATTTAAGGGTAGTTCAACATATGCAAGTCAATAAATATAAAAAATCATATAAATGACTTGAAGACCCAAATCACATGATTATCTCAATTGATGCAGAAAAAAATTTCAATGCCTTCGTGATAAAAGTCCCAGGGAAGTCGAGTGTGGTGACACACGCCTTTAATCCCAGCACTCGGGAGGCAGAGGCAAGTGGATCGCTGTGAGTTCGAGGCCAGCCTGGTCTATAAAGTGAGTCCAGGACAGCCAAGGCGACACAGAGAAACCCTGTCTTGAAAAACCAAAAAACAAAAATGTCCCAGGGAGAGTAGGACTAGAGGGAACACCTCAACATAATAAAAAAAACTTTCTTATAAATGAGAAACCTACAAGCAACATCACTCCGAATGGAGACACATTTAAAACAATTCCACTAAAATCAGGAACAAGACAAGGCTGCCCATTTCCTCACTTCTTTTCAATATTGCCCTCAAAGCACAGAGAAACAAGGAAAAAGAAGTAAATTATCATGATACAAATAGGGAAAGAAGAATTCAAATTATCTATATTTACAGACAATATTATATATACATAAGAGACTCCAAAATTATACCATAATCTAAAATCTAACCTAAAAGATGTCAACAAGTTCAGTAACATGTTAGGATACAGAATCAACATACAGAAATGAATGGCTCCCCACACACCAACAAAGAGCAAGAAACAGTGGAGACTTAAAGAAGTGAGCTTCAAAAAGAAGAAACATCTAGGAAGAAGCCTAATCAAGAAGGTGAAGGACAGGTACAATGAAAATCATAAACCCCTAAGGAAAGCAATCAAGATACTAGAAAATGGAAAGACATCACAGGCTTGTTAATTGATGGAATTAATACTGTGAAAATGACCATTCTACTAAAACCATCCTCAGATTCGATGTCATCTCAATTAAAATCTCTATCTCATTCTTCAAAGAAATGATAAAACTATGCTAAGATTTACATGGAACCACAAAAGATACTGAAAAAAAAATAAGTTCCAGAGGAATTGCATTCTAGACATAAAAATATGCTACAGAGCCACAGGAATAAAGACAATATGGTGCCATCACAAAAGCAGCCATTAAAACAAGGGAACAGAATTGAAGATCCAAACATGACTACTAGTTGCTGCTGCCAGTTGCCAAATATATATTCTGGTGGGAAGAAAACTCCCTAACAAGCGGTGCTTGGAAAACTGGATGTCCACATGAAGAATAAAATTATTGCCATATCTATCACCGTGCACAAAACTAACTCCAAATGGATAAACAACTTTAATGTGAAACTCACAGAGGCAGTATCCTGTATAATATAGGTCTTGGAGAGGCCTTTTAAAATAGGACTCCATTTACCCTGGGCTTAAGGGCAACAGTTGGCAAGTGGAATATCAACAAAACTAAAAAGCTCGTGTACATCAAATTAAGAAAATTAGTGAAGAGGAAACTGATACAGTGGGAGAGGATCTTTTCCAGCTAAACTTTTGATAGAAGATTAATGTCCAGAATATGTAAAGCATTCACTACTGATTGCAAATTGGTCTAGCCACTATGGAAATCAGTGTGGAGAATTCTCAAAAAGCTAAACATGAATGTGCTCTATGGCCCAGTTATTCCATTCCTTTCCATATTCCTCAAGGATGCCATATGTTGCTCTGTTCACAATAGCCAGAAAATAGAAATGTCCTTCAGCCAGTGAATGGATCACCTAAGCACTATGGAATACTATTTGGCTGAAAAACAAAACAACTGAAATCCTGAATTTTCCAAGTAAATGGATGGAAGTAGAAAAGATTAGATTGAGTGAGATAACAGAGATCCAGAAAGGTTGATATCGAACATTCTCTTTCATCTGTGGCTCCTATATTCAAACCTTCAGGTGTGAGTAAATAACCATGTAAGTGCTGCAGTTCTGAGGCTAAAGGCTTCCCCTGGAGAAGTTCTACTGCAGCTGCCAGAATGTTTCCCCAGTGCAAGTGTGACAACTCTGCTCAGGTGGGGGAATGTTTCCCCAATGCAAAGTGTGACAATTCTGCTCCAAAAGGCATCCTGGCAGTCAGAAGCCAAGAAACACCATAATGTCACACCACACAGCAAACCTACACAGGCAATTTATTGAGAGGGAAAAATCCTGGAAGGTAGCTGCCTCTTCCTAGAGAAACCACTTGCTCACTCGCTGATGGAAAGAGTCATATTTCTCAGAGTTAATGTACTGGATATTTTAAGATCTGAGGCTTTCAGAGGCTTGTTCACAATTTCTTTGTAAATGGCTGAATTTTCTGCAATTGAAGCACTGGGCATATTGATATTTAGGAAAAGCTTGCCTTATGATGTTAGCACAATACTCATGAGAACCAATATCAGTGATGTTCCTTATCCACATGTTCGTTGGTGCTGCTCTGACCTTTAACAGTCTAATAACTAAATCTGCATTCAGTGTTTGCATTCTCACACACAAGGGTCTCTATCAATACCTGAATTGTGTCAGGGTCTGATAGGCTTTGTTTACAGCTGAAACCAATCTTTGCCAGAAATCTATGAAGACCTCCCCAGAGTCTTGTACAATCTCAGTAAATGAGGACCTTTTCCCAGGCTCTTAAAGCCACTAAGTGACATTGTTCCATAACAACATCATCAAACTGAATCTGTTCTTGTAGGTGAGAGTACCGTCCTTCACCCAACAACTGATCTTTTGACACTATCCATTACACATGCTCTATTTTGCTGTTCAATATTCATGGCTTCTCTCCATTAGGTTAGCCATTGTAACTGCAGACCAGCCTCTAGCACAGCTATTTACAGACCATCCCAATCTTGGGGAATAATTCTATTTTGGGTAGCCCAGTTACTTAATACTTGTTTCACATAAGGTGAATGCATTCCGCAGTAAGTCATGACCTCTTTAATCTGCCTCAGATCTATCAATTGTTTAGGACAGTTCTGTAGGCTATCTCATTATAATTATGACCTGCTCCATTAACAGGCATGTGATGTACGATTATTGGCAATACTGATGGTAATTTGTAATTCCAGGCTACCCTTCTTCTGATGGCACAGTTAGTTTAAGATTAAGCCTGTCTTTCAGATGGTCTGTTTTTCTTTAATGCTATCCCCCTTCATGCCCTCCTACTCCTCCCTCCATCACACACCTGGCTCCCCATCTTACCCAGGGCCTGTGGGGACTTGAAACCAAAAGTATGTGGTGCTGGGCAGGATGCAATCTGCCTTCTAGCCCACTCTGCTTCCCTCTTTCATCCTACAGGAATCTCCTGTATTATTGCTAGATCATCAGGTCTGAGGCTCTTTCCCCCTTTTCTGGGCCTACTTTCTTCCCAAGTACTTCCAACTCAACAAGAAAAATTTTCAGTTGCACAGCCAACTCTGCAACCCTTTCAAAAATGAGAGAATAGAATGACCCTTTCGGTTTTCCCATTTTGTCCATCCTTTTGTTTTTTAGATTCTTTCACTTTCACCCTCAATTTTTAAAAAAACTGTTCAGCCATTCTCCTGACCTTTTTTTGAGATGGAATATAGGAAGAAGAAAAAGAAAAAAAAAAAACAGAAAAAATTCTCTGGGAGCAGAGTGGGGGAAGTCCTAGTGGTAGCAGCCACAATAAACCTTTTGTTTACATCTTGAAACATAATATTCATCCCTTTGTTTCCTGCCACTTCCTCTATGTCATTTGTAATCAGATTTCCCAAAACTAGGTAGGAGAGAAGGAAGGTTAGAGGGTGAAGGGTGTGTTGATATCCTTAGGCCACTTTCTGCTGATTAGGGACACTGAGTTCCTTGGGGCCAGTTTGATCTTTGTTATCAGGACATCTCCAAACAGCAATCCAGCCACTGGGAGAGCATCTGCTGCCTCCTTCAGAGTGCCTCTGAAGAGTGCCTCTGCTAGAACAGGAGTCAAATCATGGACAGCTGCTGTGGTCAGTCTGAAGCAGCCCCGTATCCCACACCTGGGGTTAAAACAAAAACATATTCCCATAACACTTGTGTGTTTTAAAAGAAACCAAAAATTCTTACTACACATTTCTCCATTATCATCAGATCATGACGAGTGACACCAGGCATCTATCTCTATGGGAGAGGTTGCTTTTTCATGATCCACAGACTCTGCAGACAAGGCACTAGTGAGCAGCATGTTGTCAAGTGTCCTTGCCAAAGCTAAGCTCTGCCAATGTCTTTGCTTAATTCTAGGTTTGTATCTTCCTACCAGAGGAAAAGTCTATATTAGTGGATATGACATCTCATCTGACATGGATCACGCTAGGAAAAGCTTGGGCTTGTGTCCCCAGGAAAACCTGTTGTTCCCATTGATGACAGTGTCAGAACACCTTCATTTCTACTGTGTGGTGAGCACTTCCTTTCTGCACTCTCCACTTCCTCTAGGCAATGTGAGAAAGGACCTGCGCCTTTACCTTCATCAAGAGTTCATGCTGGAGGCGACGAGAGGGCGAGCATACACAGACAGCTCTGCTAGAGCCTAACATACGAGTTTTCTAAGCCTAAGTTTGCATAAGCACAGCATAAACTTTGGTTCCTCTCTTTAGATAAAAGGAGTATCTTCGAAGAAACGATCCAGTGAAATTCGCAAGATGCTCACTTCTTTTGACCTGCTTGAGAAAAGTAATACAATGTCCAAGGATCTGAGTGGAGGAATGAAGCGCAAACTCTCAATCATCATAGCTCTTATAGGGGACACTAAGGTAACTATTCATGGCATCAGGTTCTCGTGGGGTTGGCGAGATGGTTCCACGATAAAGCACCTGACTTCAGATCCCCACTATCCAGATAAAAGTGCCAGACATGGTTGTGGGTACCTGTAATCTTAAACCAAAGATGGTGCAGAGACAGACAGATCCCCCAGACCTTGCTGTCCAACCATTCCGGCTCATTCTGGATTCAGTGTGAGACCCTGTCTCAAAAAATAAGATATAGAGTGGTTGTGGAAGACACTGGAGAACAATCTCTGACATCTACACACATGTGTACACATGTAAAAATAAAACAAAAAATAAAAATAAGATAAACTAAAAATGGGTCTTTACTCCTCCAGAGTCAAGCACAAGAGCTGGCACAAACCCAACTCTCTCAAAGGGGAAGGGGAAGTACTTCCTACTATTAATATAGCTGATGGGACATCACTGTAGGTTTGACAATTAATTATTTAGCAGTTATTCACCCTATGGTAGTCTAGAGTCTGTAGTTTTGCTTAAATATGTCTCCCATGTATAGTAGGTTATCCTACAGACAGGATGCAAGAGGTAAATAGACCGATCCCTGATTACTTACTCTTATCTCTAGGTGGTGATACTCGATGAGCCAACATCTGGCATGGATCCAGTGTCGAGGAGGGCCACCTGGGACCTACTTCAGCAATATAAAAAGGACCGTACCATGCTACTAACCACACACCACATGGATGAAGCTGATGTGCTGGGCGACCGCATTGCCATCCTGGTCATGGGGAGTCTGAAATGCTGTGGCTCTTCGCTTTTCCTGAAGAAACTATATGGTCTCTCTCTATATTCTTTGGATGTTGGTGCTGTAATAATGCTTTCTTAGCTAGGTGTGGTAGCCCATGTCTATAACTATAGGGCTGGGCAGGTCAAGAGTGGCAGTGATGAACTGGAAGCTCTATGTAGTGAGACCGTGTCTCAAAAATATTCTAACAGAGATATAGTGGGGAAAAGTCGCTAGGATATTTAGATCTTTGGCCTAGCTCAAACCATCCTTAGGATCTAAACCATGCC
>OU015757.1:782696-813916 GCA_907169655.1 Acomys percivali
TATATATATATATATGTATATATATATATACATATATATATATATATATATATGTAAAGAAACACTGTGACTCCTTAATAGATGCTTGTGTTACAGAATGATCAAATTAAGTAATTGATAAATACATTACCTCACATACTAATTTTGCATAAAAAACTAGAAGAATGTAGTACATCAGATTTATATCTACCATTCTGTGCTAGGGATCAGTGAAACTTACTGTTCCTACATAACTGGGAATTTGTACTCTTTGGTCAACAGCCACATCCCCATCCTACCCCACCCCGGACCCCACAAGGATCTGATGCCTCCATTGTGCTTTCTATTTCTGTGAGTTCAAAGTTTTAGATTTCTTTTGCACATGAACTCATGTGCGATTTGCCTTTCCATGGCTATGGTTTTTCCCTGAAGATGTCTTCTAGATATTTGTGGGTGACACAGGTAACAATGATATTTCCTTATCTTTAAAGGCAGTACAGTACTGTACTGTGTACCTACATAATGTAGTGTCCTTTTTTTAAAAGCCATGTCACTCCTGTAACTAACTTACTGTGACTCATGCGGTAATGCACAAAGGAATTTAGGGATGCTGATCTCAAGTCACTTAGCCATGTAAGCAGAAGTGGGTGGCTGGATCATGTAGCACATTACTTATAGTTTTCTGGGAATTTCCATGAGTATGGCTATGCTAATCACAGCACCTCTATGGATAAATAAGAGTTACCTCTCCCCCAACTTCTCCAGAATGTATGTTTGTCTCTCTTAATATAGCTGCTCTCATGACTGTGATATTTGCTGTGATTTTAAATTTTATTTCCTTGTTTTTTT
The DNA here is from genome assembly GCA_907169655.1 of Acomys percivali. NCBI lineage: Eukaryota > Metazoa > Chordata > Mammalia > Rodentia > Muridae > Acomys > Acomys percivali. The sequence continues at coordinate 783,525 of OU015757.1, forward strand.
AGTTATGCTAAAAATTGTAAATCTTCCTTTGGGAAAGGTCTATGTCTTCCCCCATTTTGACTGGATTGTTTGTTTCCTTGAGGTTGAGTTCCTTTTCCTTCAAATATTAGTTTTTACAAAGTCTATAGTTGCAGATGAGATGTTTACCTCAAAATATGAGCTGTCTCCTTATTCTAGCATTAATTTAGAAGGGTTTTAGCTTTTTTTCTTTTCTCCAACATAATTTTTTTTATTAATTATTTGGGAATTTCTCATAATGCACCCCAATCACACTCACTTCCCAGTCTTCCCAGGTCTACATCACCCTATGACCACCCCAAAAAGTAGAAGAAAGAAAAAGGGGAAAACCCACAAGTCTAGTTTGTGTTGCCCATATCCTTACTGGAGCATGGTCAAACTTTTGGTGGCCAGCCCCTTAAAGAAAACTGAGTTCTTCCCTACCTGCATGCCCCCAGCCCCCTCCAGAAGCCATCAGTTGTGGAGAGCTACACCTTAGCATCCTTATCACTGTTTCTAAGAGTTATCTTCCATGGTTTTCTGTCTAAGCTGTTACTTTGCAAGGGGAGGAGGCTATGGGAGGGTAGGGGTTATCACAGAAGCCCTCTATGACTCTCTCAACTGTGAGTCTGCAGCCATCAATACCACTGCAAAATTAGCTTTCTTGCCGTTTGCAGTCGGTGGGAGCACGGCTCATAGACTTCCATATGATCTCTGGCATCAGCATGTGCCATGGACCTCAACATGGCCTCCAGGGCATGGGCCACAGGCCATGGGCACCAATGTGGTCCCCAGTAGCAGTCTGGCCTATGAATGACAACATGGTTTCAGGTGACAGCACAGACACATACATTCACATAAGCCTCCATCAGCATCACAGATCATGGACCCTAAAATGTGGTCTCTGATTGGCCACACAGAAATCATGATCATGGACATCAATACAGCCTAAGCCACAGCATGGACAATGGACACCAACATGGCCCCTGGTGGCAGCACACACCACAGACATAATCATGGCCTCAGGTATCAGCATAGGTCACTCATATCAACACAGCTTCAGGTGGTAGCACAAACTATGGACATCCTCATGGCCTTCAGTGGTAACACAGGCCACAGACATTAATACGCCTTTAGTTAGCTCCAGGAGGACCATGGACCCAGCATGGCCCTCAGTGGGTACACAGACCACAGACATCAATATGGACATCAACATGATCCCCAGCAGCTGCAGGGACCTTTTCTTTATAACTGGTCTTGTTGACTATGCTTTTATAATTTAATCTAAGGAGAATTATTTGTTTAGATCAATGTCATGAATGTTCTACTCTGTTTTCTTCTAGTTGTTTTAAGTTTTCAGGTTTCATGTTTAATATTTAATCCATTTTGGGATGATTTTTGTTTTTTGTAACAGGGTCTTACTACATAGCCCTGGCTAGCATCATAGGCTGATTTTTTCACAAATAGTATAAAATAAGGTTCAGTTTAATTCTTCTGTATATGAATAACTTTCCATGGCACCATCTATGAAATAAACTTTCTCCATTGTGATAAAGATAAACTGTTGATGGGCTAGTGGCTCATGCCTATAATACTAGCACTCAGGAAGCAGAGGCAGGCAGATCTTTGTGAGTTTGAGGTCACCCTGATCTACAACATTGAGTCCAGGACAGCCAGGGCTATACAGAGAAACCCTGTCTCGAAAAGCCAACCAACCAACCAACCAACCAACCAACAACCAAACAAATAAACAACCAAACAAAACAAGAATCAACTGTCAACAGCATGGTTTTGCTCCTGAGATCCCTTTTCTGTCACATTGTTCAGTGTCTGTTTTGGTGACCTCGTTTTTCTATTAGATTTTAGATTCACGTCACATGATGTCTCCAGCTGAGTCCTTTGCTCAGGTTCTCTTCACTATTTGGAATCTTTACATTTCTCTGAGAAGTTTTGAATAATTTTTTGTATTTCTATGAAAAATCCAGAAAATGACAATGATAAAAATAATGCTGATAATTTTTCAATTTTTTTCTGGTTTTAAATTGCTCTCTAACGCGTGTGTTTATTATATATATATAAAATTTTTACTTAACATTGCATTTTATTTTGAAGTCACTTTTTATTATATAAAAACTGAAATGTTGATAATAAATACACACACACACACACACACACACAGAGAGAGAGAGAGAGAGAGAGAGAGAGAGAGAGGAGAGAGGAGAGAGAAAACAACAGATGCTTTTCATTACATTAATGCATAAACTGAATTAAGGGTTTTAAATCCATCAAATCTCTCCTCAGAAAGAATCAGTTCTAACTCCTGAATTTCTAGTGCAACCTTAAAGGTACACTGTGCATTTGTTAACTTGTGTGTGCATACACTTGTTACTATCATGTAAGACACACTAGAATAATGTATAAAACTTGCCCTTGTTTCTGATTGTGAGAGAAAAAAAGATCATATCCTACTTCAATTCAAAATATAAGAAACTTTTGACAGAAGTTTCCACCAAGGAGTTTGTGTCCTGCGGCTGTGTCAGTCTTTAGAGCCCAGCTGGTTTTAAGAACGGCAGGAATCAGCCCCATATGTGCGAAGTGCTGTGATGGAAGTCAAAGGGAAGAAAAAAGTTTACAGGAAAGAGTCAAAGAGTCCACAGACATCACAAGCAAAGGACAAATTTCATAAAAACAGTGATTCTAGTTGTTCAAAGACTTTCCCAAGGAAAGTCATTGAGGAAGGCGGGCCTAAAGTCACATCTAAGTATTTTGAGAAAGGTGCCACAAAACCTGGCCAAAAAAAAAAAGTGTGAAGCAGTTTAAGAACAAGCCACAAGGGAGCAAGGAACCAAAGGACAAATTTCAGAAGGCAAATAAAGTCAACAAGAAGAGGAAATTCCACCCAGACGGTCAAAGTGATGAGTCAGCAGGCAAGAAACCCAAATGGGATGACTTCAAAAAAAGAAGAAGAGCGAGCTGAGGCAGAGCAGGCAGCTCAGTGACAAGGCCAACTGTGACGTCATGGTGTGAGCAAAGCACATTTGGGAGAACCTGAGAAGAAAAAAATGCGACAAGGAAAAAAATAGCTAAACTGATGACTGATTTGCAGTAGTTGATTCAAGGGAAGATTGAAACTATTGCCTTTGCACATGACTCAATGCATGTGATCCAGTGCTTCATCCAGTATGGGAATGAGGAGCAGAGGAGGGAGGCTTTTGAAGAACTGTAAGGTGGCTTGGTTGAATTAAGTAAAGCCAATTATTCCAGGAATATTGTTAAGAAACTTCTCACGTATGGAAGTAAACCACAAATTGCAGAGATAATCAGAAGCTTTAAAGGTCACGTGAGGAAGATGCTGCAGCACTCAGAGGCATCGGCCATTGTGGGGTATGTGTACAACGACAAAGCCATTTTGGAACAGAGGAACATGCTGACAGAGGAGCTCTATGGAAACACGTTTCAGCTTTACAAGTCGGGTGCATCACCCAACCCTGGACAAGGTGCTGATGCTACAGCCGGGAAAGCTCGAGCTTATTATGGATGAAATGAAGCAGATTCTGACTCCGATGGCCCCAAAGGAAGCTGTGATTAAGCACTCACTGGTTCATAAAGCATTCTTGGACTTTTAAACCCATGCACCCCAAACACTTCGATCAGAACTAATTGAAGCCATCAGGGAAGCAGTGGTGTATCTGGCCCCCACACATAATGGTGCTAGAGTGGCCATGCACTGTTTGTGGCATGGTACACCCAAGGACAGGAAAGTAATTGTGAAAACAATGAAGACATATGTTGAAAAGGTGGCTAACGGCCAGTACTCTCACCTGGTTCTGTTGGCGGCATTTGACTGTTTTGATGACACTAAGCTTATGAAGCAGATAATCATATAATCAGAAATCATCGCTGCATAGTAACTGACAAATACAGAAGGGAAGTCCTGCTGTAGTTGCTGAGTCCCAGAGACCCTGCCAACGTGGTCCCAGAGATCACTGCGCTTCTGCAGCAGGGTGACGGCAATGCACACAGTAAGAAAGACACCACGATCTGCCAGTGTGAGCTCTTGGAATCCATCTCTCTGGCTTTGCTAAGCTACCCGCAAGGACACGCTCAGGAGGTGGTACTGGATAAGTCTACATTTGTGTTGGTGTCTGACATCCTGGGATCTGCTACTGGGGACATTCAGCCTGCCATGGATGCCATCGCCAGTTTGGCAGCAGCAGAACTGTGTCCTGGTGGCAAGGATGGAGAGCTTCATGTTGCCGAACATCCTGCAGGAAATCTAGTTCTCAAATGGTTAACAGAGCAAGATAAAAAGATGAAAGAAAATGGAAGAGAAGGTTGTTTTTCAAAAACCCTTGTGGAGCACGTTGGAATGAAGAACCTCAAGTCCTGGGCCAGCATCAACCGAGGCGCCATCATTCTTTCCAGGCTTCTGCAGAGCTGTGACCAGGAGGTTGTAAACCAAGTCAAAGCTGGACTGAAAAGTCTGATCCTACCTTAGAAAAGATCAAGAGCACCAGCAGAGGACTTGAAATGCTGTTTGAAAAGCTGACTGCATAGCCATTCCAGATGAGCAAGCCGGAACCTGTTCCCCAGTGGAGAAGAAGGGTGGCTGGCATCCACCATACCCATAGCTGGATGCTCTATGCTTGTGTTCTTTGTTAAAAGACAAATGCATATAAAACTTTCTAATTTCTTGAATGTCAAAAGAAAAATGGCAGGAATCCTGGAATAAGAGGATTTTAAAGACATTTCAGAAAAAACTATTCTTGTGCGACCACCCCTGTGTGTTCAAGATCACTCAAGGCTCCTCTGGCTTGAGGATGGACAGTTTCCACCCAGTCTCTAACTTTTGTCATTATTTTTCCATTTCCTGCTTTGGGTGTCTTATACTTCTTATTAGTTTATACATATTTATCCTATTGGCTTTAGGGTTTCATAGGAGCTGCAGTATGTAGTAAGTGGTAGACCAAACTGACCTACTCCTGAACTCTGGATCTAGAAAAACCCATTGAAGATACACTTGGCACAGAAATATAGAATAACCACTTAACTGGAAAACAAGAAAGTACTAAAAGTCCAGACCTTCCCCCAGATCTCCCAAGAGTTATTCCTTACAAGTTAATCGTCTGTGGTTTGATACTGGACTTGTACCGGATGAATACCAATTAGTTCAAAGGACAAGCTAGAAACCCACTTACAATCTAAAAAAGTACTTTCTTACTTGTCCTCGGGGCTCACATCTGATCTGCATCAGTGACAGTGTGGGCTCAGCTTAAGCTAAAAATTAAAAGACCATGTATATTTACATCCATACCAGCTCCTAGTGTTCATTGGGTTTCATTAAAACCCAGCACAACAGTAAGTAAATTAAATTTTAACTAGTAGGGGAAACAGACAGTCAATATATGCAGAATTAATGATGATTTTATTAGAAAAACTGGGAAGCAGTTTGTTGTAGCAACTTGCTGGTGTATCTTCCTTTTGGTGTCCCACATTTGTGATTTGTCAGGCACGTAGAAACCACCAACATCATGAGCATTTCCATGACACATATATAACCTCTTTATATTGGTTATATATGTGTTTGTACAGCTACTATCTCCATTATCTTTTAGGTTTGCAGAACTTTTCACAGTCCTAGAGAAAAGACAAGAAGAGCTGGGCATCTCTGGCTTTGGTGTCTCCATGACTACCATGGAAGAGGTTTTCTTCAAGTGAGTAATAATACACCAGGAAGGTCAGAGAAAAACTCCCCCCACTAGCCCCAGCTACACTTCACTTTGAAAGCAATTCTTATTTTGTCTCCAGCTACACAAGTGGTAAGCAGCAACCTTAGAGTGTTAATGCAAACCTGAGCTCCGCCCCCATGTCAGGTGAGGTGATCTCTCAGTGATTTCCAAGGCCCCACCCCATCTTTGGAATAATTTTGGGTCTCACAGCTCTTCTTGTTCATCATGTCACAAGGAGGAGCATCTTCTAAAGCACCACTTTGCCCCAGAAACCCTTAACATCTTCTTATACTGTGGTTTCTGTTATTCTGCAGAACTTCTCCCTTATATTAAAACACACACACACATACACACACATGCACTTCTCACATAGAACAATGTATTAAAGAAGACAAATTAACTATGTATTCACTTGCTTTATAAAGTAATCTATATATTAATTTAGTCTAGAAATTTTATAAAAAAATACTAGACTTCTTTAGAATGAGAAATATCACAAAACTAAAACTACACTTATCACTATAATTTTGTAAAATGTAGGACATTTAATAGCCATTTCACCCTAAAAACAAAACCACTTTGTCTTGGAACTTTATTTTGTGCCTTGGGGCTGGAGTTCAGTGGCCAAGGTCATTTCTTACATAGGAAAAGTCTTGCATTCAATCTGGAGCACCAGAAATTTGGGGATTCTGGGAATCATCAGGAACACGCAGCAATTTCTTGACTATTGAGATTCAATGTTTACCCACACCCAAAATATGTTTCCCATCATTAATGACAGAATTGTACATAACACCCTTTGAAAAAAGATCTCTAGTCGTGAAAATATTTGAAAGAAAGGAGTTAGGAAATGAATATTGTAGTTAAAAGTTATTTTTAAAACATATATTAACAATTCCCCCCTCTGTGTGTGTGTGTGTGTGTGTGTGTGTGTGTGTGTGTTTGTAGGGTCAGCAATATGGAAGACTTGAAGCTGAACACTGAGACTGTGCACTCAGCTTCCACAGAGGATCAAAGCATAAGCGAAGATAACCAGAACATGAACATGCACAGAAATTTTGAGAGATCAAATTACTCAAGAGGACACTTTAATACTTCATTTAATTCTGGGGTGAGCACCTTCCCCAAGAATATCATGCTAGTATATTTGGACAGAATAAAAGAAACATTTCACTTTACCAGCTTAATTTGGAAGAGTTTTTGAGGTTCTTAGAGTGAGCCCATTTACATAGGGAAACATTTGTAAGGTAATTCACTCAATTCCCTAACTCAGATGTGAAATAGTGAAGGTAAAAAAACAGGCTTGTTTTAATTATTTTATTACATGTATTTCCTTATTATGTGATGTGCCTGTGTACATGTGTACCTCTACATGTGGAGATCAGAGAACAGCCTTGTGGAGCCAATTCTCTCTTTCCACCATGTGGGTTCTGGAGAGCCAATTCAGGCCACCAGCTTGTGCAGCGTGCACCTTCATCCACTAAGCCGCCATGCCAGCCCTGATTTTACTTTCACAGTTGATCTTGCTCATGTTTTTTTTTTTAATTTTTAAAAACTTTTATTTTATTACACATGTATAAAACAAACTACATACAGCAGGGAGAACCATGTGACAATCATGAGAATAATGAGTTCCATACATGTTACATTCATAGTGAATTGGCCATCTGCATTCATCCCTTTTGAAGTAAGTGTCTTTCCTGTCTTGTTGGATCTAAATTTCCGAATGAAATTCAGTATCTATCCTATCTCAACTCTAATAGCTTAACTTCTTTAACTTAATCTAAGACGATCTTGTCCCCTAACCAACTAAGCTTGGTTGTAAAACTATACTATCTTGTCTTCAATGCCCCTCAGAGACTTGAGAAGGCATAAAACTTAAATTCCTGAGGGAACCAGCAATGTCGGTTAGCAGCTTCCAAAATGTACAAATTGACTTAAGACAGTTTACTGCCTGACCAGTCACCAAATACACTTTATAATGTTGGAGCCTCATCTTCAAATTTCTGGCCTAATATCTCTTCCAAACTTGTTGGCAGGGCAGGAACTATTGAGGACTCTGCCTGCATCTAAGTTGCCCATTTTTAGGCAGACTCTATTTGTGGCAGGAGCGAGGACATTTTGCCCAATGGTTGGTTTGCCACCTTTGAAGCCATCTCCATAAGGAGGTTCTTTGAAGCTCATCGTCTTCTTTGAGGTTGGCTGGGTGTTGTCAGGAGTTAACTTGTCTAGTTGTTGAAGAAATTTAGAATTGTAAGAACAATTTTAAATGCCATATTCTGTGTTTCTCTGAGGCTTTTGAAGACCTTATTCAACTAATTTACCACACATATCAATAGAGTCATATCATCTGTTAGATTTAGGATATATATTCTTGTGTTAAAATCTGCCAAGTACTTGACATGCTCATGTTTTGTATCAGTATACTAAATTCTATGGCAATGACTTAGATATAACCTTGGTTATAAGTAACAATTAAGGCCTTGAGTTAAAGAGTAGGTTCAATCATCTAGCGTTTGTTCTATCCTCCCTCTTATGTTCCTAAATCTCTCTTTCTTTTCTTTCAGCTCCCATCTCCTTGCCTATGTATGCAAAATAAAGGCAAAGAGAGACATTCCTGCGTTTCCCCTAATTTTTTCCTCTGTATAAGACCAATAGTGACTTATGACCACCTCCTGATGAGAATAAGTATTGTAGATCAAGCAAGAAAACAGCAACCTATACAACCTACCCCCTGCTTTGAGAGAATGAGGCATCATTCTCTTAAGGTTTCTTCAGGTTCAATTGGGGCAAATAAAACCTTGGAATGGGCCCCCCAAAATTGGAGAGAATGGTTAAGCAATCTAGTGATTGCATTTGTGGTCCAGTTTCTAAATATTGAGAGATTCCAGGCTTAGTAGAAGATTGGAATGGTGGTCCAAATTGGATCAGAAGTTTTCTACAATGTTGTCCAGGAAGCTGTCCAAATCTGATGGATAAAAGCAACAGAATCATCTTGGGTTGGAACAAGGAGGATGCAAGATGTCAGTGTCCATCGTGCTGGGAGGACTGATTCCTGTCAGGACTGATCCAGCTAGTTATTTTGTTCTGAAAACATAATTTCTCACAAGCATTATACAGTTCTAACATTATAATTGTATGAGGTATGCGGGATGCACAGAACAAGTAAAGCTAGTTTTCTGGGCATTGTATGGGTCGATGTAAGGCATTGCAAATCTTCCTTCATGCCTAACTATTAGTGGACTCTAATACTAAGTCAGAGAGAATCTGTGGTCAACATGAGGCCTCTCTATGCCTTTACATTTCTATCTCTGCCAGTCTCAGAACTATTCCCGTGTAGTGGGATTAAGAATATAAATTGCCTGCTTGTTCTGTAGTTTTTTGAGTTCTTTACATCTCAATTGTAGTTCCCTCTTTCCTTCCCTCCCAATTCCATGCCTCCCTCATCTACTCCCATCCCATCCCCTCTCTCATTCCCTTTCTATCCCTCCCCTAGTCCTTAGATAGGGGAGCTCCCCTCCCCTACCTCTGACCTTAATTTATCTAGTATACCCTGTACTACGTATGACCTTTTCCTCTGTGGCCTGATAGGGCCATCCTACACTCTCAGGACTCTGCCTAGTATCCAGCTTTAAGTCTCTGTAACTGTCCCAATACTCTGCTGGGTGGAGTCTCTCCTAAGTTGTCCATGTTGGTTTAAAATCCACATATGGCTTAGATTTTAATGGGAAAGAGAGTGATAAAACAAGGAAATGCAATCAAGGATAGAAGCTGGACAATGGTCTCCAGACAGTGGGACTCCAGGACAGCATGGCAGGAAGGACTACTCCAGTTGGTGGAAAAAGAAGACTGTGTGGAAGTGATCAGGAAAAGCCTGTCTGAAAAGATGGCTGGGTGGAGTTCTTGGAGTGAAGTTTGATGGCAGCAACTACACAAGCCCAGAAGGTAGGAAGAGGAGCTAGGCACCACAGTCAAAGACAACTGTCAAATTAATATAAACGAAGTCACTGAAAACAGCGCCATTATCCTTGAAGGTCAGATGTTTGCACAGGTACCAAACCATTGGAAAGTTTTATAAAGAGGAAATATTAGCTGCGTTTTGATTTCACCTAGCATAAGTTCGTATCTGTGTGTGTACAAGGGGGAGAAAAATGGTATAAAGGAGAGCTTTGGGAAGCCCCATCATAATTGCTAAAGAATATAGAACTTTGTGAAATTATGCCAGTTTATAATTTTATTATCCACAAACACTAAAGCTTAGCATTATTGTTAGAATTATTAGCAAGTAGTTATATGGCTTTAAACTTCTTGAGAGTCATTTGTTTTGTTTCAAATTCATGTGCTGCCAATAATTGTTAAACATCAATTTTTCTCTAACACCGCATGAATTTTTACTTCCTTCATTAAAGTTCAGTGGTATTTTAATTATAATTTCTCTTGATTATACAACAATCTCTTTTGCAGTGAAGTATAATAAATTCATTACCTATCCGTTCCTTTTACAATTAGTAAAATAAAATAAAATAAAATCCACATATGAGTGAGTATATACCATACACATCTTTTTGAGTCTAGGTTATCTCGCTTAGGATGATCATTTCTAATTCCATCCATTTGCCAGCAAAACTCAAGATTTCCTTGTTCTTAATAGCTGAATAGTATTCCATTGTGTAGATGTACCACAGCATTTTTTTTTTAATCCATTCTTCAATTGAGGGACATCTCGGTTGTTTCCAGGTTCTGGCTATTACGAATAAGCCTGCTATGAACATAGTTGCACAAATGTCTTTGTTGCATTGTGGGGCATCTTTCAGGTATATGCCCAGGAGTGGTATAGCTGGGTCTTGGGGTAGAGCTATTGCCAATTTTCTGAGAAAACACCATATTCCTTTCCAGAGTGGTTGAACAAGTTTGCACTCCCACCAGCAGTGGAGAAGTGTTCCCCTTTTGCCACATCCTCACCAACATGTGTTGTCATTTGAGTTATTGATCTTCGCTAATCGGATAGGTGTAAGATGGAATCTCAAGGTCATTTTGATTTGCATTTCTCTGATGAGTAGGAATGTTGAGCATTTCTTTAAGTGTTTCTTAGCCATCAATATTCCTCTTTTGAGAATTCTCTGTTAAGTTCTGTACCCCATTTTTAATTGCGTTATTTGGTTTGGTGATGTTTAATTTCTTGAGTTCTTTATATATTTTAGATATCAGCCCTTTGTCAGATGTAGGGTTGGTAAAGATTTTTTCCCCAATCTGTGGGCTGTTGCTTTGTTCTGCTGACCATATCTTCTGCCTTGCCGAAGCTTCTCAGCCTCATAAGGTCCCATTTATTAATTGTTGATCTTAGAGCCTGAGCTGTTGGTGCTTCTGTTCAAGAATTTGTCTCCTGTGGCAATGAGTTCTAGGGTCTTACCCACTTTTTCTTCTAACAGATTTAGTGTGTCTGGTTTTATGTTGAGGTCTTTAATCCACTTGGACTTTAGTTTTGTACAGGGTGATAAATATGGATCTATTTGCATTTTTTACATGTAGACATCCTATTAGACCAGCACCATTTGTTGAAGATGCTTTCCTTTTTCCATTGTATCATTTTGGCTTCTTTGTCAAAAATCAAATGGCCATATGTGTGTGGATGTATATCTGGGTCCTCAGTTCGATTCCATTGGTCAACTTGTCTGTTTCTATGCCAGTACCATGCTGTTTTTATTATTGTTGCTCTATAGTACAGCTTGAGATCAGGGATAGAGATTCCTCCGGTAGATATTTTATTGTATAGGATTGATTTAGCTATGAAGTTGAGGATTGATCTTTCCAGTTCTGTAAAATATTGTATTGGTATTTTGATAGGGATTGCATTAAGTTTGTAGATTACTTTTGGTCAGATGGCCATTTTTACTATGTTGATTCTCCCAATCCATGAGCATGGGAGATCTTTCCATTTTCTGATATCCTGTAGCGACTTGAAGTTTTTTTCATAAAGGTCTTTCACTTGCTTGGTTAGATTTATACCCAGATATTTTATATTGTTTGAGGCTATTGTGAAGGGAGTGGTTTCTCTAAATTCTTTCTCTGTCCTTTTGTCATCTGTGTACAGGAGGGATACTGACTTTTTCGTGTTAATTTTGTATCCTGCCACTTTGCTGAAGCTGTTTATCAGTTGTAGGAGTTCTTTGGTTTACTTTTGGAGATCGCTGATGTATATTATCATATCATCTGCAAACAGTGAAACTTCAACTTCTTCCTTTCCTATATGTATCCCCTTGATCTCCTTTAGCTGTCTTACTGATCTAGCTAGGACTTCAAATACTATGTTAAAGAGCAATGGAGAGAGTGGGCAGCCTTGTCGTGTCCCTGAGTTCAGTGGGATTGACTTAAGTTTCTTGTCATTTAGCTTGATATTGGCTATAGGTTTCCTGTATATTGCCTTTACTATGTTTAGGTATGTGCCTTGTATCCTCTATCTCTCTAGGACTTTTAACATGAAAGGATGTTGAATTTTGTTGAATACTTTTTCTGCATCTAAAGAGATGATCATGTGATTCTTTTCCTTAAGTTTGTTTATATGATTAATTACATTGATGGATTTCCTTATATTGAACCATCCCTGCATGCCTGGTATGAAACCTACTTGATCATGATGGATGAGATTTTTGATGTGATCTTGTATTCGGTTTGCCAGGATTTTATTGAGTATTTTTGCTTCTATGTTCATAAGGGAGATTGGTCTAAAAATTCTCTTTGTTGAGTCTTTGTGTGGCTTAGGTATTAAGGTGATTGTGGCTTCATAGAATGAGTTTGGTAGTGTTCCTTCTGTTTCTATTTTGTGGAATAGTTTGAGAAGTATTGGTATTAGTTTTTCTTTGAAGGTTTGGTAGAATTCTGTGCTGAATCCATCTGGCCCAGGGCCCTTTTTGGTGGGGAGACTTTTGCTGACTGATTTGATTTCTTTAGGGGATATAGGACTGTTTAATTTGTTTTGCCAGATCTTGATTCAACTTTGGAAAGTGTAATTTATCAAGGAAATTGTCCATATCCTTTAGATTTTCAAATTTTGTGGCATATAGGCTTTTGAAGTAAGACCTAATGATTCTTTGGATTTCCTCAGTACCTGTTGTTATTTCTCCCTTTTCATTCCTGATTTTGTTAATTTGTGTACTCTCCCTTTGCCTTTTAGTGAGTTTGGCTAAGGGTTTGTCTATCTTGTTGATTTCCTCAAAGAACCAGCTCTTGCTTTTATTGATTCTTTGAATTGTTTTCTTTGTTTCTAACTTATTGATCTCAGCCCTGAGTTTGATTATTTCCAGCCATCTACTCCTCTTGGGTGTGTCTGATTCTTTTTTCTAGAGTTTCCAGATGTTCCATTAAGTTGTTTATATGTGATGTCTCCAGTTTCTTTATGAAGGCACCTAGTGCTATGAATTTTCCTCTTAGCACTGCTTTCATTGTGTCCCAAAGGTTTGGATATGTTGTGTCTTCATTGTCATTGAACTCTAGAAAATCTTTGATTTCTTTCCTTATTTCATCCCTGACCCAGTTGTCACTGAGTAGAAGATTGTTCAGTTTCCATGTGTTTGTAGAGTTTTTGTTATTTCTACTGCTGTTGATGCTTGGCATTAGGCCATGGTGGTCTGATAGGACACAGGGGATTATTTCAATTTTTGGTATCTATTGAGGCTAGTTTTGTGACCAATTATATGGTCTATTTTGGAAAAGGTTCCATGTGGCACTGAGAAGAAAGTATATTCTTTTCTATTTGGGTATAAAGTTCTGTGAATGTCTGTTAGGTCCATTTGATTCATGACCTCTCTTAGCTTGCTTATTTCTCTATTTAATTTCTTTTTGAGGATCTGTACATTGGTGATAGTGGGGTGTTGAGGTCTTCCATTATTATTGTGTTGGGATCAATAAGTGATTTAAACTTTCTTTTACAAATGCAGGTGCCCTAATATTTGGGGCATAGATATTTAGTATGGTGATGTCCTCTTGGTGGATCTTTCCTTTGATTAGGACAAAGTGTCCTTCTCGATTTTTCTTGATCAATTTTAATTGAAAGTCTATTTTGTAAGATATTAAAATGGCTACTCCTGCTTGAAAAAAACTTTCTAGCCCTTTATTCTCAGTTAATGTCTACTTTTGCTGATGAGATGTGTTTCTTGAATGCAACATATTGAAGGATCTTGTTTTTGCACCCATTTTGTTAGCCTGTGCCTTTTTACTGGGAGGTTGAGGCCATTGACGTTGAGAGATATTATTGACCAATGGTTATTGGATCCTTTTATTGTGGAGTTAGTGGTGATTATGTGTGGCAGAGTCTGCTTTGTTTTTGCTGATGTGCGATTATCTGTATGCTGCATTTTCTTGGGTGTGGCTGATCTCGTTGTGATGATGTTTTCCTTCTATTTTCTATAGAGTGGTGTTGGTGTTTAGATACTGATTAAATTTGGTTATGTCATGGAATATCTTGTTTTCTCCATCTGTGTTTATTGAGAGTTTTGCTGGATATAGTAACCTAGGTTTGCATCTGTGGTCTCTGAGGGTCTGCATAACCTCAGTCCAGGCTCTTTTGGCTTTCATAGTCTCTGTTGAAAAGTCAGGTGTAATTCTGATGGGTCTACCATTATGTTATTTTGCCTTTCTCTCTTGCAGCTTTAATATCTTTTCTTTATTCTGCAGATTTAGTGTTTTCATTACTGTGTGCTGGGAGAAATTTCTTTTCGGCTCTAGAATATTTGGTGTTCTGTAGGTCTCTTGTATGTTCAAGGGTATCTCTTTCTGTAGATTGAGAACATTTTCTTCTATGATTTTCTTGAAGACATTTTCTGGTCCTTGGGACTTTGCATCTTCCTTTTCTTTTCTTTTTTCTTTTTTTATTAATTTATTCATATTACATCTCAATGGTTATCCCCTCCCTTGTATCCTCCCATTCCTCCCTCCCTCCCGTTTTCCCCTTATTCTCCTCCCCTATGACTATGACTGAGGGGGACTTCCTCCCCCTGTATATGCTCATAGGGTATCAAGTCTCTTCTTGGTAGCCTGCTATCCTTCCTCTGACTGCCACCAGGTCTCCCCCTCCAGGGGACATGGTCAAATGTGAGTCACCAGAGTACGTGTGAAAGTCAGACCCAACTCTCCACTCAACTGTGGAGAATGTCCTGTCCATTGGCTAGATCTGGGTAGGGGTTTGAAGTTTACAGCCTGTAATATCCTCGGCTGGTGCCATAGTTTGAGTGGTACCCCTGGGCCCAAATCCTATCATAATGTTCTGCTTGTAGGTTTCTAGGACCCTCTGGATCCTTCTTTGCCATTCTCCCATGATTCTCTCATCTAGAGTCCCAATAGGATGTCCTCCCCTCTGTCCCAGTTTCCTGGTTAGTGAAGACTTTCGTGGGACATGCCCCTTGGGCTAGTATGCAGATATAAGTGAGTATATATCATTTAACTCTTTCTGCTTCTGGGTTAACTCACACATTATGAGTTCTAGTTCAATCCATTTGTCCACAAACTTCGGGAATTCATTGTTTTTAATAGCTGAGTAGTAGTCCATAGTGTATATGTACCACAGTTTCTTTATCCATTCTGCTACTGAGAGACACTTAGGCTGTTTCCATGTTCTGGCTATTATGAATAAGGCTGCTATGAACATGGTTGAGCAAATTTTCTTGTTGTGTGCTGGAGCATCTTCTGAGTATATTCCAAGGAGTGGAATAGCTGGGTCTTGAGGAATCCCTATTCCCAGTTTTCTGAGATAGCACCAGGTAGATTTCCAAAGTGGCTGCATCTTCCTTTTCATCTACTCCTATAATCCTTAGATTATGCCTTTTCATGGTGTCCTTGATTTCTTGGATGCTTTGTGTCACCATTTTTTCTGTTTTAAGATTTTCTTTGAGAGATGTATCAATTTCTTCTATTGTATCTTGAGCACCTGAGAGTCTCTCTTCCATGTGTTGGATTCTGTTAGTTATACTTGTCTGTTGGATTCCTGCTTCCTTTTTTAGTTGTCCTATTTCACTGTTTTTCTCGATTTGTGATTTTTTAAATATTGTCTAATTCTGTTTTCATGTCTTGAATTGTTTTAGTTAATTCCTTCACCTGTTTGCTTGTGGTTTCTTGTTTCTCCTGGATGGCTTCTATTAGCTTGTTTGTGTTATCCTGGAATTCCTGGGAGGATCTATTCATTTCCTCTTTATAGTTCTCAAATAGCTGTATGAGCATGGTTTTGAGGTCATCTTCCTGTGACTCTGCTATACTAGGGTATCTGTTGGTTTCTGGGCTTTCTGTCTTGATTTTTGTTATTAGACCTCTTATTCTTTCCTTTAGGCATCTGCTTAGAGGGCTTGGGCTTTCTGAGCTGGTAGTCTCAGGGATGAGTGCCTTTGATAGGGAGCTGTTTTTTATACTGCTTTCTCAGACTCTGCCTTCCTGTATCTCTATTTGTTTGAGCTCTGCCACCTAGATTCTGTGGTTTTATAGGGCTCCTTTGGCTGCTTGTTCTTCTCTGAGGGATTCACCACACAGTGGATTTGTGATTTGGATGTCAGATGCTGTGTGACTTCTGTTTTGTTAATCTTTGCTCTGCAGGCAGGCCACTCTGCTTTTGCACACTGATCCATCCAGCAGTCTGACCTTCCCTTTCTCCTTGCTGGTTGCAGCCTTCCACTGAGACAAGGTGCTGGGCCACACTATGTCACCCACTGACACCGCTCACAATCCCTTGCAGCCCCTGTTGCTTGACACTTCCCACGGCTGATATTACAGATACCCCTGTCAATCACCCCTGTGGGTGTTTTGTTCCCCACAGCTGGCCTACTTCAGCTAGTGCTACTGGTGTCACTGGCACCACAGCCACCACAGCTGTTGCTGCCACTGCCGCTGTCTCGGATGGTCTGCTTCCCTGGGTGTCCATGCTTTTTCTTGTGTTTGGGGGTGCACAAGATTGTCTGTAGTTTGTTCTTTGTGCACTATGGTTTCTCCCGCTGTAGTGGGGTAGGGAGTTTGGTGTTCCTGTTTAAGAAATAAGTTCAATTTTCTTTCTTTTTTTTCCATTGTTTTTTTTTAAATTAATTTATTCTTGTTACATCTCTATGGTTATCCCATCCTTTGTATCCTCCCATTCTTCCCTCCCTCCCGTTTTCCCCTTATTCTCCTCCCCTATGTCAGTTCCTGAGGGGGATTACCTCCCCCTGTATATGCTCATAGGGTATCAAGTCTCTTCTCGGTAACCTGCTGTCCTTCCTCTGAGTGCCACTAGGTCTCCCCCTCCAGGGGACATGGTCAAATGTGAGGCACCAGAGTATGTGAGAAGGTCATATCCCACTCTCCACTCAAGTGTGAAGACTGTTCTGACCATTGGCTATATCTGGGTAGGGGTTTAAAGTTTACTGCCTGAATTGTCCTTGGCTGGTGCCTTAGTTTGAGTGAGACCCCTGGGCCCAAATCTGCCTATCATAATGTTCTGATTGTAGGTTTCTAGGACCCTCTGGATCTTTCTACTTTGTTATTCTCCCATGCTTCTCTCATCTAGAGTCCCAATAGGATGTCCTCCCCTCTGTCCCAGTTTCCTGGTAAGGGAAGGCTTTCGTGGGACATGCCCCTTGGGCTAGTATGCAGATATAAGTGAGTATATACCATTTGAGTCTTTCTGCTTCTGGGTTAACTCACTCATTATGATCATTTCTAGCTCAATTCATTTGTCCACAAACTTCGGTAATTCATTGTTTTTAATAGCTGAGTAGTAGTCCATAGTGTATATATACCACAGTTTCTTTATCCATTCTGCTACTGAGGGACACTTAGGCTGTTTCCATGTTCTGGCTATTATGAATAAGGCTGCTATGAACATGGTTGAGCAAATTTTCTTGTTGCGTGCTGGTGCATCTTCTGGGTATATTCCAAGGAGTGGAATAGCTGGGTCTTGAGGAATCGCTATTCCCAGTTTTCTGAGAATAAGTCCAATTTTCAGACTTGATTTATCTGGCTTCTAAACAGGGTCCACAGTGTTTGCTGTCATCTTGGAATCTGCTCATAAGGTTTTAATCTTAGGTCCCAGACCTCATGAGGCTGAGAAGCTTCTGTAAGGCAGGAGACACTGTCAAGAGAACAAAGCGACAGCCGACAGACTGGGAAAAGATCTTCACCAACCCTACATCTGACAAAGGTCTAATATCCAAAATATATAAAGAACTCAAGAAATTAAAAACCACCAAACCAAATAACCCAATTGAGAAATGGGACTTGGAACTAAACAGAGAATTCTCAATGGAAGAATATCAAATGGCTGAGAAACACTTAAAGAAATGCTCAACCTCCTTAGTCATCAGGGAAATGCAAATCAAAACAACGCTGAGATTCCATCTTACACCCATCAGAATGGCTAAGATCAAAAATTCAAGCAATACCACATGCTGGCGAGGATATAGGGAGAGAGGAACACTCCTTCATTGCTGGTGGGAATGCAAACTAGTACAACCACTTTGGAAATCTATCTGGTGCTATCTTAGAAAACTGGGAATAGGGCTTCCTCAAGACCCAGCTATTCCACTCCTTGGAATATACCCAGAAGATGCACCAGCACACAACAAGAAAATTTGCTCAACCATGTTCATAGCAGCCTTATTCATAATAGCCAGATCATGGAAACAGCCTAAATGTCCCTCAGTAGCAGAATGGATAAAGAAACTGTGGTACATATACACTATGGAATACTACTCAGCTATTAAAAACAAGGAATTCCCGAAATTTGTGGACAAATGGATTGAGCTAGAAATGATCATAATGAGTGAGTTAACCCAGAAGCAGAAAGACTCAAATGGTATATACTCACTTATATCTGCATACTAGCCCAAGGGGCATGTCCCACGAAAGCCTTCCCTTACCAGGAAACTGGGACAGAGGGGAGGACATCCTATTGGGACTCTAGATGAGAGAACTATGTGAGAATAGCAATGTAGAAGGATCCAGTGGGTCCTAGAAACCTACAAGTAGAACTTTATGATAGGCAGATTTGGGCCAAGGGGTCCTGCTCAAACTGAGGCACTAGCCAAGGACAATTCAGGCAGTAAACTTTAAACCCCTACCCAGATCTAGCTAATGGACAGGACAGTCTCCACACTTGAGTGGAGAGAGGGAAATGATTTTCTCATGTACTCTGGTGCCTCACATTTGACTATGTCCCCTGGAGGGGGAGACCTAGTGGCACTAAGAGGAAGGACATCAGGTCACCGAGAAGAGACTTGATACCCTATGAGCATATACAGGAGGATGTAATCCCTCTCAGGAACAGACATAGGGGAGGGGAATAAGGGGAAAATGGGAGGGAGGGGAGAATGGGAGGATACAAGGGATGGGATAACCATTGAGATGTAACAAGAATAAATTAATAATAAAAAGCAATCTTAGGTCCCAGAGCTGTTAGTTTATTTGGAGCTGAAGAAGAGTGCTGGTACAAATTATTACAATCCCTATTCACACTCACAAAGGGCAATTCAATCTGGGTGTGGGCGAGTTACAGAATCTCTGTGTACAATCCCTATGCTGCCTCACTGATTAACATTTGTGTTGCTGCTCTCCTGATTTATCGTCCTTACAAAATTTGTGTGTGTGTGTGTATGTAGCTGAGATTCTTAGATCATGGGTATATTTGTCCACGTTTCTTCATAGTGCTTCTTATGATTGCCCCATGGGACTTGGGAGCTTTTGAAGTATTGTATATGAGTGTCTAGAGTTTTGTGATTTCCAGCTGTCATTTACTGGATGGTTGTCTTTGGTTAAGCTGAGTTAACATGGATGATGTTATTTCAGGGAGCTGGATATAGCCAAGTGTGCATGCACCGTGTTTGACGTGAGATGCCCTGCCTTGTCACCTACTCTCCGTGCTCTGTCTTTCTTCCTTGTGTGCAAACATAGATAAACAGTGGGGCATTTTTATTGTTCTGATTTTCTTCAGTTTTTGAGAGCGAGGTCAGAGCTGGTCTAGAAAAGCTGATCACTGGGTTAAAACACTTTTTTTTTCTCATTCTAGAAATATAGGTAAGACCAATCTCCTAAAAGTAGATGTTGCCTTCTTCCTGTCATGAGCATTATGGGAGAGAAAGGATCCTCCTTCAGTTTGTTTACCTAATTTCAGTTGAAGATAGCACCAGCATGATTTCTTTTATTCAGAACAAACTGGCTGAATAGGAATATTTTACCAGTTTGAATCATGGGATATTTAAGTGTTGAGGAGAATACAACAGTTATATTTTAAAATTGCAATATGCTTAATATGTTCCTCTTTGGCTCTTAGATACCTTTTCTAAAGAAGGAACTATTTAAAACAAAGGGCTTTGTTATTTAACTGAAAAACAAACCCATAAGCAACTACAGGTTGTCCCCCTAAGTTCGCAAAATAGACAATATGTATACTCTTGTATGTTATCAAAGAGGTTATTGAAAATATATTGCACATTGCAACTTTAAACTAAATTCTTTTGTTCCCTGACATCCTGTAACCCTGTAGACCACAGAGACTGAAAGCTGGCCATAGAAACTTGATACATAATGCAATGCTGAAAGATGGTGTTTAACATAAAAGAATGGGTGTGGTGTTCTGCAAAGAGTCATTGTCAATGACAATTCCCTTTTGGGGACTTTACCAACAGTGAAGTTAGGTGCACTCTTTAATGTCTTCAGAGGACACACTGCACCTGGTCTACCAGCTGTGTTCTTCCTCCTGCACATCTGTCATCACCCAACTGAAGACATTTGTGCTGATGCCTTCCATTAAGGCCTGTGACCACTGTAACGCCACCTTCTCTCCTCTTGCAGTGGGCTCTTTACACCCAACAGTTCAGAGCCATGTTCATCAAAAGGGTCATGTTCTCTTGGCGCAACTGGAAACTCCTGCTGCTGCAGTTGCTGGCACTCCTGGGTCTCATGTATCTTCTGATGAAAGGCATAAGCTTTTCGGCACCTGAAAAGCTTCCCAGGAAGATGGACTTGGAGCAGTATGGCCAGACCATCGTGCCCTTCTCCATTTCTGGAGATCCTGATTTGACACATAATCTCACTGAAAACCTTGAATTCATGTTGAAGGCCAAAAACCAAAAATTTCATGAAGTGCAAGGTAAGTATCTTGCGAACAGAGAAAGAGTGACAATAGATGAAGAGCTGCTTATACTAATGGGAAAGGAAGCTCTTTGTTCCCCTCCCCTCTCCTTCTCTCCTCTTCCCTCCTTTCTCTCTCCCCCACCTTTCTTTTATTTTGAAATCAATTGTAAAAAGCCATCCAGTCAGAGAAAAGAACCAACCTTCAAGGCCATTATTATCATTGCCAATGGAGGTACTCTGAGGTGGGGAGGGTCATCTGCCAAAATGAGGAGCGAAGATGAGATTTTTAGGGAAATTAAAATATGTAGAAATATCAGGAAACTGGAAAGGGGATATTCAAAGAAGACTTTAAGCTTTGTGCCTTCTAATTCTAGAGAATATTTCCCTGTGTAGATGCAGCCCACAAAAGCTAAGAGAACAGCTATTTCCCATTAAAGATCCAAAATTCCTGAATATGCAAATTGAACATTGTCAGAATAAAGGAGAAAATAAATAGTGGAAGATTTTAAAACTTTACATTCAATAATGACCATATCAGCAGACAGCATTTCAACAATAAATGGAGTATTTAACCAACATTACAGATAAGAGACTACAGACCTACACAAAGCTGTCCAGTCAAGTACAATATAATTTATATTTTTGTCAAGTGCACAAAGATTACTATTCAATATATATTATATATAATATGGTTTAAAATAAGTGTTAATACAATTTAACAATTGAAGCACCAAGAAATACCTTTTAAGATCTTGATAGAATAAAACTGGATATCAGTAGCAACAAGAAAATCATAAAAATCGTGCATATAGTATAAATAACACACTCTTAAGGGACTATTGGGTCAAATAATTCATAATGTAAATAAAAGATCCAAATAAAAATAATAATACATCAAAATTTATCAGATGTAGTGAAAAAATGATAGGAGAAAAATTTTTAATAGAGAAAAGCTATTGATATACCTAACCTTACATTTAAAAACGATATTTTTCTAACCTTACATTTTAAGTAACTAGATGAGCAAAATAAGCCTCTTCTATCAAAGAGAAGAAAGAAAAATAGATATTGAGCAAAGAGAAACAACAGGAAAAGGCTAACAAAACCAAAGCCTGCTTCTTAGAAAAGTCACAATTTGAGACATTTTTAGATATGTTGAAACAGAAAAAGAAGGGCTCAATAGCTCAATGAGAAAGAGCATTACTTCTGATTTTAAAGAAATAAAGATTACAAAGAGGGTCTATAGTAACCTGTATAGCAAACAAAATAAGATACTCTAAATGCAATACACAAAACATCAGTAATCCACATGCTACCAGATTCAACCATAACAATTATGAAGGCTCAGTAGGTCTGTGACTGATAAGATTAAGCTGGTAATAAAAATCTGCCCATTAAAAAGCAATCCAAGACCAGATACCTTTATCAGCTTCTGGTAAAAATAAAAGACTCCTGAATACCATCCCTCAGCAAAACAAAACAAAAACAAAAACAAAACAAAACAAAACAAACAAACACAACTGAAAATGAGAGAATAGTTCTGAACAAAAGCCAGAGGCCAGAATTTCTTCAATATTTAGGCCAGGCATACATGTTACAAAGAAATAAAAGTGTGGACTGATATCCCCCAAGAGTGCTGGTGCAAAATTCCTAGCAAAATACTTGCAAACAACTTAATGGCCCGTTTAATAGGATTATACTCTACAATCGATCAGGCAGGACTTCATTCTTGGAGTTAAAGGTTAACACGATCCATAATGAGAAAAGACTAGAAATCTTTCCCCAGATTAGAAATATGACAGAAAGAGCAGGGATTTTTAAAATTCTATTTATATGAAACTTTAAGTTCTAGGTAGAAGTTTAGGCAAGAAATAGAAATAGAAAGACTCCCAGCTGGGGGATATGGAAATAAACCTATTCCTGTTCAGGCATGATCCTATATGCAGAAACCCATGAACAGCACACAAGTGCATGCACATGCTTTGTTGGAGCTAATAAGTGAATATGCCAATACTGAGTTGTTTGTTCTCTTGGTGTTTAGTTTTTGCTTTTAGTTCTTTGTGGAATTTAGAAATTATTTATTTGTCAGATGAATAGTTGACAAAGATGTTCTCCTGTTCCGTAGATAGTTTCCCCACTCAATCAATTAGATTGATTGGCAATTTAGATTGTTCCTACTTCTATAAGATCCCACCTGCCAAGCATTGGCTTTATTTTCTGAGTAACCACAGTTCTACTCAGAAAATCATTACCTATACCCACATCTCAAAGTATTTTTTCCTATTCTTTCACCCAGGAGTTTCAGAATTTTATTATGGTCTAATGTTAAGATCTTTGATCCATTTAGGAGTTAATTTTTATGCAGGATGAAAATAAGGATTTACTTTCCTTCTCCTACATGTAGATGTTCTGTTTATATAACATCATTTGTTGAATGGGCTTTCTTTTCTCTATTTTCTTTTCTCTGATTTTCTTTTGTGGAAATCAGGTGGCTATAGTTGAATGGTTTTATATATAGAACTTGTATAACATTGATCTCCATGTTTGTTTTTATGTTGGTACCATGCCTTTGTTTTTTTCCCCATTGCTTTGTAATGCACCTTGTAATTAGCTATGGTGACACCTCCAGATTATTATTATTTTTTCTTTTTGCTCAATATTGCTTTGGCTATTTGAGATCTTTTGTGCTTCCAAATGATTTTTTAAAATATGTTTTTGTGAAGAATGACATTGGAATTTTGCTGAGGACCTTAGTGAACCAGATTGCTTTGGTAAGGCAGCCATTTTTACAATATTGGTCGTTCCAACCCATGACCAAGGAAAATCATGATGGTTAATAATACTTTTCAGTTGAAAATATCTGGAATCACTTAGAAGATAAGAACACAGGCACACCTGGGAGATATTATTTAGCCTCTGTGTATGCACCTGAGGAGTTGTGTTAAATTAACTGAGGCACAAAGGCTCATACTGAAAGTACATGGCACCATTTTCTGGGCATGGACCTTCCACTGCATAAAAAGGAGGAGGGGTAGCCTAGCACCAGCCTTCATAGCTCTTCTGCCTGGTTGTGGATGTGACATCAGCAGCTGGTTCTGCTTTGAACTCCCCTAAGTTAATTTTCTCAGGGTGCTTAGCACAGCAGCAGGGCATAAGCAAGGCAGGGTGTTTCTATCCAGTAGTGTTTTCTGCAAGTTTTCAGTTGTGTGTTTTAGTTTTCCTTGTAAAGGTCTTTCTTTTCCTTGGTTAAATTAATGACATGGTATTCTGCAGGCAGTTGTGAAGGGAATATCTCGCAGGTCTCTTTCTTGGTGTGGTTGCAAATGGCATTTAGGAAGGCTACGATTTTTGGTTCTTTTAGTTCAGTGTTAACTTTGTATTTCCCCACTTTGCTAAGTACTTTTCAGCTCTAATAGTTTTCTGTCAAGGTCATTATTGTCTTTTATAAAACCAGATGACCTGCAAATAAGGATACTTTGACTTATTCTTTTCCTGTCTGTATTTCTTTTATTTATTTATTTTTTTGTCTTATTGTTATAGTTAAGACTTCCAGGGCTATATTTAACAAGAATGAAGAACATTAACACCCTGGTCTCGTTCCTAATTTTAACAAAA
Organism: Acomys percivali; assembly: GCA_907169655.1. Lineage (NCBI taxonomy): Eukaryota > Metazoa > Chordata > Mammalia > Rodentia > Muridae > Acomys > Acomys percivali. The sequence goes on from OU015757.1 coordinate 807,947, forward strand.
ATACTTTGAGCTTTTGCCCATCCAATGTTGCCAATATGTCTGTTTGTCCTGGTTAGTTTTTTCTCAACTTGGCACAAGCTAGAGAAACCTGGAAGAGGGAATACCAATTGAGAAAGTGCCTCCATATGATTACCCTGTGGTCAAGTCTAGGGAGATTTTCTTGATTAATGATTGATGCAATGGGCACAGCTCTGGGAAGGTGGTCCTGAGTTGTATGAGAAAGAATGCTGAGAAAACCATGAGAATCAAACCATTAAGTAGTGTCCCTCCATGGTCTATGCTTCAGTTCCTGCCTCTAGGTTCCTGCCATCAATTCCTGCCCTGATTTCTCTCAGTAATGCAGTGTGCCCTGAGAATTATAAGCTGAAATAAACCCTTTCCTCCTCAAGTTGCTTTTGATCATGATGTTTTATCACAACAATAGAGACCTTAATTAAGACACTGTTGTATGTAGCATTCATTATGTCTAGAGATGCACCATCAATTCCTAATTTCCTCTGGTCTTTTATCATGAGGGGTGTTGGAACCTTTTCTGCATCTATTAACTTGGTCATGTGAGTTTTTTCTTTTTTTTTCTTTTTTGGTCCTAGAATAGACTTATATGAGCTATTACATTTATTTATCTCTGTTGGAGCATCTCCACATTTCTGGAATAAATACAACTCTATTATTGGTTAATTTTTTAATGTGTTCCTGTATTTGTTTTTGCAAGTATTTTAGTGTGATTTTTTGCAGCTATGTAGGGAAATTGGTCTATAATCTTCTTTTGTTACTATTGAACCTTTATCTAGTTTTGTTATCGAGATAATGCTGGTTTTGTAAAAAAAAAAAAAAAATAGGTTAGTAGTGTTCTTCCTTTGGCTGGAATGTTCTGTCTTTTCCTATTCTCATTTTCTTAATTGTGATTCTAATTTCCTTGTTCTTTCCCTCATTTAGCTCCTTGGGCATGTTTATCACTCTCTTCCGTTCAAAGAGTTTTTTTCCAGTATCCTATGTAGGGTCAAGTTAGTGGTTACAAACTCATTTAGCCTGCTTTTATCATGGGATGGTTTTCTTTTGATATTTATGATCTTTCAGATCTTGAAATACATTATTCCAAGTCTTTCTGGCTTTTAAAAGTTCCAAGGAGCAGCAGCCATCACTCCAGTGACCTGCCTTTATAACTTGGTGTTTCTATCATGCAGTTTTTAATATTTAGTGTTTTAAATATGACATAGGCAGTTTTTTCCCAGTCTTGTCCATTTGATGTTTTATGAGTCTTGTACTTAAAGGTATTTCTATTTCTCTTGATTTAGTAAATTTTCTGTTCTAGTTGAATAAAAATGTTTTCTATTCTTTTTGGTATGAATTCTCCTTTTTCTCAGCCCACAATTTGTAGGTTTGATCTTTCCATGGTGTCCCAGTGATCACATATGTTCTGTTCCTACATTAAAAACTTATCTCATTAACTGCATGTATCCATTCTTCTACCCTTTCCTCATGTCCTCATATTCTGTCCTTACTGGGTTCTGCTCTTTTGTTAAGGTGTTTTATTAGCTTTGTATTGTATTAAGTGTTTTATTTCCAGAATTTCATTTTGGTTTTTCATCAGCATTCTCAATTCTATTTTATATTTTCTGTTGGCATCCTTATTTTAGCTCTTTATTCATATTTGTTTATTTCTTAGAATATACGTAGAATCATATTTAACTCTTTGTCTGGGGTTAATTTATTTAATTAACCTAAATCTTTCTCATTTGGAGCCATTATTCTGGTATTAATAATTTGGAGGAGATAAATTATCTTAGTTTCCCATGATCACTGTTTTTTTTTTTCATTGAGACTTGAACATAAGAAGTTTGATCACTGTTTGCTGCTGTTTTTAACCATCATTTTAAATTTAACTTTTATTTAAGTTTGTTCTTTGACAAACTTATACATGTAATAATAATGCATATTGACTATTCCAATCCCATCCTTCTGTACCTCCACACTGCCCCAGTGTACTACCTTTTTCCTTGCAAATCTCTTTTTCATGTTCATGTCTAATTAATGTGTGTGCAAGAGAAAGAAAGAGAAACAGACAGACGGACAGACACAGATACAGAGAGAGGGAGGGAGGGAGGGAGGGAGGGAGAGAGAGAGAAAGAGAGAGAGAGAGAGAGAGAGAGAGAGAGAGAGAGAGAGAGAGAGAGAGAGAGAGAGAGAGAGAGAAGCTCTTCTTCTACTCTGGATGATCTTTTTCATTTTCTAAGCCCTTTAGTTTCAAGCAATCCTACCTTTTGATTAGTAGTTTTATTTTCTGTGCTCCTGGAGTTCTGTATAGAACATCTCTACCCAGGCCTGTATGTTTAAAGCATCTGTTACTTTATTCTCTAGCAGTTTGGAAGGGTTGTGTCGTATGAAGTCCTTAGTCCATTTAGAGTTGAGTTTTGTGCAAGGTGAAAGGTAATCCTATGATTTTACTCTCCAGCATGTTGACACCCAGAATTCCCATACCACTTTTTGAAGATGCTGCTTTTTCTTTACTATATACTTTTAGCTTCTTTGTCAAAATTCATATGGCCATAGTTGTGAAAACTGTTATCTGACTCTCCTATTCCATTCAGCTGATGTATGTATCTGATTTTTGTGTTAGTACCATGCTGTTCTTACTATTATGGTTTTGTAGTATAACTTGAAATAAGGTAGTAATATCTACTACAATATTCTTTTTTATTTTTATTTTTTACAATATTCTTTTTGTTCAGGATTGCTTTGGTTATCCTTGGTCTTTTGTACTTCCATAGAAAATTTAAGACTATTTTTTTCCATAATTGTGAAGATGACCCTTGAATTTTTATCAGAATTACACTGGGATTGTAGATTGCTTTTGGTAAGATGTCCATTTTCACGTATTAATTCTTCTGATCCATGAATATGGGAGGTCTTCCCATTTTTAAGTATCTTCTTTAATTTGTTTCTTCAATATCTTAAGGTTTTAATTGTGGCTACTCTTTATTTTTTTAGTTAGGTTTATTTCTATGTATTTATTTATGTAACTATTATGAATGAGACTTCATGATATCTTTTTTGCTGTTTGTTAACTTTGTATTATACTACTTTGAAGTGCTTATTAGCTCATAAATATTTAGTTGACTCTCTAGGGCCTCAAATATATAGAATCATTCCATCCTCAAAAAGGGATACAGTGAATTTTCCTCTTTTTATTTATTTTGTTTCTTTTGTTGTTCTATTAAAACTTCAAGCATTGTATTGACTATGAATGGAGAAAGTAGGCAGCTTTGTCTTGAACCTGACCTTAGTGGGAATGCTTTGAGGTTTTCTCTATCTAGCACTATATTGCCTATAAGTTGTTACATATATCCCTCATTATGTTCAGGTATGCTCCTTTCATCCAGTTCCATGACTTATAAAATGATGTTGGATTTTGTAGGAGGCCTTTTTTTTTGCATCTAGTGATACAATCATGATTTCTGTAGTTGTGTCTATCTGTGGTGAATTTGATTATGTATGTATGGAGCAAGCTAACTTGATCATGCTTTCTGATGCAATCTTGAATGCAGATTGGCAGCATTTTGTTGATAATCTTTGGAACTATGTTCATCAGAGAGCTTGGCCTGTAATTTTATTTCTTTTTGTTGTGTCTTTACTTGTTCTTTGTGTCAAGGTAACAATGGATTCATAAAAGCAGTTTGCAAGCCTTATTTCCTTTTCTATCTAATGGAATAATTTGAGAAGTATTGGTTGTAGCTCTCTGGAGGTGTGGTAGAATTCTGCAGTGAACTGATCTGGTTCTGATTTTTTTTTTTTTACTTAAAAGAGTTTTAGTTTACTACTTTCTCACTGCTTGTTATAAATATGTTTAAATTGTTTACTTCATCTTTATTTAACTTTGGCAAGTTTCATGTGTCTTGAATTTTTTTAAATTTTCCAATGAGAAAAACATGAATTTTTAAGCTAAGTCCATCTGATTTTCTGAATTTATTTGTATCCATTAAAATGTCTCTTTTTCATTTCTAAGTTTATTATTTCTTCTTTTTCTTTCTTTCTTTCTTTTTGGATAATGTGGCTAATGGTTCCCCTCCTTCTTGTACTCTTCCTCCTTTTCCTTCTTTTTTTTTTTTTATCAATTATGTATCTAAAAATTAGTTTTAGTTTTAGGGCCATTTCCAGTAGCTACTGGTCATAGTTTTACAAGTCTGGTGTAAATATAAACCTTATATATAGTAACTTCTCTTTTACATCTTGAATTTTTTATTTTGAGTCTGTTTGGGCAGATTTGTAATTCTTAGTTTGTGTTTTCTTGGATTCATGGAGTCTTTGAATGTTCTTAGAAATTTATAGCTTTTTGTTTAACTATTTGATGTACTTTATAGCATCCTGATCTGTTCTTTATCTTTCTACAAAGATAGCACAAGAAGAGTGTACAGATGGCTGAACTTAACTCTCCAATTTTTATCCTCTTAAATTTTCACAGTTCCAAATAACTCTCTGTTCCTTCATATAGACTTATTTTATATTTTTATTTATCCATAACAGTCTCTGATTTTCTTTGAGATAACTTGTAAAGTCTAGAAGTAAGAGTACATTTTTGTGTGTAGAAATGGAAGGTTTTGAGAATGAGTAAGAAAATTGAGAGTATTAATATCACTAGCCTATATGTTTTTAGTGGAATTGAGCTAAAAGACATAGGAACTGTGGTGCTAAGTAATGACATTCTTAAAATGAGTGACTAAGATGAATTGAGACTTCTTTGAAGCACCGGAGAGTGAAAATATATCAGACAAGTAAAACGTTTGTGCTCTCTCCCTCCAAAGCCTGTATTGAGTGGCCTCCATTGCAGCTGACCCCATGGCCACTCTTGTCTCCTCGTTCCAGGTGACGTGCAGGACTACTTACTGAAGAATAAAGACTGCATTTACTCATGCATCATCGCCCTGTCCCTTGATGTGACCAGGGACAGAAAGACATTCACCTTTTGGTTCAACAATGAGGCATACCACTCTCCATCATTGTCCTTATCAGTATTAGACAACATTATTTTTATGTCTCTCTCTGACCGTGATGCCACCATTACTGTCACCAACAAGCCCCAGCCTCTGCGTTTCAGAGAGAGCAAGTATGACGAAAGGTATGTGTGCTTTTGTTAAACCGGGATACTTTAAACTGACCTTTTCTTCTTGTCTCACCTTGCTTGTAATAAAACGCTATTGTTAGCAATCAGTGCTGTTATTATGCCACCGTGTGTCCTTCATTTCTCCTTCTGTAGGAGTACATCAGGGATCCAGATAGTCTTTAACTTGCTCTTCGGGATGAGCATTTTCACCAGTGGCTTTTGCCTTATGACAGTGACGGAGAGAGTTAGTAAATCAAAGCACATCCAGTTTGTCAGTGGGATCTACACCTTAAATTTCTGGCTCTCTGCACTGCTGTGGGATCTCATCATCTACTTCATTGCCTGTGTCCTCCTACTGGTGAGTGTTCCATGGAGCGCCCCGAGGGCTGCTTTCATACACCACTGAGAGTTTCTTCTTGTCTGACATTTGCTAAAACAAAAATCTCTCCAGAGAAGATTTTCAAAAATTAATCATTTCTCTGGCTAATCAAGGTAGAGACTGTTGTGGAACATTTTGCAGAAGTAAAAAACAAAAACAAAACATCTTTTTCTTATATTTCTTTTAACTAAAACTTTCTCTGCAAAAACAGCAAACTTCTGACATACTTAACTAGCAATCTGTACTTCCTTCAAAGCTGCTTTCTGTTTGGAAAGACATGTCACAACAGACTAGTGACATACAAACAAACACTACAGATATTTTCTGCTTCTCACTACGTCCCCATATCCTCATGTGTTATAATTCTGGGTTATGCAAGAAGTACTTGTGCTGAGATTTGAACCTTTTCTCTAGAAAAATTTAAATTATGTCATGGACCACTGCGTGTGTGTGTGTGTGTGTGTGTGTGTGTGTGTGTGTGTGTGTGTGTGTG
>OU015757.1:817932-842351 GCA_907169655.1 Acomys percivali
AGAGAGAGAGAGAGAGAGAGAGAGAGAGAGAGAGAGAGAGAGAGAGAAGAAACTAATACCCATCATTTGCTTTGTGTTTTCATGCCCACGTCAGCTGGTGTTCCTAATCAGTGATATAGATATATTGCTAAAGGAATACCACTTCCTGGACACAATGTTCATCCTCATGTTGTTTGGCTGGTCTGTCATCCCCTTCATCTACCTGCTAAGCTTCTGGTACAACACTAGCACCAATGCCTACATCAAGATCTTTGTATTAAACCACTGTTTAGGATTTATGAGTATAATTATGGATGTTGTGGTAAACATCATACCAGGTAAGGAATTTACTAAGTTTCTTCCTTTCAAGGGTGTCTTATAAACAAACAAAAATAACTTTGAGGAAAAGCAACACTACAAAGTCCTTTCATTCTGATTTCTGAGGACACATTTGTTAACAAACTTTGTTGAACACCTCTAATATTATAACACTATAGTGAATGCAGTGAAATACATGGTGAGCCACTAATGTCACTAAACTGACCATTCTATTAAGACCTTGCTTTCTTGGGTCTCCTCTTTTGATCACAACCTTCAAGGAAGATTGACTGGAGTAGTAATGATCACAAACAGGGACACTTGGGACCAAAGACTAATGCCACTCCTTCACCAAAGCACACTGTAAATATTAATGTTTCACATTATTCAGCAATGTGTTGCAGAAACCGAGAGGAAGAGGCTTCTACCAAACTTTCTAAGATCGAGTTTTGTCTTCCCTCTAGAATCTTTGGTTATCTGAGACTACTTAACATTTATCATAATTTTCCAAGGGGTACAAATAAAGCCAGATGAAAAAAAAATGTTCTCTAGTTTGTAGAAGTTATTCCCCAGTCTCATGCCTCAAATTAATCACATTGCTACTAATTAGCCTTTACTTCCTATTTCTGTAACAAATTACCACCAATGTATAATTTGTGTTGATTTAAATAACCTCCTAGAATACCTAAGAGTCCTGAATAAACACAACTACTTGTTACATGGCATAGCCAGAAACCCCGAAAGTTACAAAGCCAGCACAGCTGTTTGACAAGTTGCAGCAAAGCTGAGCTGAACACTGTTCACTGTCGTTCTGTCACTCACGTTTAGTTTTTGGTTCTCTGCATGTTGCTTTCTTAGGAACTTTCTTCATTATAGTTCATTTCATGTCTTTTCCCAAAAAATTATGCCTGAGTCTTTTTATGAAAGTCCTAAACTTACTATCCATTCTGGTTTTAGGGAAATAACTTTATCTAGCCTTCTGTGGAAGTCTTCCTTATAACCTAGAGATCATGACAAGCACAGATAAGCACGGAGACGCTAGGTATTTCTTTATGAGGCTATTACTCTAGGAATCTTCTTGGAGTATCTGCTCCTAATCAAACTCTAACAGCATAATCAAAACAGGGTAAACTTAGAGATAGTTGACAAACTACAAGAAGCCAGGAGAGTTGGTAACAGATTCAAGGCCAATTTTTCAAATACAAGTAGAGCTCTCTGAAAATGGAGCTTAAAGATGGGGGATCATATAGGATATGCCCCTGAAGAAATAGAAGTCAGTAAATAATATAGATCAGCTAAAATAGTCTTTTTCTACTTAATAGCAAAGGTGATGAAAAGAAAAGAATGAAAGGAGGTAAATATTAGTATTTGCTATTCATAAAAGGATTGGTTCACATATTTTCTGTTTGCCTGGAGTGCTTTAAAAATGCAAATTCGGCCAGCCTAAAAGCAGGCTATTATATAATAAATGTGTTTGCTTTGGCAGAGACATTCTTTAGATCCTTTGAATTAGAGTTATGGGGCTGATAAAAAATAATCTGTATTATTTGTATTTTCTAATCGTGACTTAACTTGTAACCCAGACATGTAATGAGAAATAAAACACATGTCCAGAGACAAATGATATAATCTGTACTTCTTGGATCATCTTAGCCTGTCTTTGTTCTGTGAGATGTGTATAAATAAAGAAGCAACCTGATTGCTAGTCAGTCAAAGCTGCAACATGCTCTGACCACCATGCCTGACTCACTTCTCCCTCACCAGCTTCTTGTCTCCTCTCGGAAACCCTGTCATCTGCTGGGTCTGGCCCCTGACAGTTACCTCCCCACCCTAGGCGGGCATGTGTGCCATAAAACTGTCTGAAACTTAGGAATCAGGTATTGAAGAAGCCATTCAATAGAAACTGATTTGAGATGGTTTCTATTCTTCTTTGTTAGGAACATCATTGCTGTTTCTTATCATTTCATTTTTACAGCTTTGCTAAACAGTTGCATTACAGAGAATAGACCTATCTACATAGTTGGAAAAGCAACAAGAATACAAAATACTCCTCAGTCACCATAAAGTACTGTACCTCTTACATGTTTTCCTAAAATGAGAGTTAATTCAGCAGTAACTCTGGGCAGTTGTAGGATCATCTCCTCTCATGAACCTTTAGAGATTTTCAGAAGTTCCACATGAAAATTAAAGAACCAATCAAGGTACAATGAATGACTCCATAACGCTCAATCTTAACCAGGATATCTGTATTACACTTCCTCCTCTTGGGGACCATGCCAGAAGAGTGGACAGGAAGACTGTAAGAGCCAGAGGCCATGGATGGCTACAAGGAAAGTCTTTTCTGGACACATCAGGGCAGCTGCACAGCATTTGAGACAGCATGTACAGGAGTTGAGCTCTAACTCAAGCCAGATAAAATCCCACCTAGTGGCAGTTGACAGCTACAGGGAAAGGAAGTGTCAGTTTTTAAGGGTGTGGCCTGTAGTGGATTGTCTGTCCTCTAGTGAAGGCCACACATCTGAGAGTATGTAGGCAGTACAAACTGCGTGGAGTGTTACAATATGAGAGAGAGAGAGAGAGAGAGGGATCTAATGCACTTTGGCTGTGCACATGCTTCCTTCTCCCCACTTCACTGATCCCCTTTACTCTTCCAAATGCTTCCTTTGGACACTTTCTCACGCTCAGCCAGAGTCAGCTCTGATGGTTTCCATGTCACTTCTATCTCCCTGGGAAGGAAAGGGGAGATGGATTTGGGAGAAGTGGGGGATATAAATATGATAAAATAGACTGTATAGAGTTTTCAAAGAATTAAAAATGAGAAAAAAAAAGAGTCATAGAAATGCCTAAATGACTCCATGAAGGGATTGGTTAGAAACTGTATTTACCTTTTTACACTTTGAAAACTCTCCCATAAAATGGAGGTAGTGAAAAGTATTGGGGACATTTAGCTAAGAACTTTATTTTTTGAAATTTAGCTGCATATCTAGCACCAAATGTCATCTCGTCTTCACAGAATCATTATGAAAGTGAACTGGGAACATCAGCACTGACTGGCTGAGTGCAAGAAAGTGTCCAAGGGAGGCATTTTGGAAGAGTAAGGGGCTCAGTGGAAGTGGGGAGAAGGAAGTAGGTGAATTGCCAATGTGCATTAGATAGAAGTATAAAATATACTGAAACCATTGTCTCGTGTAGTTAAAATATGACCGTATACGGAGAAGATCACAAGGATTCAAAAGAAAACTCCTATAGCTAAGGAGAAAGTTCAATACAATTTCAGGCTAAAAACTAATGCATGTCTTTCTGGGTCTGGGTTACCTCCATCAGGATTATCTTTTCTACTTCCATCCATTTGCCTGCAAATTTCAAGATATTCTAGTTTTTAATAGCTGAGTAGTATTCCATTATACCAATCAAGGACAATGCATGCAATAAACATAGAACCCCTGTTCATATATAGCCAATGGACAGCTCATTCTCTATGGTTGTGGGGAGGAGCAGGGACTGACTCAGATATGAACTCTGGTGCCCCCAATTTGATCACTTCTCCTTGGTGGGGAGGCCCAGTGGCACTCAGAGGAAGAGTAAGCAGGCTACCAGGATGAGATCTGACAGACTGTGATCATATGGTGGGGGAGAATTTCCCCTTCTGTCAGAGGTCTAGGGAAGGGGAGTAGGGCAGAAGAGGGAGGGAGTGTGGGAATGGGAAGATACAAGTGAAGGGATAACAAGCCGAATGCAATCTGAATAAATTATAATTTTAAAAAAGGAAAAATGTATTGCTAGATGTTTTAAAAAGGTTAATGCATCAGCTTATTTCTCTTCATCTGCAACAAACAATCTAAAATGAGCTTGAAGAAATTTAATGTGTCATAGGATCTAAAGAAAATATTCCCCAAATTTCTACCTAAGGAGGCAAAAGACTTGTGGACTAAGAATTGCAAAACAGCACTGTAAGCAAAGCAAGTCAAAAGGTTCCCAGATTATAGATCCTATGATCCTATGAATCAACAATGCTAAGATCCTCCACAAACTGACAGATGCACCCAGCATGATTCCTAGAAAGATTTTGACAGCACTGGTTTTCACAGAAATGAGAAAAGCATATGTTTGACTTTGTGGAATTTCAGTGGAATGAAGGTGGACCTCTCACAAGTTCTGATGTCAAAATTTACTGTTTATTATACAGTGCTTAAAGTGGTATGGCACTGGTATAATGATAGATGTATAGAATGTGTATGGATAATGTAATAAATGCATCAGAAAGCCCAGATATAGGGTCTCTTGATTTTCAACAAGATTCCAAGATCATCCAATGAGGAATAGAGCCTTTGGTAAGTTGTACCAAGAGGAATGAGTATCTACACCCTGAAGAGTAAACTTGACCTTTGCATTCCACAATGGACAGAAGTGAGCTCAGTGGTTTACATGTCAGAGCTGAAATGTAAAGCTAGTAGAAGAAATCAGGACTCAGTCTCTCTGAACTTGGCAAAGGAGTCAGATGTGACACCAAAAGTATGAGCTCTAAAAGTAAAATATGTGAATTAACCATCACCAAAGGGAAGCACTTGGTGCATCAAGTGGCATATAGGGAAAGGATGGCAAACAGTATCAGAGCAAACATCTCCAATGTACACATTTTATAATGACCTAGCATAATCTAGTCCATAGCAAATACAATGATCTTTCACCCATCAGCAACAAAAAGACAGACATCCCCCAGCAAAATGTGGGAGGGGCTTTAAATAGAAATTTCCCAGGGAGGATAGACAAATGACAGCTACATGAAGAGATGTTCAGCATCCCCAAAGACTAGGAAATGAACTTTAAAGCAACAATGGAATGCCAAAGGGTGGCACAAATTCTTCACAAGAACCATAGCAACACCTCTAATAGATGCTTGAGCTTTGCAAGTTCAGGGGATGGGGGGGTCTTGTGTAGCAATTCCATGCTAAGCCATTGTGCACAGTAAGGCCATACTGCTGTGGCTGGTACACAGTGTGATTTGTTGGTTTTCTGCTCTGATTAATCAACACTTCAGCCACAGAAAGTAACATGCTTACTGGGAAATAGATCATTTAAAACCCATGCCTTCCCATCACAATTTTGTCAATTTTCATCTTGCTCTACACCCCATTATGTCAGCTTTTAGCACCTTGTCTCCCAAGGAGTCACTTTACTCTTTAGAAAAAGATATTTACATGCTCTGTGACAAATGCCAAGCCACCCACCTTTAACATTATCCTGAAAGCCTTGCCATCTCCCAAGTGAGCAGTCAATGTCCCACACTACTTTTGGCTTCAAGGCTACATATACTTATAGCAACTATGGCCTTCTTTATAGTGGGCTTGCCTTGACACCAACCATTGAAAAAGCTGTGCATGACATAAGGACCTATTTCATCCCTTATCATTTGTTCTTCTCAACCAGTGACAACCTTTGTTCTTATAAATATGTAAGATAAATGTATATGGTTAATACAATGCGTCAGAATAAAATGCCATAATGAAACCTATTCTTTTGTATAATTAATATGTATTTTGCCCAGAATTAGCACTTTGTTTTTATTCCCAGCAGTCTGAACTTGTACTTTAAACCCAAAAGTATAAATTCAGACCATTAACCGTTCTGTGTGTTTCCTTCATCCTTGCACATGCACTTACTTACCAGCTGTTATGCTCTGTTACTCTTTAGAGAAATCTGAGCTTTACATTTGTTCCTTTAAAGATATATTCCCTTTCAACTGATCGATCACATCTTATCCATTCTTCACCATTGAGTCTTAGACTAAACTTAATTGGTTAAGTGGTTTTTGAGATAGAGTCTAGTGTTGTGGTATAGGTTGGCCTATAACTTTACTATGTAGCTCAACCTGCTCTCAAACTCAAGATCCTCCTGTCTCAGCTACTGAGTTCTAGGATTACAAGTACATACCACCATGCCTGATGCAACTTTGCTTCTTCATGGGTCACACAGGAAAGGAGGTGCAAGAAGTGACAACCATAGTGCCTCTGTTCTCTCTCATAACAAGTTGTACCCACATCAACTTTTCTTGAAGAACTCTCCAAAGCTGTAATCATTGAAATAAATTGTGTTCTAGGATATCAAGGGTAGACTAGCTAACGGCAAGACATTGTAATTCTTTGAGAATAATAATTCTCAGTTCAGTTTGATCAACTTGAGATATCCTCTGCAGAGTTTATTTTGTATCAAGCATGCTAATATTATCTTTAAATTTCAGACATTAAGATCAGTACTAAGAACCTCATACTTAATTCACTGCTGGTGTTACCCGTTTATAACTTTGGCATGAGCATCTACAAGTACCATAACATCCAAGAGATGAAGAAAATATGTTCTTCAGGACATTTTAGTGCCCATGAAGATTGCAATGAAGAAAGTAAGTATCTGATGTTCTCCAAGACTCATCAGCATCAATAACTATCATAAGTGATTGGCCTTCAGTATCCCTGTGTATCTGTACAACTCAAGCTATTTGTCACTGTCCTGTTTTTGAAAAACAGGCTGTAGTGTGTACACATGAGGAGTCACAAGTGTTTGTGTATCACTCAACATGGGTACAGAAAACTTAACTCTGGTCCAGTGGAAGAGCAGCCCAGTGCCCTTTCCCACCTTGCCAGCCCTCCATCCTGGTGATGTATTTATTTCTTGCTGTTTATGATTTTGTTTTCTGTCTTTGAGTTTGATAGCTTGATCATCAAGCATTTTTGGTAAACTCCTGGTTTGTATTTGGGCCCCATGCTTCCAGAGATGAGGATGCTGGATGCCTGCCTGGGGCATGGGAGTTTTCACACAAGTTCCTTAGCTACGTTTCTGAGCCCCCTTCTTCCTTTCTACCCTCTCTAAATGTTCCTGCAGGTAGGTTTCATCTCTTGATGATGAGCCATACAACTCCTCTAGACAGCCATCCCACTTTTTCTTACCTTTTCAGTTTGTTCTTTTGATTGGGAGGTTTTGAGTAATCTGTCTTCTTTACTTTGATTAAGCTGTTAAAATCCTTTGAGTTACAGATGGTTGTGAACTTCCTCGTGGGTTCTGGGAACTGAACCCAGGTCCCCTGCAAGAGCAGAAAGTGCTCTTAACTGCTGAACCATATCTCTCTTACCAATCTTCTGCTTTATGTCCACTGGAAGTGTCAATTTAGGGGTCTTGTAATCCTTGTGTAAAGTTTGTAAAGGCTTTGGTGTTTGCACATTTGCTGAGGCCAACCCCTTTTTTAAAGAACTAGAAAGTGGTCTCTGAGTGGGACATGCTTTCACTGTCTGGTGGGGCCGGCTAGTGATGCCCCTCAGCTGGTAGGCTTTCCCTTTTGGTTCGTTGGGCCCCTTGGTTTCTGGCTGTGCTCTGAATTTAAGTGTAGCCACTGGTTTTTTCCCCTTTATCTAGCAAAGGAACTTGATATAGAATATAACTAGCATAAAGTGCCACTGATCTGGCTGGACCAAGGAATTTTTTTTCTCATACTGTAGTAGATTCTTTGAGATCACTCCAGGTAAGCACTTCCCATCTCTTCTGGGGGCGAGAGAACACCTGAGCTGGTGGACTCTGTTGGCTGGTAGTATACTATTTTTGGCAGGGGGATTTCTCTTGCAATAAGATGCTTCTCTGGGTTTTGTTTTGCTTGCTTACTTTCTTTTCATTTGACCCTCTGCGTGGTCTGACATTCAGTTTTCCTGATAGTGTCCCCAGTAATTGAGAAAAGATTCAGAGTTCCCCCCCAAAATACCCTTAGAATAATAAGGAAACAGGCTGGCTGTTCTTCACACTCTCTTTCCCTTTTGTGTGCTGTTGTGGCGTCTCTTGGAAAGTGGACTGAGACACATTCCCCAGAAGTGCATTTCTCTTAATCTACCAATATGGGTTTTTATTCAGGCATATGGGGCACACAGGTGACTCATTTTTATTTTCATAATTTGTGGGTTTCACATCTGCTAATAGTTGAGAGTTGATCTGTCTGCTAGGGGGAATGAAAGTAGGGATCCTACTCAAGCATCTTGGTGATATCTCCTACTGTAAATGTCCTTTTGTTGTTCTCATCAGATATTAAACTTCCTATATACAGTATGGACCAAAAAGCAATTGGAAGGCATGTGACTGCCATGGCCGCCTCAGGAATGATATACCTCCTCCTCCTTGTCTTTCTGGATACTATCTCATGGAATCTAAAAATCTTCGTATATCGCTATATTTTCTTTGGTATCTTTAGGATATTTCATAAGGTAAGTGGCAGAATACAGACCTCAGAGACAACTCGATTTAAACATTTTTTATTGAAAAAATTTCATACAATATATTCTGATCATTGTCTCTTGCAACTCCTCTCAGATGCCCCCACCCGCCAAACTCCATGCTCTTTCCTTCTCTTTCTCCTTACAAAACAAACAGCCACAACCAAAAAGAAAAAGAAAAAACCCACAAACATATAGACACACTATTATAGACAGACACACACAAACAAGAATCATAAAAATCACAAAATCAGAAACTATATTATACAAACAAAAAGCCAGGAAAACAAAATATGCCCAAACAAAGCAATAGAACAAAAAAAAAATCTAAAAAAAAATAACAGTGAGTTTATTTTGTGTGGTACATCTAGTGCAGGGTGTGACACCTGCCCTTAAGTGTAGTTTATATAGCTTGTGAGACCCCATTTTAAAAAAAAACTTGTTTTTCCTTTTCAAGTGGATGTCAGTTGGAGATAGCTTCCTAGTTAGGGGTGGGAGATGGTGTCCACTTCTGCCTCTCAGTGCCGGCATAGTGCCTGACTTAGAACTATGCAGGTCCTGTGCATGCTATCTCAGTCTCTCTCAGTTCATGTGAGTGTCCATCCTGTTGTGTCTAGAAGGCCTTGCTTTTCCTTGGTCTCATCCGTCCCCTCCGGCTCTTATAATCTTCCTATCTCCTATTCTGTATAGCTGTCTGCCTTAGTGTTCTGCTGCTGTGAAGAGACACCATGACCACAGAAACTCTTTTTAAGTTATTTTTATTATAATTATTTACGTTACACCTCAATTGTAATCCCCTCGTTCTTATCCACCCTTCTTCCTCCCTATGCCCCTTCCCTAGATCTCTGACCACTGAAGTCTTCCTCCCCAATGGTCTGACCGCAGCCTATTGGGTCTCATCTGCATATCCTGCATCCCCTTCCTCTGTGTTACTGCAGAGCCTCTCATCCAAGGGCCAGCAATCAAATTTGGGCACCAGAGTTCATGTCAGAGGCAGCCCCCCGCCCCCTGCTCTGTCCTCCCTTTCTCCATGTAGGGAATGAGCTGTCCATCTGCTAAATCTGACCCAGGGGTTAGAAGTAACTCTTAAAATGAAAAACATGTATGTACACATGCTTAACTCCATTACTAGATATATGGGGTTTATCATCACTATGATTAAAACACCTGATGGAACAACTTGAGGAAAGATTTGTCTGCTCATGGCACCAAAGGCTTCACTCAACACCATGTGCTTGTGTGGAGCATCCTGGAAGCAGGTGTGTATGGCTCAGGAGATGTTCACCCCATGCTGAAAGGAAATACAGAGTGAGGAAAAAAGGGAGACACAGGGGAGGGTTGAGGGACATGATACTCCCAATGACGTACATCTGCCAGCTCAGTCTTACCTCTTGGTTCCCAAATAATGCGACCCTCTAGTAGAGGGTGTGGAGGACCCTGTGGTGGACATTTCATTACTCATAACAGCAGATCAAGGAAATCAATATATGTTGACTGATATCTACATGAATTTAGAGGTCTAATAAAATGTGAATTTTGTGATTTTATTGTAATTTTAATGTCCTGATTATTATTGAATTTTTTCCTTTGAGTAACTCTCAAGTCATGGGTGGGTACACTTCCTCCCTAGCTTGTCCATTTGTCCCAATTTGTTTCTGGCTATTGTAAAAGCTCCCAGGTAATACTGGGTCATCAACTAATAGAAGAAACATCCCAGAAAAGGCTGTGTAATGGGCATGCTCATCTTGCAGCATGCATCAGACTCCTGTATAGGGTTTGTTAAACTATAAATTGCTTTTCTGCACCATGTCTCTGCTGCCAGTAGATTTAGAGTACTCTTTGAAGTTCTGTGTATGTAACATGTCCCCTGGAAATTCTGCTGATGCTCACAGAAATGGATCTTGAGATTGAGGCGTAGAAGGTGGGAGTTGCCAGGCTATGCTCTATGGGTCCACTCAACCATGAGGATAGCACTTGGGATGTCCAGAGCTGATAAGAGTGTCCTATTCAGCTGAGAGGCTCGTCTACAGAATGAAGTAAGACTTACCTTAGTGGTGGGGCACAGCCTCAGAACTAGGGAATCAGGACAAATCAACAGCTAGCTGACCAGCACCAGAAACATTGCTCCTTGGAAATAAACCCCGATACTCAATACTGGGATTACAATACATTACCAAGGTATCCCTCAAGTACCTACTGTTGCTTAGTAACAGTGAATGTTTCCTTAGATGTCTAAGCGGAAGAGCATATCCCAGGTCTTGGAGGAGAGCCGAAAGGAGGAGTCAACAGAGATTCCACAGAGATGTCCCCAGGATGGGTACCAAACCAGAAAGCAGGCAAATACCAGTCACGGGAATAAGATTTTTGATAAGAAGGAAGTATGTATAAAAGACAGAGGAGATGGCTCAGAGGTTAAGAGCACTGTCTGCTCTTCCAGAGGTCCTGAGTTCAATTTCCAGCAACCACAAGATGGCTCACAACCATCTAGAATGAGATTTGGTGCCCTCTTCTGGTGTGCACGGGAACAGGCAGGTAAAAACACTGTATACATAATAAAAACACAAATAAATCTTAAAAAATAAAAAAAGGCTTAAACTGTCTAGATGAACCAAACTAAGTTCTGGCAATTATGTAACACTTGAAGGAGTAAATTCATGTCACAGGACTAGGCCAACAAAGCAGTGACTATTCAAAGAACTGCCAATGGTTTCTACAGGTCAAGACCCAAGTGCAAGTAACTTGTTGATGAGGACAAACCAAGTCAGGGAAATCCTCAGAATGCCAGGATAAGGGTACTGGACTGTCCTGAGGCATTAGGGTAGTGATCAGAGGAAAAGTCATGCATTTGCTTACAATTTATTCTTGTGTGTTTGATGTTTGCTAGCATTTTGTGGTTCCTTTCCACATCCACTCTTTTTTACTATTTTATTTTACTTAATTGGCCTTGCCAGGGCTTCACTAGTTGTTAATACCTCCAAATCACAAAATTTTGATTTTTAATTTTTTTTTTACATATTTTACTCCATTTCACTGATTTTTCTTCTTTCTTCTGTATTTCTGATCCATTTTCTTATGAGGCCATAAGAACATACATGGAGACTAATACCTAAAATGACTTTTTAAAAAGGAAGATTGAAGATAAGTCATAATAAAGATGCAAAAATCCTTGACAAAAATGTTAGCATCTTTAATTCATGACCTGGCCAGGTTTATTCCAGAAATGCAAAGACAGTGTAATGATCTAAAATCAAATAATCACATTAATAAAATTTTTAAAATGAGAATAATTATTATATTGAGCTCATAAAAGTCATTCTGTAAAATTCATTATAAAATTTCTAGACAAGTTGGAAATATAAACATTTTAATATAATAAAAAAGCAGTTATAAATATACAAAAATGGACAGAAAATACCTTGATAGACTCTTGGAAGTTTCCCTCTAATAGCAAAAGAATACAAATGTCTGCTTTCACATTTTTGTTTTTTTCTTCAAGACAAGATTTTCTCTGTGTAGCCTTGGCTGTCCTGGACTCACTTTGTAGACGAGGCTGGCCTCAAACTCACAGAGATCAGCCTGCCTCTACCTCCCGAGTGCTGGAATTAAAGGGGTGTGCCATCATGCCTGGCTTTGCTTTCACCTTTTTCATGCAGCTATTTTCTGTTGATCACAGCCAATGTAATAAGACAGGAAAAAAAATATCATAAGCATAAAGTCTGGGATAAAGAGATGTAAAATTCATTATAGATCACAGTATTGTATGTGATTTAAAGAAGTCTATAGACAAGTATTAACATTACTAAATGAAAAGTCAGTATAAATGAGTCAGCCGTGTATTGAGATACTACCCACGAAAAGTAAAATAGAAAAAAAAACCACATAAACTGCACTGAAATAAAAAAAAAATTATAACTAGGAAGAAAGCTAAGTTTCAAACAATTTGGAAGACTAAAAGAGAATTATGTTAATGTAGCAATATACTATATTCATGCTAGGAAAGCTGATAATGATAAGATGACTCTTCCTCCTCAGGTTAATTGAAATGGATGATGTAATCTCAGTCCATATCACAGCCAAGTGCATGTGTGTTCAAATTCTGGTCACTTGCTGATCAAAAGACTCTAAATTATGCAAGTGTGGAAAAAGTAAAGGGCCTCAAATGACTAAGGACATCTTGAGATAGAACAAAAGGAGAATTAGATCAGCATTTCTTTAAAATAAACTCTAGCTGGGTATGGTGGCACACCTGTAATCCCAGAGCTCGGGGAGGCAGAGGCAGGTGGATCTCTATGAGTTCCAGGCCAGCCTGGTTTACAAAGTGAGTCCAGGACAGCCAAGGCTGCACAGAGAAACTCTGTCTCAAAGAAACAAATAAAATAAACTCTCAGGCAATAGTTCTCAATCTATGGGTTGTGACCCATTCAGATCAATTTTTAACAATGAAAAAAATCCTGCATATTGGATATTTACATTGTGATTCATAACAGTAGCAAATATACAGTTATGAAGTAGCAACGAAGACAGTTTTATGCCTGGGGGTCACCACAATATGAGGAACTGTATTAAAGGGCCGCAGCACTAGGAAGGCTGAGGACCAGTGCTCTAAGGGATTGGCAAGGTGGTTCAGCCACGCATGCCTGGCGATCTGAGTTCCATCCATAAAGCCTATGTATAGATGGGAAAAGGAACTTCACACCCTCGTCCCCTGACCCAAGTGCATGCAGTGGCACCTGCATCTCCCCTTGCATGCACTCACTCACACACAATAATAACTGATAAATAAGGCCTCTAAGGATGAAACTAGTCAAAACAACCCACCAAGAAAAAACAGTGTTGTAGGAAGGAACTATACTTGTCTATGTGTGGCCATCATCATCAGCCAGGGACTACCTAGAAAGGCAAATCCTCAGTCCTTACCCAAAACCTGGTAAACCACATGCTTCATTAGTGGAGACCATAAGTCTGTGTTTTTACAAAAAAAAATTGTTTATTTTATTTTGTGTGTATGTGTGTGCCTGAGTATATGCACATGCATCACCACATGCGTGCAGGTGCCTGTGGAGACAGAAGAGTATGTTGGATCCCTTGTAACTAGAGTTATAGGCAGTCATGGGATGTCTGATGTGTATGCTGGGAACTGAAGGTAGGCCCTCTGTGACAGCAGCAAGTGCTCTTAATAGTTGGGCCATCTCTCCAACCCACATAGTAGGTTTTAATAAACCACTTATGTAAGACAAGTGCATGCTATAGTCTGAGAACAGCTGAAGTAGAATGTCCAGAGACGGGTACAAATACGTAACACATTGATATGTGTAAAAGTTGACACACAATGCAGTGGGGAAGGGTTATTCTCAATAAATCGTACTCCTTTTGGATAAGTATATGAAAATAATGAACATTGACTCTGACTTTGCTTTTTACTGAAGAGTTATAGGTTTATAACTCTTCTAGAGGCCCAACAGTAGAAATAAAGTTTTATAAAGCAGTAACCAAAAGAAAAGAATCCTCATGATGGTAAAAGATGTCAATCATGATGTGAGTGAATAGGCAGGTCTCAGTACCTGTTTCTGAGTTACAAATCAGTAAGGAAAAGACAGGCACATGTAGATTTTATAATAGGTAATATTTAGACACTGACCACACACAGAGTCCACATATCCAGTGAAGCCATATAAAAGCATACTATGTTTTAGTCATAAGGCAAATGTACATAAAAGCCACTGAGGGACACCATAGAATACACATCAAAATGAAGGTTTATATATGCACTTAGGTACACATAAGACATAATAGTAATGCATATAATTGTTCTCTAAAAATATGTATGTCAAATATGTATTTAAAAATATATGTAAAATATGTAAAATAATGTTCACTTTGCATTCATAAAAGAACAGGACAAAAACCTCATTACCGTGAGCCCGATAGTGCACAAAATATATGTCTTACAATAGAATGTGATCATGAGAAGGCGGACCTCTAACTTGCTCATACATGATATGTCACAAAAGACCATAGGCTACATTCAAAGAGAGGTGAAAGTAATGTATAATAGAAATGTATGATGTTGTAAGCCAAGAAAGTGAAGGTTGTTGTTATCAGGGTAATAGTTTTTCCAGAATGAAAAGCACTGTCGGACACATACTTTGTGGAAATCCATTAGGAGGTAGGCTATGATTTGTGTGTCCCTCTGGATTATGTAGTTTAGTAGCTGATGCTAAAATGGCACTGAGTAGGATGTAGAGCAAAAACTATGAAGTCAGTGTTACTTTCTTACTTTTGACCACAGCTGTACAAGGCATGTCCCTTAGGAGAAGCTTCTGAGAGCACAGCTACACTGTAAACTCTGTGATATGTCAAACATGTCTTAAACTCTTTGATATGTCAAACATGTCTCAAAGTAAAAGGTTTGTCACATTTGAAATGCAATACATATATGGGCTGGCTTTTGGAGCTCTCTCTCTTTCACCCTGCCCTATGCGGTGTGCCCTTCCAGTCCTCTCTGTTCTCTGCTCTCTAAGTCTCCTGTTGAACTGCTGTTTATGTAATTTTCACCTCAGCCATTTGATACACTAAACTGTCCTAGTTCTTTCTCTGAGATAAGACTTACTTTAAAATAAATAAATAAATAAATAAATAAATAAATAAATAAATAAATAAATAAAACATTTAATTTGGCTTGTTGTTTCAGAGGGTTAGAGTCCATAACAGTAGGGCAAAGGAACAGCTGAGAGCTCACGTCTTGATCCCCAACCATGAGGAGGGAGAGAGAGAGAGACAGAGAGAGAGAGAGAGAGAGAGAGAGAGAGAGAGAGAGAGAGAGAGAGAGAGAGAGAGAGAGCAAAAGAACATGTTTTATTATTGGCAAATAGCATTTTTACCATAATCAATAGTGTTTGCTGTGGCTGGTAGTTTTTGTGATATCTGCTTGCTCATGGCAGGAAGCCTCGTTTCTACACTTTGGAAATGGTAAATGAGTTTGTGCCAGAGAGCTGTGGTCGTGTGCAGTGTTCTGTTTGGACACTGGAGGAATCCTCCAGCTTAGCCTTCATGAATTCATCCAGTGTAGGTCAGATGCTCAAACAGTGCCTACCATCCTTTCTTTTCCTCACAACACAGGCCAAAATATCCAAGGAACTATCTGGGGAATCTAAAGATGATGATGTAGAAAATGAAAGAGTGAGTATCCTGCAACATCCTCAGCAGTCAATGAAGTCTCCTGTGCTCATTAAAGAACTTGTAAAGGTAATGTCTTT
This sequence comes from Acomys percivali, assembly GCA_907169655.1. Classification (NCBI taxonomy): domain Eukaryota; kingdom Metazoa; phylum Chordata; class Mammalia; order Rodentia; family Muridae; genus Acomys; species Acomys percivali. The sequence goes on from OU015757.1 coordinate 833,732, forward strand.
CGGTGGCCAGCATATGGCTTCATTCCCCGAGGTGAGCACTGAGGGCTCAGTGTGGATCTTTGTTCTCCCAGTAGAGTTCTTGTGAAACTGCCTGAAGTACCATGGTCTGTAAAGGTCTGAAAGTTTGTGTTTGACCCATCTTAATACATAGTTACCATGTGTTCTGTGTTTTCTTTGTTTTTAAGATATATTTTAAAATTCCACCTACTCTGGCTGTGCGAAATATCTCTGTCGCTATTCAAAAGGAAGAGTGCTTCGGATTGCTTGGGTTAAATGGAGCTGGGAAAACTACTACCTTTGAAATTCTGACTGGAGAAGAGATTGCCACCTCTGGGGATGTGTTCATTGAAGGCTACAGCATCACTAGAAATATCCTAAAGGTATGCTAGCATGCTGTCTGAAGGGGAGAAGTCTGATGACTTAGGGGATCAGATGGGAGGCAAATGGTAGGAAACCCCAGAGTGATTCTGTGCATCCCTCAATAGCTTCTGGAAAGAGAAATAAAATGTAAGGGAACACAGGGAGATAATAAAACAGCTTCACCTTGAGAGCTAAGTCCCAAGTGTCTTCTGACTAAAGCCCAGCTTTTCCCCACAGCATCTCCAACACCCCACATAATGCACTTGGTTTGCAAACATCTATTAGTGGTCTTCAGCCTAGCATTTAAGAAGAACCTTGACATTTCCAGTCTAACCTTAACAATTAAACATCTGAACCAGCTGGGCATGGTGGCACATGCCTTTAATTCTGGCACTCAGGAGGTAGAGGTATGTGGATCTCTGTGAGTTCTAGGCCAGCCTTGTCTATACAGTAAGACCCTCTTTCAAAAAATCTGAATTGGAAACCAACTGACACCCCAAATTAAGGCACTGAGAAGCAAAAACAACAATTCACTACTTATGCACTCAAGAAGAGATGGTTGTGGTTCAAGTTCTTGCTGCTCAGGCCTGATGATCTGAGCTTGGATTCCCAGAGCCCAACAAAGCCAGAGGCAGTAGGACACGCATATGTAATCCCAGCACTCCTATGGCAAGAAAGCAGAGAAAGGAGAATGGCAGCCAGCTGAGTGTTCATGGTGGTGAATATCAAGAGACCCAACCCCAAATAAAATAAAAGTTGTCCTTTGACTTCTGGGAATTCCCATTCTCATGTGTACATAGGCCCGCACGTGCGCGCGCACGCGCGTGCGTGCGTGCACACACACACACACACACACACACACACACACACACACACACACACGACAAAAAAAAAAAAGACTTAGAGTAGAAACTCTACACAGCCAATACTGCATCAGAAAGAATTGAATGCTTAGTGATGAATTGTTGAACGCTCAGGTGAAACAAATCTTAAACTCTTCAGCAAGCAAGCAAACAGAACTCCAACAGGGGAGCCAGTAATCTGGCTGGCACTCCTGCACTATGAATTTTATCTCCTGGAACAAAGCCAGCTTCTCGGTGTCATTCGCAGAGAAAACCCTTTGAGCAGTCTGCAGGAGGAAGGAATCGGGAACCTATACACAGAACATTTTGTCCTCAAGAAGTCTGCACACGGAAGAAATTACTTAACCAGAGCCTGAGAGACCAGGATGAAGGAAATGCCTGAGTGCAACGTGCTCCAGCCATTAGTCCCACCTAAAAGGAAAAGGAAAAATTGCTGGAACTACAACTGCATGCACTATATTGAACACAACTGGAGGGAATAAACACCCTTGCCTTGTTCCTGATTTTAAAATTATTGACTTTGTTAGTGTTTTTTGAAGAATGTACTTGTAATAGAATAATTGAAATAATACATGGATATATGACCTAGCTCTGAAATTATAAAGTAACTTGTTACAGAACAACTCAGTTAAGGTTATTTCCTAATTCCCCTTCATTATTATGCAGTTGTGTTTGATTGGTGTTTATTGAAAAATTACAAACCAAGAAATTTGCTGAGTACTAAAGTGCATCATCATTCTCAATAAGTACCCATTGAAGAAGGTGTATAAATAATTATAATGGCAGATGAGTTTCCCCCTAACTCATAATATTTCTGCAGCCACAGTTAGTCTGTGCTAAGCTCAGTGTCCACAGTTGTCTCAATTATGGCACTCTTCACATCAGATGTTCTGTTTGGTTCTTGTGTGTGTTTCCTGCCACTGAAACGAAGCTTGTTCGGCTCCCGTCATTGCAGTTAAGAGGGTTCATTGCATTGTTATTTTAAGTTCCCTTTATATTTGAAAGTTTAAAAAATATAAAATGAAACATTTATGGCAGGTCTCATTTCTTAAGTGACCAATTTAGCTGTTTTGGCATCTGTATATGGTAATTTCAGTGTCAGATCATTTTCCCCGATTGCCCACCCACTTTGTTGTATGCCATTTGTGATTGCTTATTAGCTTGTGTACTCAAATATTCTTTTTTAAATTTCTCTTATGTTGTCTTTAAAACAAAATGTTCTGGAGTAATTTAAGGCCTTGAACAAACATAAAAATGTAACTTACTAGAAAGATTTCTTTTTTTTAAATTTCAGAACATCTTAAACGAAATTATGTTTCAGGATTTTGGGGGACTTGTTCAGTGAAAGCAAATGCGGAGGCCATGTGTGGGCTTGGCTCTGTGCCCAGATGCTGTGACAAGTTGCTTTCCTTCTGTTTAGCCTTTTCCAGGATGAGTCAGGATAGGACTAAACCTAGCTTAGTCTTTGCCGATTCCTTCACATGCTCTTAGAAAGGTGTACAGTGCAGACTCATCCTTTGTATCCACAGAATTTGGGATCCATGATTAACACAGGAGCAGTCAACTATTTTATGCTTTCATTTTTCAATTTTTTTTTAGCTTTTTCTTATGTGTATCAATTCTAACATTTCTATTTTTCCAGATCTTTAAATGAGAGAACACAATTTTGACATTACTATTATTTTTCAGTATTCTTGATCTTTTAAAAATATTTGATCTGTTAATTAATTACCTTTTCAGATCATATTTTAAGTCAACATATTTTAGGAATACTGCTATTATTATGGTTCTTTTTGAGATAGGTTCTTGCTATGCAGCCCTGGGTGGCCTGGAGGCCACTATATCAACCAAGCTGGTTCTGAGTTCATACAGATCTTCCTGCCTCTGCCTCCTGAGTTCTGCCCAGTCCTGCATTGTTTGTTTGTTTATTATTCATAAACCTAGACCTGAGAACAGATGCTGTGCTCTCTATACAGATTCATTAATGTGTTGGTTACCTTATTTAATCATCAATCTTCCTTCCTGATCCTTCTGTCTCAGTCTGTTCAGCACATCCTACCAGCATGCATCTGTTAACACATGCTAAGCCATGACACACCTAGACTTCACAAATCCATGCCTAAAGTCATGACTTTCTAGAACTACACTTATTTTTAATTTTGTTTCATTATAGTCATAGCATTGCAGTGCTTTAAAAGAGATATTAAAACATGCCTTACATACATAGCATTTTACTGTTGACTTAATTGCATGGTGGGTAAAGGTTTGTCTTCAGGCAATCTATTTGCTGTAGTGTGTAGTATATTACTTTATGATGAAGGTGTCTAAAAATTAAGAGCTAGGACCCCAACTACACTTACTTGTATTGTAGAAGATGCTCAAAAAGTCATATTACACCTAAGAGAAAGATTAAAGACTCCACTCGTCTGCTTGTCATGACAACTGAGAAGTCAGGATCTTACTCAACCTAACCTAGATCCTCTAATCACCCTCTCACCTCCAGAGCAGGCTTCACTTCTGATATCCTGGTGTCTCTTGGAACAGAATGCATGGAGGCTTAAGGAAAAAACTTCCCAGTTCCAAAACCATTCATCTACTTGTTGAAGGTAGACACCACTTACTTATTAGGCTTACAAAGGCTATATGTAGCTTGAGAAATGATACATCAGCCTCCTTGGATGGAACTCCAAGGAAAATATACTTCTGAAAATATTTGCACAGCTCCACCATCATCTTATAAATGCTACCCTGGGCACACTCATCTTCATGCATGAATTTCTTCATGAATTAGAGTTCTAATACATGCAGACATCCCCAACCATAGTGATTCTGTGACCATTGAAGATACAAAATTCTTTGCTAGAATTCTGTGATCCATCAGTTTGTCCCATAGCCACAGGCCAGAGAACTTCAAGTTTTTTGTTTGTTTGTTTGTTTGTTTTTACATTATCCATATTTACTGTGTGGTACTCAATGAAATAATTCTTATCTCTGTGACTGTTCTCTTATTTTAGGTAAGGTCAAAAATCGGCTATTGTCCACAGTTTGATGCCGTGCTGGATTACATGACCTCCCGGGAGATACTGACCATGTATGCCAGGGTGTGGGGGATTCCAGAGAAGAATATCGCGCCCTATGTGGATAACTTGTTGAGTATGCTGTATCTGAAACCACACTCGGAGAAGTTTATTTCCACTTTGAGGTGAGATTGCATGCTGGTCCTCCCATTACAGAAGTATTCAGATATCTTCCTTGTTTGGAATGAGTTGCCAACAGTCTAACTCAAGCTCCATAATAGACAGGCAATGGCTGAAGTGTTCAAATATTCCCTGGCCATGAAGCAGACCCTAGGAGCACACAATTGTTCTTTTCAGAGATAAACTTACAAATGTGTCTCAATTTGAATTCTGGCTGATGAGCTAGAAAAAGAATGGGTCACTCTCTTCTTGTTTTGCTGTGGTTCTTTGTCTCCTCATAAAGGACAAAGAGAAGGTTCTATGTATTGTCCTGGCTGGCCACTATGTAACTTATATGTCAGGGAATCCCAAAGCAAGAATAAGAATCTGAATTTAAAAGACAGTATGGCTAAAAATAAATTGAATAAACAAAAGTCATCTTTTCCATTGCAAATGAAAGTAAGGTGGTGTATGCAGTTAGATTTGAGTCTCATGTCCTAGTATAGTCACATATAATCAGCACTTTTTAATGTTTTTTTAGCAACTGTTTCCAGGTATTCAGCCCTTTTAAAATCTTGGCAAAATTTTTTCTGGAACTAAAACCTGAGTATTAATTAGGTGTGTTACCTATTAAGTTACTGTAATGAAATGCTATATGCACTTGCACTTTTTCTCTCCCTCTTTGACTCTGAAGTGGAGGAAACAAACGTAGACTGAGCACTGCTATTGCCGTAATGGGAAAGTCTTCAGTCATCTTCCTAGATGAGCCATCCACTGGCCTGGACCCACTAGCTCGGCGCATGCTCTGGAACACAGTGATAAAGACACGAGAGAGTGGCAAGGTCATCATCATAACTTCTCACAGGTGTGGCTCACAGGGGTGTGGGAGGATTAAGGCATGGGCATGGAGCTTGAGAGGAATTCCATGACTGTGAGAGGAAGCTATCTGGAGCCAGAAATAGTGTATAGACGATTTGCTTGAACGTGTGAGATTCTTATGGGTGGAACTCCAAGGAATGCTTGAATATATAAGGGAAGGATGCTTATGACTTGTTTCATTTGAAGATTTGTTCCTCTGCTATTTAGAATTTTAAAATAATTCCATTCCCTATGACCCTGATAGTAAGCAAATGAAAATGATTATCTTTATCTCTAAAGATAATCGTAAAATGTTGAGTATATGAATAGACTCCAACGGAGATAGTTTTGCCTTATGTCACTCTGACATCTTGTTTTTCTAGCATGGAGGAGTGTGAAGCTCTCTGTACCAGGCTAGCCATAATGGTTCAGGGGAAGTTTGTGTGCCTAGGTAGCCCTCAGCATCTCAAGAACAAATTTGGCAATATTTACACCATGAATATCAAGTTCAAAACCAGCGCTGATGACAATGTAATAAATGCTTTTAAAAATTTTATTGCCAAGGTTTTCCAAGGTGAGTTGGGTGAGTTTAACTTTACAGTGATGCCCTAATTCATGTCTGCTGTCTCACCATCTATATGCTGTGCCTTACAGTAGCTTCCCATGAGCCTTTTGCGCGGCTGGCATCCAAGAGTGAGTTCTTTGCGGGGGGGGGGGGGGGGGGGGGTTGCGGCATGTTTGGGTCTGTAACTGTGTCTGTGTATGCAAAGCTTTCAAGAAAAATGACAAATATTTGTCAATTTCTTGTGTGAGTGAGTCAGATAATAATCATATGAGTGGCATATGATTTACTATCTGGAGTCATAGAATTTAAAGTTTGAAGGTTTGGGCTTTTGTTTTTGTTTTTGTTTTTGTTTTTAAGCAAAATTCCAATTTTTAAAAATAAATTCTGTATCAGTATGCTTGGACTGCACAACAAAATACCACAGAATTGGTGGCTTAAACAGTATTTATTTTCTTGAAGCTTTGGAGGTGAAAGATCCAAGACCAGCCTGCCAGCAGGCCTGGTTTTGGTTTCTTCTGAAGGCCTCTCTCTTTGACTTGCACTGCAGGCAGCATCTTTTCCACTTATTCTCATGGGTTGTTTTCTGTACGTGTGCATGTCCCTGGTGCCCTGGTGACTACTTTTTTTCTTGAAAAGACAGTACTAGCCAAAGAGCAGTTGTAACAATCAATTCTAAAAGAATAGGTTACTATAAGGAATCAGATATTTTTAACACATAAAATTTATATAATCTCAAGAAACTTTAAATATCCATATATTCATTTTATTTTTTTAATCACAAATAGGATTATTTTATTTCTGCAGTATAAATTTTATCTCTGAGAAGTATTTCCAGTAAAATTAAACTAGAATTTTCTAAAATTACAATGAAGGGTTTTAATACAATAGTAGGCTCAGATGTTAAAAGTAGAATGTTTCCAAGAGATAAAAGATTAAGAAAAATGAAGAAAAATATAAGAGAAAACAAGGAAATAAGCTGAAGAAAACACAAATCCGAGGAACTGAGGAGATGCCCTGGGCACCTCTGGGGAGCGCATGCTGAGAGGACCACACAAAGGCAGACCTTGAGAGTGGACAGAAGCCAGCGCTCAGCAGTGTCCTCTGACTCTGCTCTGGAGGAAAGCATCCCTCAGCCAGGCTTGGAGCGGGTGCAGACTCAGAAGAGCATTTGGCAGCGCTACCGTGCCAGTGTTTGTTATTTAGTAGATCCTGGAAGACTCTCAGATGTGAAACTAGGAACAGTATTTTTGTCCCTGTTCCATTTCTTATGTTCCGAAACTGCAAGGCAAACCATCTCCCATGAGCACAGAGAACTGAAAAGACCGTGACTGATCTCTAGAAAACCACCACTAGTGAAAAGCAGTGCCCCTAGCATGACAGAGGCCACCATACTGTACAACAGAAAAGTGTCATCTCACAACGTGAGCTTAACAAGCTACAGACAGGATTGATATCATGAAAAAAAAAAATAACTGGTAAGTTGGCTGGCTAAATAATAGGATCTACCAGACAGCCAATGACATTGGAGAGGATTTTCTCAGCAAATTTTCATAAATATATAACTAAAGAACAAACAACATGCAATGTGCGAAGGAATGGAGATTCAGAAGAGGACAAAGGGGGGAGCGAACCAACCAAATTCATACGCATTTGTGAGACAGTAAAATAAGGCAATGACAGTCCAGTGGAAGCCAGTCACAAAGGATGGAGAAGTCAGCAGAACAGAAGCAATACTGAAGCTCTCAGTCATTTTCCTGAAGACAAAGAAGAAAAACCCAACATGAGTCCACCAGATGTCTGGAAAGATAACTACCCATCACCAGATACCTGGCTTATTCTAATGGAACCACTCCCTTTTAATAATGGAGTACGGGGCACAGCTGGATCTGCAGACAAAAAGCGAAGTCAGTTACAAGCAGGAGCACTCAGGTGTGTGCGTGCGTGCATGCATGTGTGTTTCTGTCTGTCTGTCTTTCTGTCTGTCTGTCTGTCTGTCTGTCTGTCTGTTCACCTGTTTGTGGAAGCCAGAAGAAAAATCTCAGATATCATTTCTTAGGAGCCACCCATCTTATCTACATATACATGAATATGTGTGGAGTGTACATTTTTGCTCCAGTGGGTAAGTGCACCTATACATGCAAGTACATATGTGCATATGTTCGTGGAGGGCAGAGGTCAATGAAGGGGGTCTTCCTCACTTGCTCTCTATATTTTTGAGGCAGTCTTTTTCACTGAATCTGAAGCTCCCCAATTTGGCAACACTGGCTCTGGGGAGTAACCTGCCTCTCCCCTATTAGCACTGGGGTTACAACATCTGCTACCACAATCAGCTTTTATGTGGGTGCCGGGGAGCTGAACTCAGGTCCTCACGCTTGTACACCACACACTTTCCTGACTGAGCCATCTGCCCAGCTGTGATAGTGGTTGTTGTTGCTGTTGTTTCATAGTCTTTCCCTGGTCTAGACCTCACCAAATAGGTTAGGCTGGGTGCCCAGTGAGTTCCGAAGATCCACCTGTCTCTACCCTCCCAGCGCAAGGATTAAAGTGCATGCCCCAACACCTAGGTTTTTTTGGGTGGGTGGTGGGTTCTGATGTTCATGCTTATGCAGGAAGCACTTTGTGAACTGAGCCTTCTCTTGGGCCTCTGACAAGAATGTTTTATTATGACAGCATGTATATATTTAAGAAACTCTTTGAAGGAAAAATGCAAGCAAAAATATTACGCTCAAAATGACCTTAAAGATTCAGAGTCACACACACACACACACACACACACACACACACACACACACACACAC
>OU015757.1:848461-866688 GCA_907169655.1 Acomys percivali
GAGAGAGAGAGAGAGAGAGAGAGAGAGAGAGAGAGAGAGAGAGAACTAGCCCCACATTTTTCCTTTATCCAGAACGTACAGAACCGAGAGTTGTCTGGGCTGTGTAGGATTTGAAGCAAAGAGCCCTGAGCTTTTACCCTTGTGCTTAATTAGTTTTATTCTTGTTCTAGTGCCCTCTTTGGTGTGCTGTCAAGTTATTTCTCTGAAAGTCTGGAATATAAATTCCAATCCTGTAGGCTTTCTTCATATTTGCTACATCTTTTAAGTTTAGTATGTTTTTTTCCCCATTTCCATTTGTCTCAAGATATTGGTAATTGATTTCTGAAAAAATATTATCATTGACACCTTTGCTCATGAGAAGCAGTGTCTAATTTCCATATACCTGTGGACTTTCTAAAAGTACTTCCTGTTATTTATGTCAAAATTTCATAACACCATGATCAGAAAAGATACATAATGCAGGCTCTGTCTCTGTGAGCACCTGCCTCAGCTTCCTGAGTAGTTAGTTAGCCTCATGTTGTCAAGCTTGGCTTTGTATCTGTTTTAACTAACACAGCCACTTCTGTATTCTTTTGGTTTCCATTTGATTGGGATGTATTTCTAACTTTATTTTTATTTATGGCCACATGATGCATATGCCCAATAAATAATAATAATAATAATAATAATAATAATAATAATTGTTTTTTAGATTCAGGTTCAGGAATCTTATCAATTGAGCTATCCAAGCCCCCTATAAATTGTTCCTTTATTTAATGCAGCAGTAGAGATTTTTCTAGTAAAGTTGTAATTATGTTATAGTTTGTTGTTATGTTACAATATGTTATATAGTTTACTAAGCATCATTTTTTCAGAGAACATTTGTGTTGGGGGGGTTGTATGTGCACATACCGATAGGGACCCTGATTTGATTGCTGTGACTGAATGTGGATTACAGTCTCTATAATTGCCACTGTCCCTCAGATTCATTCTCTCTTTACTTAAGATTAGATAAAGCTTTAATCTAATGGCTCACCTTTATGACCCCAAGCTTCGCCCCTCTCCTCAGAGCTCCCTCCCCCCAAATTTCTGTTGGTTGTGCAATGTCACACTGTCAGTGGTAGGAATTTAGACCTAAACAACCCGGCTTAGATGGGCAGAGCATTGATAACTGTCTGTGTGAACAAACATTCCTAAAAAGAAGCTGTGTCTGGCTGTGACCAACAACCAAAACCTCTAGGAAGGAGCCTGTGCCTGCAGAGACCAGTAGAATGTCAGTACCATGGAGAGATTGGGATGTTGTAGGTTCTGAGCCTAATTACTTTATGTTGGTCTAGTTTTAGCTTCAGCAACAGCGATGCCTCACCCTTTCTACATCTAAACCAGTACCTCGCGACAATAAATAAAAAACCTCTTGGAAGCTATTAATGTAGAAGAACACTAGCTTCCACAAATCCAAGAGCTAAGACTGCCATCAGATAGCATCTTGGGCCTATGAAATAGTTCTCCCCACCTCGTTGTACTCGCCTCTCTGATGTACCCACCAATGTATTTTAAAGTGGTCGAGATTTACGACTTGTATTGTCCTGTAAAACTATAAAAACCCTATGAAATCGCTTCCACATTGGAACATGGAATTTGGGGGTAACCCAAACCCATTAAGATGAGACCTACAGTTTTAACATGCACACCTGCCATGACATCCACAGTATGAGGAATGGATTTCATTTTTCCCCAATTACACAATATAAGCACATAATAGATATACCATTCATTAAACTTAAGAATTTCCTCATAGTTCATTTTCATTGCTATATCAAAATCCATAGACTATATGAATTATAAACTGCAAACATTTTTGGTAAGATTTTGGAGGCTGGGCTATCTGAGATGAAAGTGCAGCAGAGCCAGTGTCTTATGAAATCCCTTTCCTGACTCACAGGTGGTGCTGCTGTCTCCATGTCTTACATGGCAGAAGAGATGAGATGGGAGGCTGACGCTGGGGCTTCACATATGGCCACTGATCCCATTTATATCCTCATTTCTAAGTGACATCATCTTGGCTGTTAGGATTTAGCATCTGAGTTTGGTAGGAACATAAACATAGATATTCATCCCATCACCAGCCATTCCCCTTAAGACTGTGGTTGATGATAGTCACTCTCCTGCCTGAACACTTGAAGAACTAATTGATCTTTGTTTTGCACATGGCACTTTGTAGGTATTGGACTCACCACAGATACCAAATACATATATAATGTAGGGCTACATGGATACTCACGTATTTCAAGTGCTTATTGTTATTTTAAAGCTGTATTAAAAGTTAAATGAATACAATTTAAATAATTTACTTAATTAAAAGTCACATGCGGCTAGATAGCATTTTAAAATTTGCTTTAAAACTTTTAAAAAAGTTTTTTGAGAATTTTATGCAGTGTGTCCAGATCATATTTGCCTCCTCTGCCAATTTCTCTCATATTCACTCCCCTGCTTATTTGACTCTGTCCTCTTATAAATTTTTCTTTTTTTGTGTGATTTTTCAAAAAAACTTTATCTTTCTTCTTTTATATATACATATATATTATTTACACATAAATTTAAAAACTGCATACAACAAGAAAACCCACAAAAAAAAAACCCAGGAATTTTAAAAATGTTACATTCATAGCATTTTGGCTATTTAAATTTTCCAATCTTGAAAAAAACATCTTTCCTATCTTGGTGCATCTAAAGTTCTGAATGTAAATCACTATCTATCATAGCTCATCATTATCAACTTAAAACATCTATCTAGACCTAAAAACATCTTAAGCCCTAAGCAACTAAGCTTAATTGTAAAACTAAGCTATCTGGTCTTCAACCCCATCAGAGACTTGAGAAAGAATAAAAATTAATTACCTGAGTATACAGGGAGTGCAGGTTAGCAGTTTCCCAAATGAAAAAAAATGACAGAGACAATTTGCTGCCTGAACAGTCACCCAAAACTCTCTATGATGTTGGAGCATCATCTTCAGCCTTCTGGGTTAGTATATCTGACAGACTTATTTGTGAGGCGGGAACTGTTGAGGACTCATTTACCCTGTCTTGACAGAGTTTGGCCATCGGTTCTACCTACATCCAAGTTTGCCCATTTTTTAGGCAGGAATCTGTCTGTGACCAAAATGAGGACATTTTGCTCAGTGGTTGCTTTGCCACATTTGAAGCCATCTCCATAAAGAGTCTCTTTGATGCTCATCATCTTCCTTGAGGTAGGCTGGGTGTTGTCAGGAATTAACCTGTCTTGTCAAAGAATCTTTAAAATAATAAAAACATTTTAAAATGCCACGTTATGTAGGTCTCTGAGGTTTTTGAAGACCTTATATAACTATTTTAACTTATTTATCTATAGAATCATATTTGTCTGTTAAACCTAGGATGTATATTCTTGTGATAAAAATAGACTAGTAATTGACATGACCATGATTTGATCAACCAACAATTAATTTGTATTATTTAATTATCCTAAACAGTCTGCAGTAGCACTTTCAAAGTATTGGAAGTAAACCTTGTATTATAATTGAGTTATATGGGTACAATACCTCATATTAGAGTAGAAATAAATATTTATGAAGAATAATCTTAAATTTGAATTCTATACCAATGTATCAAAATTAAACTTATTTTGCATCAACATACAAAATTCTATACCAATGAATTAAAATAACCTTATTTGTGAGTAACAATTAAGGTCTTAGGTTGAGGAGTAGATTCAATAACCTAATTTTGGCCTAAATGGGGTACAGAGCTAAACAGAGAATTCTCAACAAAGGAATATCGAATGGCTGAGAAACACTTAAAGAAATAATCAACATCCATAGTCATAAGGGAAATGCAAATCAAAATGCCTCTTGTAATTTTAAAAAATTTTATTTATCAGTTTATTCTGTCCATATATTATTGGGTGTGTGGTCTTCCACTGGAGTGTGGTTGATGTGTCAGGGGCCACACTCTTAAAGAAAACTCTTCCTTTCACAGAAAGTAGCAGTAGCCAATAACTCTGGTGCCCCTTTTCTGACCACGTCCCCTGGATGGGGAGGCATGGCAGCACTCAGAGGAAGGATAATAGGTCACCAAGAAGAGACTCGATACCCCATGAGCATATACAGGGAGAGGAGGTCCCCCTCAGTTACAGACATAGGGGAGGGGAGTAGGGGGGAAGCGGGAGGGAGGGAGGAATGGGAGGATACAAGGGATGGGCTAACAACTGAGATGTAATATGAATAAATTAATAGAAAAAGAAAGTAATTATAGTTTTAACATAATCGGCTCTCATAGCAACAGATGAGACCATGGGACTCAGCGTTACCCAGTTACACCTTAAAAGCAGGGAGAAATGCATTTTTCATAGTCAATTCCATCTGTTTACTAAGTAACTTATTTTCTTTAATGATTATCCTCATATATTGTGGGAACCTAATTTGCTGTCTCTTATGTTTTTCTTGGACTATGGTATCCTGTATCAGCAATAGATTACATTTTCAGAATCCATCACTTTGGACATTGTAACAATGATTTTTTTGCCTGAAAAAGTCAAGGACAACAATATATAATAAATACCCAGTCCTCTTACCTGGAAAAAAAAAGAATGAATGAAGCTTCTGGATGAGAACCAACTTGATTTTCTTTTACTCAAGTGTGCAATGTCTTCAGTAGTAGGGTCTTACAGCCATTTCCTGGAGTATAGCCAATAGCATTGGCAATTGGCAATAGCCTTTAATGTTTAGGGGGAGGTCAATAGGACCTCACTGGCCAACAACTTCAAAAATGGTTAAACATTCTTAGCATTGGGATTTTTGTTAGCTTGTGGAATCTAGTAGGGACATTGTATAGTACATTATAAAATCATTTAATTTGTGTGTGTGTGTGTGTGTGTGTGTGTGTGTGTGTGTGTGTGTGTGTGTGATCTAGTAGGAGCATTGCATAGTCTATTATAAAATAATCCTCTCTCTCTCTCTCTCTCTCTCTCTCTCTCTCTCTCTCTCTCTCTCTCTCTCTGTGTGTGTGTGTGTGTGTGTGTGTGTGTGCACGCACACACACAGTAGAAGGTAGGTTCCTATATGACTTTCTTAAAGGTCTTTGGGGTTATTTGTCTCTCCCTATATTATCTCCTCTACTTTGACCCCTCCATACTTTACCCAAATTTACCCTTCCTAATCCATTAATCCTCCTTTAAGTCTTTATGTCATGGAGTTTTCTCTCCTCTGTTGAAATTCCCCTCCCCCAAGTTTCCTGACCTCTACTGGGTATTCCAAATGAAGCACACATATCTGAAGATTCAGATCATCTTAAATTTCTTTTCTTTAAAAAACATCTTTATTTTTTCCAGAGTTTAACTCCCTCTTAGTTAGGAAGAATGGCTTCATTGGAGTCCAAAATACTTTTGATTCTTCTGTGGAAGAATTTTACTTTAAAGGTAAGTTGAACTCTACATAGTATTGTTGCAACAGCTCAAAGACAGTCAAGGGGTAATTCTTACATTGCAATGATTGTCTTCAATTTATACTTTTCTCAGTTCCAGGGCTGGGGCTGTCTATTCCAAACATAGCATCTAGACAGAGTGAGGTAATTGCAGAATGTCACATAGGAGAGTTATGAAGTTTTGTCTGTCATAAAGTAAAGCTATACTTTTTGTCATCCGTGTAATCTGAAGTATCTTATTAACTTAATATTATATGAATCCCATTTGCTAAATCAAGAACTTCTAGGGAAAACTAAGTTAATATTGTTCTTTAATTCTTTCAGAGACGGAAGTTTGGAGCTTTAGTTACTGAAATTGCCCTGATGGTTATATTCAGCAGTGTGCTTTTGGCAACGCGAAACCTTCTTGCCATAAAGCATATTGGACCTCTCAGTTATGCTGACCAGCCCATCAGCAATGTTCCATCCTTCATCACCACCTTTCCGCATCCTTGGGAGTTGGCTTATGTGCCTTCCAACAGCATCGTGGTACAGAAAATTGTCGAAAATGTGAAAAGGGACTTAAACTTCCATATGAAAGGTTAGTTAAGATTTCCATAAAAACATATTATTTAATTATTTTAGTGAAAAAAACACCTTTTTATCAGGGCAACTATCTTCCACACAAGATACTACAGGGCACCAAGGGTCATCTTTCTAAGTATGCTTTTAGAAAATTGGTTAATCCCGAAGGGGTTAAGTTCATATAAATTTTTTCTCTACAAAACCAACAAAACAAACAAACAAACAAAAACCAAAGTAATACTTTAGCATTAGATGACCAATTGATGCTTTTCTAAATTACTATTTAGTTCTGTGATGCTCAGTCCTCATTGTTTCTGAATGAAGTGTAAAAAAGTACCTGTAGCAGGTGGCATATAAATAAAAGTTTATTTAGCGTAGTTTTGGAGGCTAAAAGAACAAGACTGGGTGTCCCATCTGTTCACAGTATAGTGAGTGGATGACATTGTGATGGAAGCACATTTAATGAGGAGACATCACATCGAGAGACAGGAGGCTGCAAGCATATAAAGCAGGCCCAGGCCAGCTCTTTTCTAAGCACCCCACGCACAGGAGCTAACCTGGGTCCTATAAAAGCTTTATTCATCCCACTCCAGAGTAGTCCCTCCAATGACTTAACTACTTCCCAGATCCGCCTTTTAAAGCTTCTATCTCCTCCAAGTTGTGACACTATTGTGCTACAAGCTCAGAGAGCTTTGGGGGACATGCTCAAAGCATATCCAGACCGCATCATATTTATGTAGAGAAGCTATGTAGAATTATATTAAGGGCTTTCAGTTCCTCACTTACCTTTGCATTCTCAGACCAGTTTCACAGAGGTTTCTCACAGAGGCAAATACTATTAGACATTATGTGGACTTCCTCTACTAGCTCTTCTTAAATAAGCTCACAGCCTAACTCCTTTGCCTCGGGAGCATCAGCATCAGAATCAGCTCCTAAACATGTGACCTCAGCTTCCAGTCCTTCTTAGAGCTTGAGTATACCTTTTGTTTTCCAACCAGCACAGGAAAGACTCACTTTTATGCAATCACAAAGCAATACTTAACCACCATAGTCACTTAAATACATGCCTTTCAAAGGATGAGCCCAACCTAAGATCCCCATATTTGCAAGATAGAAAGGACAGGCTAAAATGTTTTTGTTGTATATGGATTTGTTTACAAAAAATGACTGGAGCAGAAGTAGCTGAAGGAACTGGCTTCATGATAGCTCTGGTTAGATGCAGAAATAGTGGCACCGGGGAGCACAGGTAACAATTGCAGAGAAGGGTATGCTTTTAGTGGGAATTCTGCAGTGTGAGAGAGCACCTCTGGTGAGGATGCTGGCACCATCAGTAATGAGGACAACAGAGCTTCTCTTGTGCATCTTTGAGAATCAGGGATTTATTGGAGGAAGAATTAAACCAATGAAGCCATTTCAGTCTAGGTAATGAAGCTGCATGGAACTTGATTTTCACAACAGTAGCTGTTAAGACTGTGACATTCTTTATACATCAACCATGCTTTTGGCTCTAGGGAAATCTTTAGGGCATACAATGTACTGCATACAAATGTACTGTGTATTAAATAACTAATTTCTTTTTTTACTTAGGAAAATACAAACTAGAGCTTTTCTAAGGTCAATCAGGTTGAATTTCAAAGTTAAATTCATTGATTGAAAATCTCAATTATTCAGATACAAGGGATGGGATAACAATTTAGATGTAATATGAATAAATTAATAAAATACATTTAAAAAAGAAAATCTCAATTATTGAAATATACTTACATCAAACATTAAAATCCTAAGATGGCTTCATTCTCCAGTTTCTGTATACTTTTAACTCAGATATTAACTATTACAGAATTATGTCATAACACTTTCCCCCCCTAATTTCTTTCTTCTTCTCATTAATTAATTTATTTATTCACTTTACATCCTGATTGCAGCCCCCTCCCTCCTCTCCTCCTGGTTCCACCTTCACACCCCTTTTTCCCTTTCCCCCCTCCCCTTCTCCTCAGAAAAGGGGAGCCCCTTCCCCCACCAACCTACCCCAGCACATCAAGTCTCATCAAGACTAAGTGAATCCTCTTCTTTTGAGGCCAGACAAGGCAGCCCAGCTAGGGAAAGTGATCCAAAAGCAGGCAACAGAGTTCATCTCAGAGACAGCCCCCACTCCAATTGCTAAGGGACCTTCATGAAGACCAAGCTGCCCATCAGCTACATGTCTGTTAGGGAGCCTAGGTCCAATGTGTACTTGGTCTTTGGCTATTGGCTCAGTCTCTGTGAGCCTCTAAGTACCTAGGCTAGTTGACTCTGTTGGTTTTCTTGTGGAGTTCTTGTCCCCTCCATGTCCCTTTATCCTTCCCCTAACTCTACCACAAGACTCCCTGGGCTCCACATAATGTTTGGCTGTGAGTCTCAGCATCTGTTTTGATCCACTGCTGGATTGAGCCTCTCAGAGGGCAGTTATACCAGGCTCCTATCTGCAAGCACAGCAGAGTATCATTAATAGTGTTAAGGGCTGGCTCTCTCCCATAATTGGATATTAGCTATGAAGTACAGAATAACCATACTATAATCCACAGACCAAAAGAAGCTAAGTAACAAGAAGGGCCCAAGAGGGATGCTTGAATCTCACCTAGAAGGGGAAATAGCATAAACATCAGACTTGGACAAAGAGAGAGAACTAGGTGGGAGAGATGGTGAGGAGGGGGATGAAGGTGGGGATCAGGTTGGGGAAGAGAAGAGGGCATGAGAGGTGAGAGGGCTGGGAGAGAGATGGAAAACCTATGGGGGACATCTCTGGGACAAGACCTGTGATGGGTAGGCTCCTGGCAGTGGGGATATGGGGGTGACTCTAGCTGAAAATCCTAGTAGCCAGGGATATGGTGACTGAAGTGGCCACCTCCTATAACCAGACATGACTTCCATTGGGGGGGTGACAGAAACACACCCACAAAATCTTCAGCTCAAAAATTTACCCTGCCTATAAGATGTGCAGGGATAAAAATGGAGCAGAGATTGAGGGGATGGCCAAATAATGACTGGCCTCTAATTTCTTATCAAACCGGAAATTCCAGAGCATAGGGACACTTCATCCCTCAGCAAGTGTTTATGGCTTCCATCATATGGGTAGGAAGCACTGTCAGACATGCTGCTTTATAAACTTTCACTCTCTCTACAGTTATAGGATTTTCTTCAGAAAGTGATTTTGAAGATTATATTAGGTCAACTGTCAACTCCAGAAATGTCCTGGCTGCTATTGTTGTTGACCACAACTTCACAAACAGCAATGATCCCCTGCCAAAGAAGGTGAGAATGTGTTCCATAGAAGCCTCCTGGCTGGGGGCCAGAGCGGTGAATAAATGGAAAAGAACACATGTTATATTGCTCTTCCAGAGGACCTGCGTTCAGTCCATGACACCCGCATGGGGCAGCTCATAACCACCTGTAACTCCAGCTGCAGGAGATCTGACAACCTGTGTGCATATACCCACCCAACTACAGAAACACACAAGCATACATAATTTAAAATAAAATATTTTTAAAAGAGAAACGGCATGACTGTACTTCTAATTTCTGGAGAGTTAATGAGCCAGATGTATTATTATTGCAAGTAATGATGAAGAGAATAACTTGCCTCTTGACCATGGCATGGACTGGGGTCTGAACCTAAATAATTCCAGTGTCTCTTGCTGTGCTATTAAGGAAAGAATGGTACTCACTGCCTACTAAGCATTCTCCACAAACTGGGATCTTGGGAAATTCAGAACACTCAGGATATTACTTTTGCTGCTGTGTCTAGTGTGGAACTGTGTGTACCCTGCTGATGCTGCAGAAGTAAGAACTTGTTTCCTAGGTCAAAACCCTTGCTACAATAAATGGAGCGCATCTTCACAGATCCCCAGAATGTCCCTTTTTCAGTGGGTGAAAGTCAGGTAGATGCATAGTAATAAGTGAATACTCAAATGGAGTTTCAAAACAGAACTTTTAAGAATTTATTCCATGGTCAAAGGCAGATCCTGTTCCTCTAGGAAGTAAATCCTAGTTGAGGACACAGGCATTCACCAAGCCACGAGGAATCAGAATCAGGACATCTGCAAATACTGGAGATGATTCTGATACCTGCATCCAAGGACAGACTAAGAGAATGCTTGGAATTTAATTCCCTTGGTATTGGGGAAAATGAACAAAGTATATAATGTAGATCCATATGGAGTCAAAATTCTGTGTTCAAGGTACAAGCAGCTGTCAATAGGAGGTAAAGTGGAGACTGTGGGGACTATAGATAGGGTCGTTGGTGTCTCTCTATTCAGTTTGGTCACGTTGGTGCTTCCACGTGTCACCTTCCACAAGTAACTGGCTCCTTGAGAGCTGCCGAAGGCTCAGAACAGAAGTGTATTCAGTACAGTTCCAACCTCCCCATCTTCTGCCTTCATTTCATGTTCTCCCTTGTCTGGCCCAGCTGGCTGCCTGACTCTTGCTCTTTCTGAGTAGGCTTGGCCTCCAAATTGTTTCTCTCCTCTCCACAACCTCTCTCCTCTTCCATCTTTCCATAATATTCTGAACATATCTTTATCACCGAATTTGAACTTAACATGGGTAAATATAAATTTGACTAGGAAATAAGCTCCCCAGGGAACATCACATCACCTTGAATGTGGACTAATCCCCTAAATGTTTGAATTAAAACTTTAATATATGGCTAACCACTCATGCCTGCCTGTCCCTGCTAACTAACTAGTTTCTCTGGTCTGACTTTGCAATTATTTGTTTGGTTTTGTTGTTGTTGTTGCTATTGTTTGTTTGTTTGTTTCAGAGAGGTTTAAGGCTGACATATATATATATATAGTTATAGTTATATAATTTGTTTTTTAATATATAATAATTTGCTTTTAAATAATATGTATAATTTGTTTTTCATTGCTCCTCATAGGTAAAGTACTACCTGCGTTTTAGTAATATTAAGAAGAACATGAATGCTGGGGCATATGTTCAAGGGCACAGCTGGTTTACAAAGTTTCTCTTTCCACCTATGCGCCTTATGGGACCCAGAAACCAATATGATGCAGATGGAGGCAGTCCTGGTGAGCCAACTTTTAACCCACTTATTTCACTATCCTGTTGCATTGAAAGAGGGACAGATTCATATTTCATGAGTTCTTTGGTGAAAAGTGTTTACTTAATTAATGTCTTTATTTTAATACATTTACATTAAAACAGAATCACATCACTATCTCCCTTCCCTTTTCTCCCTCCCACCCCGTCAAGTAAGCTTTCTCCTTGCTTTCCCATTGTCCCCACTCTCAAATTGATATCTTCTTTTTCTTTGATTATTGTTGTTTTAGATAAATAGAGAGGTAAAACAAGCTTATGTACCCATTTTAATATCTAAAAAAGTAAACTTCAGATCAATCATAAAAGATAGAGAAGGATACTACATATTCATGAAAGGAAAAATCTACCAAGATGACATTTCAATTTTTAATGTCTATTCCCCAAACACAAGGGCATCCAAGTTTGCAAAATAAACACTACTACAGCTTAAATCGTTTATTGACTATCACTCACTGATAGTGGAAAATGTCAATACTCTACTGTCACAAAAATACAGGCTATCTTGACAAAAACTGAACAGAAAAATGTTGGAACTAACAGACATTACAAATCAAAGGGACATAACAGGTATTTATAGAACATTTCACCCAAACACAAGAGTATATACCTCTCCTCTGGACCTCATGGAACTTTCTCCAAAATTATATATACTCAGATACAGAGCAAGTCTCAACAAATAAAGAATATTGAAATAACTCCCTGGATCCTATCTGACCACCAAGCATTAAAACTGAACATCAATAACAACAGAAAGCTAACAAAATCACAGAAACTGAGCAATTCTCTAATGAATCAAAAATGGATCAAGACAGACATAAATAAATTAAAGACTTTTTGGAATTGAATCAAAGTTAATACACAGCATATCAAAATTTATGAGATATAATAAAAGTGGTTCTAAGAGGCAAGTTTTTAAAAAAATTTTTTATTAATTTATTCAGATAACATCTTAATTATTATTCCCTTGCTTGTCTCCTCCCATTCCTCCCTCCCTCCCACTTTCACCCTATTCACCACCCTTAGAACTGTGACAGAAGGGGACCTCCTCCCACACCATATAGTCACAGCCTATCAAATCTCATCTTGGTAGCCTTCCTATTCTTTCTCTGAGTGCTACCAGGCCTTCCCACCAAGGGGAAGTTATGAAATATGGGGCACCAGAGTTCATGTCAGAGTCAGTCCCTGCTCTCCACACAACTGTGGATAATGTCCTGTCCCTTGCCTAGATTTGAGTAGAGGATCAAAATATACTGCATGTATTGTCCTGTTTGGTGCAGTAATTTGAGCAGACCCCATGGGTCCAGATCCACCTGTCATGATGTTCTTCTTGTAGGTTTCTAGGACGCCCTGTGTCCTTCTATTTTCCCATTCTCCTGTACTTCTCTCACCTAGAATCCCAGTAGGAGGACCCAGCATCTATACCAATCTCCTGATAAGTGAAGACTTTCATGGGACATGCCCCTTGGGGCTACTGTCCAGATATAAGTGAGTATATACCATTTGAGTCTTTCAGCATTTGGGTTAACTCACTCAGTATGATCATTTCTAGTTCAATCCATTTGTCCACAAATTCCTTGTTGTATGCTGGAGCATCTTCTAGGTATATTCCAAGGAGTAGAATAGCTGGGTCTTGAGGTAGCTCTATTCCCAGTTTGCTAAGAAAGTGCCAGATAGATTTCCAAAGTGGTTGTACTAGTTTGCATTCCCACCAGCAATGAAGGAGTGTTCCTCTCTCTCCACATCCTCGCCAGCATGTGGTGTCAGTTGAATTATTGATCTTAGCCATTCTGATGGGTGTAAGATGGAATCTCAGTGTTGTTTTGATTTGCATTTCACTGATGACTAAAGACACTGAGTATTTCTTTAAGTGTTTCTCAGTCATTCTATATTCCTCTGCTGAAAATTCTCTATTTAGTTCTGAGCCCCATTTCTCAATTGGGTAATTGTGTTTGGTACTGTTTAATTTCTTGAGTTCTTTATATATTTTGGTTATTAGACCTTTGTCAGATGAAGGGTTGGTGAAGATCTTTTCCCAGTCTGTAGGCTGTCGCTTTGTTCTCTTGACAGTGTCACCTGCCTTACAGAAGCTTCTCAGCCTCATGAGGTCCCATTTATTAATTGTTGATGCTAAGGCCTGGGCTGTTGGTGTTCTATTCAGGAAGTTGTCTCCTGTACCTATGTGTTTCAGACTCTTCCCCACTTTTTCCTCTAATTAGGTTAATGTCTCTGGTTTTAGGTTGAGGTCTTTAATCCACTTGGACTTGATTTTTGTGCATGGTGACAAATAGGGTTCTAATTGTATTTTTCTACATGTAGGCATCCAGTTAGACCAGCACCATTTGTTGAAGATGCTGTCGTTTTTCCATTGAATGGATTTGGCTTCTTTGTCAAAAATCAAGTGACCAAATGTGTGCGGATTCATCTCTGGGTCTTCAGTTCGATTCCATTGATCCACTAGCCTATTGCTGTGCCAGTACCATGCTGTTTTAATTACTGTTGCTCTATAGTACAGCTTGAGATCAGGTATGGAGATTCCTCCAGAGGATTTTTTATTGTATAGTATTGTTTGCTATTCTGGGCTTTTTGTTTCTCCATATGAAGTTGAGAATTGTTCTTTCAATATCTTCAAAATATTTTGTAGGTATTCTGATAGGGATTGCACTGAATCTGTAAATTGCTTTTGGTAAAATGGCCATTTTTACTATGTTAATTCTCCCGATCCACGAACAAGGTAGATCCCACCATCTTCTGATGTCATTTTCAATCTCTTTCTTCAGAGATTTAAAGTTTTTTTCAAATAAGTCCTTCACTTGCTTGGTTAGGGTTATTCCTAGGTATTTTATATTGCTTTTGGCTATTGTGAAGGGAGTAGTTTTCCTAATTTCTTCCTCTGCCTGTTTGTCATTTGTATATAGATAAGCTACTGACTTTTTTGAGTTTATTTTGTATCCTGCCAATTTGCTGAAGGTGTTTATCAGCTGTAGGAGTTCTCTGGTGGAATTTTGGGGGTCACTTATATACACTATCATATCATCTGCAAATAGGGATAATTTGACTTCTTCCTTTCCCATTTGGATACCCTTGATCTCCTTTTGATGTCTTATTGCTCTGGCTAGAACTTCAAGAACTATATTGAAGAGGTATGGGGAAAGTGGGCAGCCTTGTCTGGTCCCCGATTTTAGAGGGATTTCCTTGAGTATCTCTCCATTTAATTTAATGTTGGCTATTGGTTTGCTGTATATAGCCTTTATGATGTTTAGAAAAGTGCCTTGTATTCCTGATCTTTCCAGAACTTTAAACATAAATGGGTGTTGGATTTTGTCAAATGCATTTTCTGCATCTAAAGAGATGATCATGTGGTTTTTCTCTTTCAGTTTGTTTATATGGTGGATTACATTGATGGATTTTCGTATGTTAAACCATCTCTGCATGCCTGGAATGAATCCTACCTGGTCATGGTGAATGATGTCTTTGATAAGCTGTTGTATTCGCTTTGCGAGTATTTTGTTAAGTATTTTTGCATCAATGTTCATAAGAGAAATTGGTCTGAAATTCTCTTTTTTTGTTGCGTCTTTGTGGGGTTTGAGTATCAATGTGACTGTGGCCTCATAGAATGAATTTGGTAATATTCCATCCATTTCTATCTTTCGGAATAGCTTGAATAGTATTGGTATTAGCTCCTCTTTGAAGGACTGGTAGAATTCTGCGCTGAAACCATCTGGCCCTGGGCTTTTTTTGGTTGGGAGACTATCAATGATTGCTTCTATTTCTATAGGAGAAATAGGGGTATTTAATTTGTTTATCTGGTCTTGATTCAATTTTGGCAAATGGAATCGGTCGAGAAAATTGTCCATTTCCCTTAGATTTTCAAATTTTGTGGCATAAATGCCTTTAAAGTAGGTTCGTATGATTCTTTGTATTTCTTCGGTGTCTGTTGTTATGTCTCCCTTTTCATTTCTGATTTTGTTAATTTGTACAGTGTTTCTCTGTCTTTTAGTTAGATTGGCTAACGGTTTGTTTATCTTGTTAATTTTCTCAAAGAACCAGTTCTTGGTTTTGTTGATTCTTTGGATTGTTCTCTTTGTTTCTAATTTATTGATTTCAGCCCTGAGTTTGATTATTTCTAGGCGTCTACTCCTCTTGGGTGTTTCTGCTTCTTTTTTTTCTAAAGCTTCCAGATGTGTTGTTAAGTTGTTTATGTGGGATGTTTCCATTTTCTTTTTAAAGGCGCTTAGTGCTATGAATTTTCCTCTTAGCACTGCTTTCAATGTGTCCCACAAATTTGGATATGTTGTTCCATCATTTTCATTGAATTTCAGGAAGTCTTTTATTTCTCCCCTTATTTCTTCCATGACCCATGTGTCATTAAGGAGAAAGTTGTTTAGTTTCCATGTGTTAGTACGCCTTTTGTTATTTCTGTTGTTGTTGTTGAAGTCCAGCCTTAGACCATGGTGATCTGATAAGATACAAGGTATTATTTCAATCCTCTTGTATCTGTTGAGGTTTGCATAGTGACCCACTATATGATCAATTTTGGAGAACGTTCCATGGGGTGCTGAGAAAAAGGTATACTCCTTTGCATTTGGGTGGAAAGTTCTGTAGATATCTGTTAGATCCATATGATTCATGGCATTGGTTAATGAAGTTATTTCCCGGCTTAGTTTTTGATTCAAGGACCTATCCTTGAGTGAAAGTGGGGTGTTGAAGTCTCCCACTATTAATGTGTGGGTATCAATGAGTGGTTCAAGCTTTGTTAATAACTCTTTTACAAATGTGGGAGCCCTTGTATTAGGAGCATAGATGTTCAAAATCGTGATGTTTTCTTGATTGACTTTACCTTTGATGAGAACGAAGTGTCCGTCCTCATCCCTTTTGATCAATTTTGGTTGAAAGTCTATTTTATTAGATATTAGAATGGCTACCCCAGCTTGTTTCTTGTGACCATTTGCTTGGTATATTTTTCCCCAACCTTTCACTCTGAGACAATGTCTGTCCTTGTGTTTGAGATGTGTTTCTTGAATGCAGAAGAATGTTGGGTCATGTTTATGCATCCAGTCAGTTAGTCTGTGTCTTTTTATTGGAGAATTGAGACCATTGACGTTGAGAGATATTAATGTCCAGTGATTGCTAAGTCCCTTCATTTTTGGTATTTGTAACAGTCGAGATTTTGTGAGGTTGTGATTTTGCGATGGTATAGTTACCTATTTCCTATGTAGTTTTGGTTGTAGTTTGATTCTTTGGGGTGGAGTTTTCCTTGTAGTAACTTCTGTAAAGCTGGATTTGTGGCTAGGTACTGTTTGAATTTGTTTTTGTCATGGAATATCTTGTTTTCTCCGTCAATGGTTATTGATAATTTCGCTGGGTAAAGTATTCTTGCCTGGTATCTGTGTTCTCTTAGGGTTTGCAGAACCTTTGTCCAGGCCCTTCTGGCTTTCATGGTCTCTTCTGAGAAGTCAGGAGTAATTCTGATAGGTTTGCCTTCATATGTTACTCGGCCTTTTTCTCTTGCCGCTTTTAATATTTTTTCTTTATTCTGTATATTTTGTGTTGTTATTATTATGTGGCGGGAAGATTTTCTTTTCAGGTCTATTCTATTTGGTGTTCTGTAGGCCTCTTGTATGCTCGTATGCATCTCCTTCTTCAAATTGGGGAAATTTTCTTCTATTATTCGATTAAAGATATTCTCTGGGGTGTGGAGTTGGTTGCCTTCTCTTTCCTCTATCCCTATTATTCTCAAGTTTCGTCTTTTCATGTTGTCTTTTATTTCATGGATGCTCTGTGTCAGGAAATTTTCAGAAATAGCATTGTCCTGGACGGATGTTTCCAGTTCTGCGATTGTATCTTCAAGTCCCGATATCCATTCTTCCATTTCTTGCAATCTGTTAGATAAGGCCACCTCTGAGATGCTTGCTTTCTTTTCTGAAGCTTCTTGATCACGTTTTTCTTCCGTGTGTTCTTTTATGATAGCTTCCATTTTTATCTTCAGGTCTTGAACTGTTTTAATGATTTCCTTCATCTGGATATTTGTATTTTTCTGATATTCTTCAAATGCCTCTTTATATGACTCTTTTAAGTCTTCAGCCCTCTTGTTTGCCTCCTTCTGCATTTGTTTACAGATTTTATTTGTTTCTTCCATTATCATCTTACTTACTAAGGACTTGAGGTAGTTTTCTTGTATATCAATTGTTGTTGGGTTCTCCATGTTGTTTTCATTGGTATTGCTGGGATCTGGTGATGCCATCCTGTTTTGGTTTTTGTTAGCGTTCTTTCGTTGTCCCCTTGTCATTTTGGTGACTCTGATGTTGGGAGGTAGTTTGTAGTGACCTTCCCTGTTTGAGAGTGGATAGTTGGTGTCTGATTATAGGTAGGGTGCCCTTACCTGTGGGGATCAGGGAATATTTCTCTGGACCAGGCAGGTGATTCAGGTTCTACTCCTGGAGATTTTTCTCAACACCTTAGGCACCAGGCTGAGTCATGCAAAGTAGGTTTCTGTTTGGGCCTTTTCACCTTATTGCTGTAATTCAGATCAGCAGTTTTGGGATCCAGAGTAAGGTCAGCACACAAGCTCTCTGGTTATGTAGGTTGATCCCAGCTGCCTGTCTTTCCTGTTACTTTGTAGCCAAGACCACAGGTGTATCAGATCTTCTGGGTTGTAGCTGTCTTTTAGCTCTGCCTCTATACTCTTTAGGAGCATCCAGCCTCTCCCATGAATTTGGGAGTTCTTGCTGGGTCTGCAGGAGC
Organism: Acomys percivali; assembly: GCA_907169655.1. Lineage (NCBI taxonomy): Eukaryota > Metazoa > Chordata > Mammalia > Rodentia > Muridae > Acomys > Acomys percivali. The sequence goes on from OU015757.1 coordinate 866,300, forward strand.
TGACCCAGCTAGGATCTGCCTGTTGGAAATTATAGGATCAGTGCCTGGTGGGCCTGAGACAGTATGGTTTCAGGCCACTGGCAATAACCAAGGAGGCAGCAGTTTCCATGCCCCTATATGCCAGGACACTCCCAGGTCACTTTAGGTCAGCAGATAGACCCTGCAAGTTGACCTACGGCTCCCTATATTATGGGAGGTCCTGTCGCCGGCCCGCAAGAATGGACCCAGCTAAGTTCTGTTGTTTAAGGAGTGCCGGGGGGTTAGTGCTGGCAGCTGGCAACAATGGCGATTCAGGCTGCTGGCGGGAGTCCCCTGTATCTTCTCTTTCCGCCAGTGAAAGCCCGAATGCTCCCAAGTCACTTTAGGTCAGCAGATAGACCCTGCAAGTC
>OU015757.1:866698-893229 GCA_907169655.1 Acomys percivali
AAGTCACTTTAGGTCAGCAGATAGACCCTGCAAGTCGACCCCAGGCTTTCTATATTATGGGAGGTCCTGTCGCAGGCCCGCAAGAATGGACCCAGCTAGGTTCTGTTGTTTAGGGAGTGCCGGGTTAGTGTGGGCAGCCCTGGTGGGCAGCTGGCGACAATGGTGATTCAGGCCGCTGGCGGGAGTCCCCTGTATCTTCTAGCCCGAATGCTCCCGGGCTAGGCAAGTGACCTCCGCAGTTTGGCGTGGTGTGGATGGAGAGGTTCAGTGGTGGTTTCACCCTATTTGCTGAGACTCCTCAAGCTGGGGTCTCCGGAGAATCCCCTCCCCAAATGGCGAGTTTGGGTTTTATGTGTCCGCTGTAGCTTAGTTGTGGATTCCGTTTCAGGGTTTGGGGAGTGCGTTTAGCTCCTCTGGACTGTTGCTTGTCCCGGGGTTAGACCCCCTGGTGGTCTGTGGCGTTTGGGGCCCCACTCATCTACAGTTCTCAAAATCCAGCAGTCTGTGGCTCCATTCACGTCCCTGGTCTCCTCGGAGTAGATCAGCTATGGTGCCTACTGGTCGACGCCATCTTGGACCTCCCCTTTGTAGGTATTTTGATAGGGATTGCACTGAATCTGTAAATTGCTTTTGGTAAGATGGCCATTTTTACAATGTAATTCTCCCTATCCATGAACAAGAGAGATCCCTCCATCTTCTCAAGTCCTCTTCAATCTCTTTCTTCAGAGACTTAAAGGATTTTTCAAACACACCCTTCACTTGCTTGGTTAGAGTAACTCCTACATATTTTATGTTGCTTGTGGCCAATGTGAAGGCTGTGGATTTGCTAATTTCTTCCTCTGTATGATTGTCATTTGTATATAGGAAGGATACTAATTTTTTGCATTAATTTTGTATTCAGCCAGTTTGCTGAAGGTGTTTATCATCTGTAGGAGTTCTCTGGTGGAATTTTGGGGGTCACTTATGTACACTGTCATATCACCTGCAAATAGTGATAATTTTACTTCCTCCTTTCCCATTTGGATCCCCTTGATCTTCCTTTGTTCTCTTATTGCCTAGCTAGAAATTTAAGAACTATATTGAAGAGATATGAAGAAAGTAGGCAGCCTTGCCTGGTCACCAATTTTAGAGGAATTTCCTTGAGTTTCTCTCAATTTAATTTTTTTTTGGCTATTGGCTTTCTGTATATAGCCTTTATTATGTTTAGGTATATACCTTATATCCCTGGTCTCTTCAAAACTTTAAAGATGAATGGGTGTTGGGTTTTATCAAATGCTTTTTCTGCATCTAAGGAGATGATCATGTGGTCTTTTTTCATTCAGTTGTTTATCTGTGGATTACACTGATGAATTTCCATATATTAAACCATCGCTGCATGCCAGTAATGAAGCCTACCTGGTCATGGTGAATGTTGTTGTGTGTTCTTGTATTCAGTTTGCGAGTATTTTATTGAGTATTTTTACATCAATGTTCATAAGAGAAATTGCTCTGAAATTCTCTTTCTTTATTGGGTCATTGTGAGGTTTAGGTATCAAAGTGACTGTGGCCTCACAAAATGAAGTTGTGTGGTGATCAATGCATGGTTTAAGCTTTGTTAATAGTTCTTTTCCAAATGTGTGTGACCTTGTGTTGGGAGTGTAGATGTTCAGAATTGTGATGTCATCTTGGCTGACTTTACCTTTGATGAGTATGAAGTGTCCTTCCTCATTCCTTTTGATTAATTTTGGTTGAAAGTCTATTTTATTAGATATTAAAATGGCTACAACAGCTTGCTTCCTGTGTCCGTTTGGTTGGAATATCTTTTTCCAGCCTTTTACCCTGAGGTAATGTCTATCCTTTTGGCTGAGATGTGTTTCTTGAATGCAGAAGAATGTTGGATGTTGTTTATGTGTCCATTTAGTGAGTTTGTATCTTTTTATTGGAGAATTGGGACCATTGATGTTGATAGCTATTAATGACCAGTGACTGTTAGTGCCTTGATTTTGATGTTGGTTGCAGTAGAGATTTTGTGTCATTGTGTTTTTGTGATTTCCTGTGTAATTTTGGTTGTAACTTGTTCATTTGGGGTGGAGTTTTCCTTCTAGTAACTTCTTTAAGGCTAGATTTGTGGATAGGAACTGTTTAAATTTGGTTTGTCATGGAATATTTTGTTTACTCTATCAATGGTTATTGATAGTTTCTCTGGGTATGGTAGTATGGCCTGGCATCTGTGGTCTCTTAGGTTTTCAGGACCTCTGCCCAGACCCTTCTGGCTTTTATGGTCTCTGCTGAGAAGTCAGGTATAATTCTGATAGATTTGCCATTATATGTTACTTGGCCTTTTTCCCTTCCCACTTTTAATATTTTTTCTTTGTTCTGTATATTTTGTGTTTTGATTATTATGTTGTGGAAAGTTTTTCTTTTCTGATCTATTCTATTTGGTGTTCTGTAGGTCCCTTGTATGTTTATAACCATCTCCTTCTTTGAATTGGGGAAAATTTCTATGATTTTGTTGAAAATATTTTCTGGGCATTGGAGTTGGGTGTCTTCTCTTTCCTCAATGCCAAGACACTAGCTCAGCTCAGCATGAAGTTCTGGGGTGCTGACACAGGCTGAGGTCAGCACACAGATTCTGCCCAGAGTCACTAGCTGGACTTGCTGGGCAGATTGGGCCCAGACACTCTAGCTGAGCTTTGCGCACAGGCTCGGAGGCCCAATGACTCTGGCTTGACTCTCCACGCAGTTTAGGCCCAGAGTCCCGGGCTGAATTCAGCATGCAGTGTGGGTCCAGAGTTCCTGGCTAAGCTCGGTGTACAATTCAGTGTACAACAGGACTAGCCTCTGGCTATCCACAACAGTGAAGCATCAGAGGTTCCAGCCTAGGGAAATCGTGAGAAAACAAGTGAATCTACCATCAGACTCCCTCCACCCAACTATGGAAGCCACCCAACAAAAACAGAGACAGCAAGATGTCTAAAAGACAGCATAAAAGCATACGCAAAAACCCCAAAACAACATGGCGTCTCCACTTTCCAGCTATCCCAAAGAAAACGACCCAGAGAATTCAAACACAACGGAAATACAAGAAAATGACCTCAAATCCTTAGTAATGAGGATGATAATGGAGGAAACAAATAAAATTGGTAATCAAATGCAGGAAGACGCAGCCAAACAGGTGAGAGACATAAAAGAAGCACATAGAGTGGAACTGGAAAAACTTCAGGAAAATGCAAACAACCAAATGAAAGAAATCAAGAAAACGGTTTAAGCTCTGAAGACCTATAAAGAGGCAATGGAAGAAACTCAGGAATATACAAACAACCAGATGGAAGAAATCAAAAAATCAGTTCAAGATCTGAAGATGGAAATGGATTCAATGATAAACACACAGAAAGAAGGAAAACGAGAACGTGAGACCTCAGAGAAGAAGGAGAGCAACACAGAGGTGAGCTTTTCTAACAGAATCCAAGAGATGGAAGAATGAATCTCAGGACTAGAAGATACAATCACAGATCTTAAAGCAACCATTAAAGAAAATGCCAAATCTGGAAAAACTCCTGACTCAAAACATCCAAGAAATCAAGGACACCATGAAAAGAAGAAATCTGAGGATAATAGGCATTGAAGAAAGAGAAGATATCGGACTCCAAGGCCCAGAAACTATTCTCAACAAAATCATAGAAGAAAATTTCCCCAATCTAAAGAAAGAGATGCCTATAAACATACAAGAGGCCTACAGAACACCAAATAGAATTGACCAGAAAAGAAAAACTGCCCGTCACATAATAATCAAAACAAAAACATACAGAATAAAGAAAACATATTAAAAGCTGCAAAGGAAAAGAGCCAAATAACATTTAATGGCAAACCTATCAGAATTACACCAGACTTCTCAGCAGAGACCATCAAAGCCAGAAGGGCCTGGACAGAGATCCTGCAAACCCTAAGAGACAATAGATGCCAGACCAGACTACTTGACCCAACAAAACTATCAATAACCACTGATGGAGAAAACAAAATATTCCATGACAAAAACAAATTCAAACAGTACCTAGCCACAGATCCAGCTTTACAGAAGGCACTAGAAGGAAAACTCTATCCCAAACGGTCAAGCTACAACCAAAACTACTCAGGAAATAGATAACTATACCATGGCAAAAACACAACTACAAAAACGCTCGACTGGAACCAACATCAAAATTAAGACTCTTAACAATCACTGGTCATTAATATCTCTCAACATCAATGGTCTCAATTCTCCAATAAAAAGAAACAGACTAACTGAATGGGTACATAAACAAAATCCAACATTCTTCTGCATTCAAGAAACACATCTCACCTATAACGATAGGCATTACCTCAGGGTAAAAGGTTGGAAAAAAATATTCCAAGCAAATGGTCACAAGAAGCAAGCGGGCATAGCCATTTTAATATCGAACAAAATAGACTTTCAACCAAAATTAATCAAAAGGGATCCAGCAGGACACTTCATACTCATCAAAGGTAAGGTCAACCAAGATGACATCACAATTCTGAACATCTATGCTCCCAATACAAGGGCACCCACATTTATAAAGGATCTGCCAAAAAAGCTTAAACCACACATTGATCCCCACACAATAATAGTGGGAGACTTCAACACCGCACTCTCACTGAAGGATAAGTCATTGAAACAGAAACTAAGCCGAGAAATAACATCATTAACCAATGCCATGGGTCAAATGGATCTAACAGATAGCTATAGAAACTTTCACCCAAACAAGAAAGAATACACCTTCTTCTCTGCACCCCATGGAACCTTCTCCAAAATTGAGCACATCGTAGGTCACAAAGCAGGCCTCAACAGATACAAGAATTGAAATAATACCTTGCATCCTATCAGATCACCATGCTCTTAGAATGCAATTCAACAACAACAGAAATAACAAAAAGCCTACACGTACGTGGAAACTAAACAACTCTCTGCTAAATGACACCTGGGTCACGGAAGAAAGAAAGAAAGAAATCAAGGAGTTTCTGAAATTCAATGTACCCAATTTGTGGGATACATTGAAAGCAGTGCTAAGAGGAAAATTCATAGCACTAAGTGACTCTAAAAAGAAATTGGAAACATTGTACATAAGCATCTTAATGACACAACTGGAAGCCCTAGAAAAAAAAAGAAGCAGAAACACCCAAAAGGAGTAGATGTCTGGAATTAATCAAACTCAAGGCTGAAATTAACAAATTAGACTCTAAGAAAACAGTCCAAAGAATCAACAAAACCAAGAGCTGGTTCTTTGAGAAAATCAAGAAGATAGACAGACCGTTATCTAAACTAACTAAAAGGCAGAGAGACTGTATTGAAATCAACAAAATCAGAAATGAAAAGGGAGACATAACAACAGACACTGAAGAATTACAAAGAATCATAAGATCCTACTTTGAAGGCATATATGCCACAAAATTTGAAAATCTAAGGGAAATGGACGATTTTCTTGATCAATTTCACTTGCCAAAGTTGAGTGAAGAACAGATAAACAAGCTAAATAGTCTCATTTCCCCTACAGAAATAGAAGCAATCATTGATAGTCTCCCAACCAAAAAAAAAAGCCCAGGGCCAGATGGTTTCAGTGCAGAATTCTACCAGATCTTCAAGGGCAAGCTAATACCGATACTCTTCAAGCTACTCCAAAAGATAGAAATGGATGGAACATTACCAAATTCATTCTATGAGGCCATAGTCACATTGATACCTAAACCTCACAAAGACTCAACAAGAAAGAGAATTTCAGACAAATTTCTCTTATGAACATCGATGCAAAAATACTAAATAAAATACTTGCAAAATGAATACAGGAACACATCAAAGGTATCATTCATCATGACCAAGTAGGCTTCATTCCAGGCATGCAGGGATGGTTTAATATACGGAAATCCATCAATGTAATCCACCATATAAACAAACTGAAGATTAAAAACCACGTGATCATCTCTTTAGATTCAGAGAAAGCATTTGATAAAATCCAACACCCATTCATGTTTAAAGTTTTAGAGAGATCAGGGATACAAGGCACTTTCCTCAACATAATAAAGGCTATAAACAGCAAGCCAATAGCCAAAATCAAATTAAATTGTGAGATACTCAAGGAAATTCCTCTAAAATCGGGAACAAGGCAAGGCTGCCCACTCTCTCCATATCTCTTCAATATAGTACTTGAAGTTCTAGCCAGAGCAATAAGACAACAAAAGGAGATCAAGGGTATCCAAATGGGAAAGGAGGAAGTCAAATTATCCCTATTTGCAGATGATATGATAGTGTATATAAGTGACCCTCAAAATTCCACCAGAGAACTCCTACAGCTGATAAACACCTTCAGCAAATTGGCTGGATACAAAATTAACTCAAAAAAGTCTGTAGCCTTCCTATTCACAAATGACAAGCTAGCAGAGGAAGAAATTAGGAAAGCCACACCCTTCACATTAGCTGCAAGCAATATAAAATATTTAGGAGTTACTCTACCTAAGCAAGTGAAGGACTTGTTTGAAAAAAATTTCAAAACTCTGAAGAAAGAGATTGAAGATGACATGAGAAGATGGAAGGATCTTCCTTACTCATGGATCTGGAGAATTAACATAGTACAAATGGCCATCCTACCAAAAGCAATCTACAGATTCAATGCAATCCCTATCAAAATACCTACACAATTTTTTAAAGACATTGAAAGTTCAATTCTGAACTTCATATGGAAAAACAAAAAACCCAGAATAGCTAAAACAATCTTGTACAATAAAAGGTGCTCCAGAGGAATCTCCATACCTGATCTCAAACTGTACTATAAAGCAATAGTAATTAAAACAGCATGGTACTGGCACAGCAACAGGCTGGTTGATCAGTGGAATCGAATCGAAGACCCAGATATGAATCCACACACATATGGTCACTTGATTTTTGACAAAGAAGCCAAATCCATTCAATGGAAAAAGGATAGCATCTTCAACAAATGGTGCTGGTCTAACTGGAGGTCTATGTGTAAAAAAATGCAACTGGACCCATATTTGTCACCTTGCACAAAACTCAAATCCAAGTGGATTAAAGACCTCAACATAAAACCAGAGACACTAAGTCACTTAGAAAAAAAAGTGGGGAAGAGCCTGGAACATATTGGCACAGGAGACAACTTCCTGAACAGAACACCAACAGCCCAGGCCTTAATGTCAACAATTAATAAATGGGACCTCATGAGGCTGAGAAGATTCTGTAAGGCAGGAGACACTGTCAAGAGAACAAAGCGACATCCTACAGACTGGGAAAAGATCTTCACCAACCCTACATCTGACAAAGGTCTAATATCCAAAATATATAAAGAACTCAAGAAACTAAGCACCACCAAACCAAATAATCCAATTGAGAAATGGGGCTAGGAGCTAAACAGAGAATTCTCGACGGAGGAATTTCAAATGGTGGAGAAACACTTAAAGAAATGCTCAACCTCCTTAGTCATGAGGGAAATGCAAATCAAAACAACTCTGAGATTCCATCTTACACCCATCAGAATGGCTAAGACCAAAAATTCAAGCAACACCACATGCTGGCGAGGATGTGGGGAGAGAGGAACACTCCCTCATTGCTTGTGAGAATGCAAACTAGTACAGCCACTTTGGAAATATATCTGGTGCTATCTCAGAAAACTGAGAATAGGCTTCCTCAAGACCCAGCTATTCCACTCCTTGGAAAATACCCAGAAGATGCTCCAGCACACAACAAGAAAATTTGCTCAACCATGTTCTTTTTTTTTTTTCCATAGAGACCTGTGTTTAATAGCTCATGGTGTGACATTTTAAAATTAATTTATTCATATTACATCTCAATTCTTAGCCCATCCCTTGTATCCTCCCTTTCTTTCCTCCCTACCCGCTTCCTCCTCCACTCCCTTCTCCTATGTCTGTGACTGAGGGGGCTCTCCTCCCCCTGCATATGCTCCTAGGGTATCGAGTCTCTTCTTGGTGACTTATTATCTTTCTTCTGAGTGACACCAGGCCTCCCCATCCAAGAGACATGGTCCGATATGGGGCACCAGAGTTTGTGTGAAAGTCAGATCCCCTTCTCCACTTAACGGTGGAGAATGTCCTGTCCATCGGCTAGACTGGGTAGGTGTTCGAAGTTTACTGCCGATATTTTCCTTGGCTGGTGCCATAGTTTGAGGAGGACCCCAGGGCCCAGACCCGCCTGTAGTTTTCCAGGACCCTCTGGATCCTTCTATTTCCTCATTCTCTTAGGTTTCTCACCCCTAAAGTCTCAATAGGATTTTCTCCCCTCTGACCCACTTTCCTGGGAAAAGATCTTCACCAACCCTTCATCTGACAAAGGTCTAATATCCAAAATATATAAAGAACTCAAGAAATTAAACACTACCAAACCAAATAACCCAATAGAGAAATGGGGCTCATAACTAAATGGAGAATTCTCAACAGAGGAATAGCAAATGGAGAAACACTTAAAGAAATGCTCGACCTCCTTAGTCATCAGAGAAATACAAATCAAAACGACACTGAGATTCCATCTTACACCCATCAGAATGGCTAAGATCAATAACTCAACTGACACCACATGCTGGCGAGGATGTGGAGAGAGAGGAACACTCCTTCATTGCTGGTGGGAATGCAAACTAGTACAACCACTTTGGAAATCTATCCGGCGCTTTCTCAGAAAAATGGGAATAGAGCTCTCTCAAGACCCAGCTATTCCACTCCTTGGAATATACCCAGAAGATGCACTACCACACAACAGGGACATATGCTCATCCATGTTCATAGCTGCCTTATTAATAATAGCCAGAACATGAAAACAACCTACGTGTCCCTCAGTAGAAGAATGGATAAAGAAACTGTGGTATATTTACACTATGGAATACTACTCAGCTATTAAAAACAAGGAATTTCCGAAATTTGTGGACAAATGGATTGAACTAGAAATGATCATAATGAGCGAGTTCACCCAGAAGCAAAAAGAGTCAAATGGTATATACTCACTTATATCAAGACACTAGGCCAAGGGGTATGCCCCCATGAAAAACTTTACCTGCTCAACCATGTTCATAGCAGCCTTACGCATAATAGCCAGAACATGGAAACAGCCTGAGTGTCCCTCAGTAGAAGAATGGATAAAGAAACTGTGGTGCATATACACTATGGAATACTACTCAGCTATTAAAAACAAGGAATTCCTGAAATTTGTGGACAAATGGATTGAGCTAGAAATGATCATAATGAGTGAATTAACCCAGAAGCAGAAATACTCAAATGGTATATACTCACTTATATCTGCATACTAGCCCAGGGGCATGTCCCACGAAAGCCTTCACTTACCAGGAAACTGGGACAGAGGGAAAGACATCATACTGGGACTCTAGATGAGAGAAGCATGAGAGAATAGCGAAGTAGAAGGATCCAGAGGGTCCTAGAAACCTACAAAGAGAACATTATGAAAGGCAGATTTGGGCCCAGGGGTCCCGATCAAACTAAGGCACCAGCCAAGGATAATACAGGTGGTAAACTTTAAACCCCTGCCCAGATCTAGCCAATGGACAGAACATTCTCCACAGTTGAGTGGAGAGTGAGGTATGACTTTCACACGAACTCTGTTACCTCATATTTGACCATGTCCCCTGGAATGGGAAACCTAGTGACACTCAGAGGAAGGATAGCAGGTTACCAAGAAGAGACTGATACCCTATGAGCATATACAGGGGGAGGAAATCCCTCTCAGGAACATTCATAGGGGAGGGGAATAAGGGGAAACTGGGAGGGAGGAAAGAATGGGAGGATACAAGGGATGGGATAACCATTGAGATATAACAAGAATGAATTAATAAAAAATTTTAAAAAATAATAAAATAAATACGATACACATCTAAGCAGATTTCTCATAGAGAAAATTCAAATGACTGAGAAACACTTAAAAATGTTCAACATACTTAGTCATGAGGGAAATGCAAATAAAAACTACATTGAGATTTCATCTTATGATTGTCAGAATGGCCAAAATTCATAAAATAAATGACAGCTCGAGCTGGTAAGGATGTGGAATAAGGAGAATACTCATTCATCGGCTGGTAAGAGTATAAACTTTTATAGCCATTATGAAATCAATGTAGTGATTCCTCAAGGAGATAGGAATTCATTTACCTCAAGATCCAACTCTCCCAATCTTGGGTATATACCCAAAGGATGCTTCATCCTACCACAGAAACACCTGCTCAACCCTATCCATTGCTGTTCTATTTATAAAAGTCAGAAACAGGAAACTACCGAGATATCCCAAATATGTGAATAGATAAAGAAAATGGGGTCTATCTACTTGTGCATGTAAATACAATGGAGTATTTCTACGATGTTAAAAAATGAAATTATAAAATTCACAAGTAAGTATGTAGAACTAGAAAATTTCATCCTGAGAGAGGTAACTCAGGCCCAGAAAGACAAATATGGTATATATTTGCTTATATATGGATATTAGATGTTAAGTCAATGATAACCAAGCTACAACCCATAAACCACAAAGGTTAGTTATAGAGTAATGGACTAGGGATGTATAGTTAGATTTCCCTAGTAAAGAGAAATATGATAGACAGTTATGGAAGGATGAAGGTGGGACTGGAACAGAAGGATCAAGTGGAGAAAGGAAATCAAAAGAGGAACAGGAGAAAGAATACAGGAAGACACAGCTAAAATTTAAGAGCCATTTCAGGGGTAGTGTGGGAATCTAATGCAGTAGAAACAAGCTTTCTACAAATATATATGAAGGTGATCTACATCAAGTCACCAAATAATGTGGAGACAGACCCCCAACTAGACATCTCTTGTCATCCAATGAAGCTTCCAGTACCAGGATTGGGTTACATATATTTAAGATATTGGCCAAAGAGGTCCCACAGGGACACCTAAACTACGCACGCTGTTGCCAAGGCTATAGGTAGCTCTCCATAAACTTACAGCAAGCCCCATTGGTTAAAACAACATCTACACAATTCATTGAACTTGGAGAAGTCAAGCTGGTGCCTATATAGAGCCTTTGACACTATGTGCCAACATGAAAGCATATTGAAAAAAAGAAAAACTAACCCGAAATTCTCTAACCCAAAGTACCAATAAAAGTAAATCTTCTCTATCCGATAAAGCACACCTATGGAAAGTATATAGCTTACTAATTCCCCTCTGATGTTAGGAGCAGTCATACAGTCATCCATGGCCTGACAAAGGCATCAGGTTTCAGAAGAGCATTGCTCCACATCTCCCATTTCATCATGTGAACATCACAGAGTTCACACAGACTAAGGTAGCTGGACTGCTTAGTCACAGAATTTTATCAGATCACCTTCATTGCCAGAATATTCATCTGGGTGCATGTGAACTGCTGGTTTTCTTTGTTCAGTTTAGCTGTTGTTAGTAATTTTAGTTAGCAACCTTTATTTCCTCTTCCAGGGTACATCAGTGAAGGGTTCCTGGCTGTGCAACATGCCTTAGACAAGGCAATCATACTACATCATGGTGGTGCTGCTGCAACAGCACTCTTTAGTGCCACCAGCCTTTCCACTCAGAGATTCCCATACCCTGCATATCACCACGATTACTTCTATGTGTTTGCTAACATTTTCATCCCCCTAATAGTGGCATGTACCTTCTGCATGAATCATCTTACCCTCATCCGGTCCATTGTGTGGGAAAAGGAAAACCGATTGAAGGTACTGTTTTTCTCATAGACAGCATTTACATTGAAATTTTTCGAAGTGTGGCATGAATTTATGTGTAAAGTTGAATTACTTCTTTGTGTTCAAAACTGACAGTCCTGTTTCAAATGCAGTCATTCAACACTTTGGCATGTGCGGCAATCCTCTATAATTTTGTCTTTATACAAAAATTTTAGCATGACTCTTACTTTCAGCTCATGGAAGACTATTTTAGTGAATATCCCAGATAAAATGTAAATATCGGCTACCCTCAAAACACTAAATGCATCCAGTCTAGGGTTAGTGGTTTATCAGGTGATTTTGAAACACTGATTCAGTCTCATTACTTGTAATTCTGGATAACTTTTTCTCTTTTGTTACCTGGTCTTGATGGATGTTGTGTTCTTACAACATTAGCAATATTATCTATTCTGGGTCTAGAGTGGGGAGCTCTGCACTTGTTAAGGCTTTTTGTAACCTCCCTCAACCATGTTTTGCATTTTCTATGTACAAACTTTGTACTTCTTTTGTTAGATGTATTTTGTCACTTTATTGCTTATTAAAGCTTGTTAAGTAAGAGTCTCAAAATGGCTCACAAGGGAAGAATTTGCACACAGGCCTGATGAATTGAGTTCTAGCCCCATATCCCACAAGGTGACAGGAGACGATCACCCTCAAGAATTGCCCTCTGACATCCAAGTGCACTGTACCACCTGCATACCTGCAAGCACACACGCGTGTGCATGCACACAGACACAAAAATAAACAAATAAAAATGTTGTCATGTAAATGTTTCCAGCATTAATCCTTAGAACATTTAATAGCACATTTTATCTCGGTTTTGTTTCCTACAAGTAAGAACATGAACCTGTAACCACTCTTAAGAACTTAGGATAGCATGCGCATTTCATAGGTCCTTCTACTTATTCATTAATTCAAAAGCCATTCATTGAGAACCAAGCAGGTGGAAATGGAGAGGGGCAGGCTATAGTCATAGAATTTAATTTTTGACATATTAGACAAACTCAATAAAAATATTTGAAGTAGTCTCCAAAAATTCAGACATGTTAATCTATTCTAACAGAATGTTCTTTGATAAGTAATTTTAATATTCTTTTGTCAAAACTCAAAATACCTCATATTTCTATAAACAACTACTTCTGAAGAAAACACATTGCTCATAAAGATTATTGTTAAAGCTGGGTGCATTTTCCTTCACTTTCCATCTTAATTTTAGTGCTTTTAGTTTTTATAATTGAATTTAAATATTATCATATCTTTTCCTAGAAATATTATTATAAGAAGAATATATTTAAGTGGCTTGTAGCTTTGCTTATATGCATTCCATGTCTTAGCAGCATCAAGAAATTACTGGAGGGATGACCTCTGAGCTTATCAAAACTATAGGACTCAGTTACTAGCCAAACAGTTTTTAATGAAATTACATGAGATCCTGGACCTTAGTTTCATCTTCTGTCACTTGGAAACTTGAAATATAAATATGAAAATCAGATAACATGTCAGTACATTTTTGGGGACTCTAAGGCAGTGTGTGTGGGTGTGTCTCTGTGTGTGTCTGTGTGTGTGTGTCTATGTGTGTGTGCGTGTATGTGTGCATGCGTGCATGCATGTGTGTTTTCATGATACTTAACTTGTGCTAATTCTTCCACAGGAATACCAGCTTATGCTAGGACTGAGCAATTGGATGCTCTGGGTTGCCTATTTCTTCACCTTCTTCTGTTTGTATTTTATTAACATCATAATTATGTGCGTGGTTTTATTCATCAAGGCAAGTGTCTTTTTTATTCCAATATTCTGTGGCTAAACTTTAAGAGGGAAGCAGGAGTGTAGGACCAGCCCAACACCTCTTGGTTTCTGGGAGAAGAAATCTGAGCTTTTTGGGACTTGGTTGTAGCATCTCAGAGGCTGCTTATCCTTTCAGCCACCTTCAGTTCAAGCTGGGGCATGGGCAGAAACTTCTGCAAGGCGTTTGGTGCAAGAGGTGTGGCTTTTAGGATAGTTACCTAATGTATCTGCATCCCTGCATCCACAGAGAGTATCAGTGTATGCCTGTAATTGCAGCAGGGGGAGGCAGGTCATCATCAGCTACATAGAGAGTTCAAGGCCAGTCTAGGATCTATGAGACTCAAAAGTATAAATTCTTCATCTTCCTGAAAATGTCACTAGTGTCTACCAGGAATAATAAAATATTTAAGGATATGTATTTTCTAATGCCTTGTCATGATAACATATCACACATGACTAAGCTGGATTTCTGATTATTTTGCTAGATTAAACCTGCACCAATCTTCCAGTACAATGACCCAATCCTTGTCTTCGTCTTTTTGTCATTTTATGCCATCTCCTCGATATTCTTCAGTTTTATGATTAGCACATTGTTTGATAGAGGTGAGTAGATGATTCTTCCTGGGGAAGGGCCTTGGCACAAAACAGACCCTGTGTTTGAAAGTTCCTTCTAAATGTCACTTGCCACCATACCCACAGCCTCGGTGCTCTAACTGAGACGCCTGTGCCCTTGTAATTACTTGACATGGACTGAATGCACAGGGATAGCTCACACCTGCAGTGCTAGTACAGAAAGCTAGTAATGACGCAGATGCAGGAGGGTCGGGAGTTTACGGACATCCTCAACAATATAGTAAGTTGGAAGCTAGCATGGACTATATGAGATTTTTGCTTTTAAAAAAAAGAAGAAGAAATGGAATGAAGAGAGATATGAAAATTGATAAACACAGCATTTGTGTGATGGTATAATCATCTTTGGACGCTCTTTCTCACACTGAATTACCCCTTGTGTGGTATCCGTCTAGCCCTCCCACCAGGAATTGTTGGGATAAAGACAGCTTCTGAATTGGAGGGAGCAGTGCCTGCTAGTATCTGATGATGAGAAAAGCAAGAAAACAGTGGAATGGCTCCTTGCAGTTAAATGCTTATGGTTGGCCTGTTGTGTATTTGGAATGCAGTGCCTACCCCCACCAAGCTGGCATTGACCTTTGGAGTAGGGATATCACATGCACGAAAAATATTTTAGAGATCTCTAAAGAAGCAGAAACAATGGAAGATAAACAGGTGTTATAATGAATTGGTTTGTTTGGGTATGGAGGCATGAAAGCCAGGAATGAATTCCAGCATGTGTCTTAATGCCTGAGACTGGAGGAGCCAGTGGGGCCAGTCTAGTCTCAAGGCAGGATAGGACCAATGTTCTGGCCTATGAGGGCAGGCAGGAAGAAAAAGAGAATTCTCTTTCCTTCCATGTTTTTGCTCCTTCCAGGTTCTCAGTGTAAGGATGAGTCCACAGATTCAAATGCTAACCTCAACTGGAGGGACACAGACACACCCAGAAATAACATTTACTCTATGTGTCCCACAGTGCATTCAGAATGACATGTGAAACCAGTCACCAGAAAATGGCATGCAGGGAGCAATGAAAATTAGTAAATCACAGCAGACACGTAATGGGGCCATAGATCACACAGTATTGCAAGTGATGATGCACTTTAGAGGTGGTAGGTAGGTTTTGAAAGACTTTTAAATGATTGAAAGATGAGAATAGAAAATAAAACCAATGAGTATAGATATTCACTCATTCATTGCCACATTTGCTCTCTGGTCTGCATACTTGTGCTTAGAATGAAGCTTTATTCTTCACCCTTTGAGGATTCACATGCCAAGGGGTATTTGTGTGTTTGTGTGTGAAGTTACAAAAACGAGTTGATTTTTTTGTAGTTGTTGTGTTTGTGAAGGTAAGAATTCCTATTTTTCTATGCCCTTGCCAGTGTTTAGTATTACACTTTAGCCAAATTAGGGCTATGAAGTATTATTTTAAATCTGCATTGTTTTCAATTAGAAAGTATAGTTAGGCAGCAGAGGTGTTGGTTGGCATGTAGGATGCCCCAGGTGTGGGTTTCAGCACCACAGAAGGGAAATCAATAATAAATGTGCATTTTATTAGTTACTAATGAAGCTTAAGCATGTGTTACTAATGAGTCAGGTGTGGTTTCTCTTCTGGAAAATTTGGCCATGTTGGGCAGGTGTGGTCACACACACCTGTAATCCCAGCCCTGGTAAGGCTGAGGCAGGAAGAGGACCAAAAGTTGGAGTACAGCCTGGTCTACATAGTGAGTTCCAGGCCAGCCAGGGCTACATTGCAAGACCTTATCTAAAAAAAAAAAAAAAAAATTATTCACAGCCTTTTGTTTCTTAAAGTCTATCATTTTGTCTGATAGTTCAGCTATTTTACTCTCTCTCAGGGTGTTGGCATGAATAATTTTTTAGACTCACCATTAATATGTATCTTTAAACTTCCAGAACATTCTGCCACATTTGCCTTTTCAGAATTTAGCTCATGCCATTGCATTTAATCCAATTAAACAACTAAGGGAATTACTGGTCAGAAAGGGTTTTCGTCTGCCACTCAGCCATTTATTTTATATATGTCTCATCTTTTTCTTCCTTGTATCTTCCTTCCACTTTGATTCTCAGTTCCCCATCTATATAGCTTCTGATTGTTTTCTATATAAGTTACACTTAATGCCATAATCTTGAGCAATAACTTCAGCATCAATAATATTTTTAAAAATTGCCAAACTACAACAAATATTAATGGTATATCCTCTCCTCTCATAAAGATAACTAGAGTGAGGATGATTTTCCCAGCTTTCAGCTTATTAGTAATAAAAATTATTATTTACCATTAAAGTATTATTGTTTTATTAATAAATAATATAATAAAATAATTTTTAAAAATCATTGAGTACACCAAGCTCCTGATGTGTGGTCCCAGAGCCAGGAAGTCTCTCTTGCATTCCTAGCTTCTGAGCCATCTCTCCAGCTGTATCTCTCTTGCACTCTTGAAGGATGGCTTTGCCTCATATAGAGTTCTTGGTTGACAAGTTTCTGTTTTGTTTTCGCAATGTTGTTCAGAGACTTCCCAGCTCTAGTCTGAGAAGAATGCTGTAGTTTTTACTTGACAGAGTCTCTCCCTTGCTACTCTATAAACTTTTGTTTTGTTGTCTAATGCTATCAACACAACCTAGGCACTCGGGCACGCTAGGCAAGCACACTACCACCGAGTGATGCCCTAGCACTTTGTTCTGCCTGTTCTCTGCCTTTTAAACTTGGACGGTTTTATTTTCGATGTGTCTCAGTGTAAGTTTCTTCAACTGCCCTACTTGTATGGAGTTTTTGTTTTCTTTTGTTTTTATGTTTGTTTGTTTTTTCTTATCTTTGAATAGGGTTTATAGCTTTTTTAAATGTAGTGTTTTTTTAACCACAGTTCTTCAAATAAGATGCTTGCTTTCTTTTTCTGTGACTGCTGTTTGCATATGGAAGTGACTTTGACAGACTCAGGCTCTGACAAGTATTTATTCTTTTTTTCTTTTTCTTTCTTCTCCTTAAGATTGTATAACCTCAATTATAATATTTTTAATTGCTGTTTTTTTTCCTTTTGTCTATCCAGACACTTAAATTCTTCATTTTGGGTATGTTAGTTTGCTGTTTGAGAATTTGTTTAGTTTATTTTCATTACTTTATTTATTGTCTCTATAAGTAGATAACTTTTTCCTACTTCTCCTCAGCTCTCTCTCTCTCTGAGGAACTGGGCATATTTAAGACAAATTGTTTACAGTGTTCCTTTAATAAGACCAGCCTTTGGCCTTCCTCAAGTGTGTTCCACAAGTGTTTTCTTGGTATTATTGTTTTTCTTTTTCTTTTTGTGTATGAGTATCTCATACCATCTTGTTTGTAAGCTTCCTAATTCTTTGCTGAACACAGCAATATTTCAACTATTTGTAAATGGCAACTCTGAAGATCAAACCACATTTGGAACCCCTAACTTCTCTAAGACCCTTCTAGTTGGGTTGTTGTTGTTGTTGTTGTTGTTGTTGTTGTTGTTGTTGTTGTACATTGTAGTGTCTTGATTTATTCAAGGATCCTTTTTTTCAATCCATCACCATGCCACAGACTAAATCTTATTGTGCCTGGAGGACTATTTTGATTATTGCACTAGTGCTATTTATATTTATAATTTCTTATGTTGGGTGGTAATAAATAAAACTATAAATTTCTAGCACCTGCCATGATGTTCATAATCATCACATATAGAAAGAACAGTTCCGGAGAAACGAGCTCCTTCACATTTTACCTCAGCCCTTCTTTCAGAAGCACCTCTGAGCACACGGTGCACTCCTGGCGTTATATTCATGATCTGGGAAAAACAATGGTAAACAAAGTAGACATTATCACTTTTTGTAATGCCTATGAGATTTGTTGTGTGTTTCAAGATTGCTCACATGGACCATACCTCCCTTTACATTTGCAGCCAACTTTGCTGTGAGCTTGGGAAGCTGCTTTTTTTTCCTGACCTACTTCCCATCCATTTCAATGCATCAAATCTATGAGCGCATGACACCCAAGCAGAAGCTGATTTGGTCCTTCAACTTTAATTCTGCTATGACATTCGGATTTAAATTCCTAGCTGACGCAGAGACAAAGAGTAAGTAGTGATCTTATAAACTTTCCTGTGTCCTAGTGGATACATAGCTGATATCTTACTGGTTATTCAGAGTTTCATTTTGATTAACTTAATTTAGTTTCTCTCACTAAAGTGTCCTCCAAAATTTTCTTCTACTTTATACCAACATATTAGTATATGAGTGACTTTGCAATCACTCCAAAAGTTTTTCTTGGTCCCTTCCTGATTCTGCTTGAGCAGGTATCTATCCCTACACTTCCATTATTACATTTTTCCAAAATTATGCATTCCAGGGAGATTTTAGGATGCACAGTGGCAAGGAAAATAACCATCATTTTGATCCATAAGTCTGGGTTTTATTTGTTTGCTTTTGGTTTTGGTTTTGGTTTTCAAGACAAGTTTTCCCTGTGTAGTCTTAGCTGTCCCAGACTGACTTTGTAGACCAGGCTGGCCTCAAACTAACAGAGATCTGTCTGCCTCTGCCTCCCAAGTGCTGGGATTACAGGTGTGTGCCACCACACCCGGCTAGGTCTGCTTATGTTTATTAAATTCTATTTTCCTGAATTTTGTGTAGTTGTTTTCTATTCCATTCATTTTCAATTGTTTCTCTGTTTGGGTACAATGAGAGACAGTTTCAGAATTACTCAGATATCCTCTTGGGATCCTAAATTCTAAGGCTATAAGAAGGTAGCAGACTCACCCAGAAACCTCTAGAAAGGACCAACAAGTGATTCAGCGATGATGCATATGAAGAACTAGTCCCTAGGCACCTAACTGACTGTCTCATCCTTTGTCTTAGGAACTGGAATGAAATGGAGTAACATATTCTCGTCCACGGATACAGGCAGCTTTTTATTTGCCTATGTGCTTGGGATGCTTTTAGTCGACGCTACCCTATATGGCCTTGTGGCCTGGTATATAGAAGCTGTCTTTCCAGGAGAGTATGGTGTGCCCAAGCCGTGGAATTTTTTCATGATGGTGAGTCTTGGTGCCTGTCATTCATAAAAAGATCCTTGTGTGTTTGTCCTAAAACATCTTAAATGAAAATCACTAGCCAGTTTTATACTACCTATTACTGAGTTAGTGGACCAGATGAGAGAAGCACTCTCATCTATCTTATGTCCATACTAACTCACTACTGTTTACCTAAGACTGTCTGATCCCTCATACATACATAGATAATGTAGGTAAGATCTTGGAGTCCTAAATTGCTAGTGCAGATATCTATAATTATACATGAGGAAACATAATCATGGGTAAGAGCTGGAACCTAACCAAATGGTTCAAATTGTGAGTAATCAGTCCACAACATTCACAGGACTGTATTTCAGATGAACTGTGCATTCTCAGAGACGTTAACAGTAATGACACTCTGGACAGAACACAGAGATGTTCAATCATGTCTGGGTCCTCATCGCCTCCTTTTGTCTAGCTTTCTTAAAGTCGGGGCTCCAGGAAATAGTTAAAAAACCTTTGGCCTCTATGTTGCACAGAGAAGATCTGCTAGTGATGTAGGACTCTCTCTATGACATCAGTTTGCAGTCAGTTCCCTGTATACCTCTCAGATATTTATTGGGGGGACAGGTATTTTTTTATTTTTGAGATTACAATTTTAATTACATTTCTCTCTTCCTTTTCCTCTTTCCACATCCTCATATCTACACCTTTCTATTTTCCTTCAAATTCATGGCCTCTAATTTTTAAAGTAACTATTATTGCATATATATACATACACATACATACACATACACACATGCACGCACACACACACACACACACACACACACACACATATATATATATATATCCTGTTTAGTACATATAATGCTACCTATATGAAAATTTTCAGGGCTGACCATTTAAAACTGGACAACAAGTTGGTGTATTTTCCCTGGGGAAGGCCAACTCTCTCACTCCCAGATTTGCTCAGCTGCCCATAGTTTTTGTGTGGGATGAGGACCCATGAGTGTGTTCCTTGCTCAGCTCACATTTGGACAGCCATGTTGCTGAGGCTCTGTGAATGTAGCTTCTGATATTAGTGGGAGACAGACTCTCACAGCAAGTTTCCTGATCCTCTCAGCATCTTATCAGGCCCTCTTCCATAATTCTTCCTGAGCCTTGGGCACAGGAGTGTTCTGTAGATGTATCCACTGGGACTGAGCCCCACTGCTCTGCATTTTTGATTAATTGTGCTTTTCTGATATGGTCTCCATTTGTGGCAAAGATAAGTGTCCTTGATGGTGGGCAAAGACTACACTCATATGTGGATTTAAAGACAAATGTTTATATATTTTTGTCAGCAGTTATGCTGGTTTAACAAAGCAGTGCCTGTAGATACTGCTCCAATAACTATAGCTTCACTAATACTGAGTGGTTAGCTAGGACTCCAGAATAAGGCATGCTCTCCTTCTCCTTGAGGTGGTCATAGGTGCTAGAGAGCTGTTGGCTACCCCAAGGTATGTATGCCACTGCTGAACCTTTAGGGTTATCATGCCCAGCTGGTCATGGATTTGGTTTATAGCTGGGTAGGGCTGTTTGTTTCCTCCTTCCTTTGGAAGCTTGCACGGTGCTTTTCTGGTACCATGAAAGCCAGTCCTCAAGGAGGAGGCAATGGAGTCAGTTCCAGCTCAAGGGACTCTGACCCCATTATGGTTTCTTTAGCAATAGGTGTTTACTTTCTGCCTCTGGAGAGTAACCAAGAGTAGCAGTTATGGCTGTGTGTTTGGGGAATCTTTTGGACAGGCCTGGCTGACAACTCAGAAGGCAGCTTCTCATGTCTGTTATTGGGTTGCTGTTGTTTTATTATAGGTGTTCTTTCACTCTTGGAGAAAGAACAAGTATCCCAGGTGAGAAACGTTTACTAAAACTAGATATGTATATTGGGCATGACATTATGTAAATTATGAGATTTTTGATAAATAATTAATAGTATGACAACCGTGACTCTTTCAGACAATCTTATTGTTATTTAACCCAACTCCTTCCTTCCTTCTGTATTTATTTCCCTCCCCTTCCTTAAAGTGCCCATCCTTTCTCCATCGCCCCTGTCAGACCACTTGTGTATGCTATTCACCTTTATGCTCCTCCCACCTTCTTCTGTAATTACCTGTCTCCCCATCCTCTTTCCCCATTTGCTGATGAGATCATTGTGCCCTACTATTTCCTTCTCTATTGTTCTCCCCACCCCAGGTTGGAAACAGTTCCATTTTACTTTCCTAACATTTTTTAGTTACTAAAGGCTATGTTTTTACATCTGAAATTTGGGACTAGGAGCCCAAATAAGAGGTAACATGGTACTTTTGGGTTTGAGTTACCTCATTAAATATGATCTTTCCAAGGTCTATCCATTTATCTGCAAAGTTCATGATTTAATTTTTTATTTCTGCTGAATGGTACTCTATGGTGTATATACATAACATTTTCATTATTCGTTAATCAGTTGTAGATCACTTAGATTATTTCCATTTCCTACCTATTGTGAATAGAATAATAATGAACACGGCTGAGCAAGTATTTTCAGACTAGAATATTGAGTCCTTTGAGAATATGCTAAGAGTGGTGTAGCTGGATCATACTGAAGACTTATTTTTGGCTTTTTGAGAATTCTCACACTGATTTCCATAGAGACTACAGCAGCTTGCAATCACTCCAACAGTGAATGAGGGTTCCCTTTTCCTCTTACATTCCTTCTAGCCTTTTGCTGTTCCTTATTCTTCACTTTAATTTAGTTACAGGAAGTTATTTTTATATCTTTAACCATTCCCTATTTAGTAATGAACTGGCTAATGTCCATGAGCTTGAGTATTTACTAGAAGGTTTTGCTGTCAATTTTAAGTTTTATTGGGTTGTGGGCAAATAGTATAGAAAGAACAATTTCAATATTTGAATTTATAAAGATTTGTTTTGTGTTCCAGGATGTTGTCTACTTTTTGAAAGGATTCCATGTGTTGCAGAATAGAACATGAATTCTTTGATATTTGAAAAGAATGAATATAGATATCTGTTAAGTCCATTTGAAGTATGATGTCAATTAAGTTGTGATGTTTCTCTGTTTATTTTATTGTTCGGATATCTTGTCTATTGGAGAAAGTAAAATACTGAAATCCCCTAGTACTAATTGACGTTAATCTCTGTCTTTAAATCTAGTAATAGATTTTTTATGAAAATAGACACACTGAGTTTGGTGCAAATATGTTATATGCTATGTCTTCTTGCTTGGCTGTTCCCTTGGTTAGAATGAAGTGTCCCTTTAAAAACCTCTTCCACTTAGTTCTAATTTAAAGCCTATATTTTCAGATGTTAGGATAGTGGGCACCTGCTTATTTCCTGGTCCTCTTTCACTGGGTCACATTTGCCCATCCTTTGACTCTAAAGTGGTGCCTACCTTTAAAACTAAGATATGTTTCTTGTAGGCAGCAGATATCTGAACTTTGTTTTTGATCCATTCAGTCAGTCTGTGTCTTTTGATTGGGAAATTAAGGCCTTTGATATTTAAAGTTATTACTGAAATGTGTGTGTTAATTGTGGTCAGTGGTCATTGTGTTATTGATTCTTGGTTTGTTTGTATTCACCATGGTCCTCCATATTTTAATAATTATGGCATCATATGTCTTTACACAGTCTCTCTGCTATGCTCATTTTTCTCTCCAACCCAAATACTGCTTTCTGTATCTTCCTTAGTTTTGGTTTGTTGGGTATAAAATTTTTCAGGCTGCTTATGATATGGAAAGTTTTTCTTTCTCCTTCAAATATGTCAGATAGTTTTGCTTTGTGTATTATTTGACATTGGCTGTCATAGTCTTTTAGGACTTGGACTGCCCTGTGTTCTTCTGGCTTTTAAAGAGTCCATTGAGAAACCATCTGCTATTCTGATAAGTATTCCATTATATGTGACTCAAATATTTTTCTCTTTCAACTTTTAATATGCTTTCTTTCGTGGAGAGCCACAGATAGCGCCCACGAAGACACGCCTGGCCAGCGCTCAAAGAAGATGGCGCCTGGAAGCTTGCCAAGTACAATGACTTGACAAAATGCACTTCCTACTTCTTCCCTGGAGCAATGTGCCCTTGAGTGAGCCCCTTATGCACATGCCTGAAGGCATAGCGTGAGGTGGCGTGATCCACATGCACCAACCAAGAGTGACAACGTGGCAGTCTCTGATAGGACCAGGCACACTATAAAGGTTCTGTGGGTGCTTTCCCCGGGGTCACTTCAGTAATCAGGGTTCCTGAATAAACTGCTGCAAGAAGAGTTCCCGGTGTTGGGGTCTTTCCTGCTGGTCGGGGGCGGCATCGACATTCTTTGTTACATATACTTAGTGTTTTAATTATGATATATCATGAGAATTTTCTTTTTTGTCTATTTAATGCTCTATGTGCTTCTTGAATGTCTGTATGGGTGTGTCTTTCTTTGTTTGGGAAAGCTTTCTTCTCTGATCTTTTAAGGATCCAGTATTCTACTTGCAAGACTTTCCTTTTAGTTCTGAATTTGTTATGGGGAAAACAGGTTGAGGAAGAAGAGAGGATATGGAGGGCTGGGACTAAAGGTTGGGATATCTTGAGTGGAATAAAGTTAGGTGACAGAAGGGACTGTCCTGGTATATAGGCTGTGTTTCCTACTCCAAGCCAAAGTGTGGTAGTAGATAGGTGTAGCTGGCTACGTTGTGAGTTCTTTGTTTCCCCACCATTTATCCCCCTGCAACACTAGATAGGAGAAAAACAAGGATAGAGAAGAGAGCAGAATTAGGGAAAATCTCTGAATCTAACTTTTTCCTTTTATTTCTTCTTTACCATGGCTACTAACAAAATTCAGTCAACCTCCCTAAATGACCAACAACCACCCACCACTACCTCTTGGGACCCTCACATTTATGTATCCTCTGAAAAGTTCCCAGAATTCCAAACATCACACAATTTCAGAAATTATCTGCAGCTAGCAAAGCCATGCCACACCATGCAGCAAGCAAAGCACGAGGCCAATCCTGGGCAGCTGCTGTGGACAGTCCGAAGCAGCCCCACATCCCTATCCCTGGGATTAAAATGAAAGCACATTCCCGTAATCTTTATGTGGTTTATTTTTAAGAAAACAAAATTCCAGAACTCTCAAAAATGACACTACAGACAGGTCTGAGTGGAAAGATCAGATAAGACGTGAGAGAGTCCTGTGGTTTTGTGAATAGGGAGATGAGGATTCTGGCTCAAGCCCAAGCTCCTCCCAGTGAGGCAATGGAAGGCCAGACTAAGCTGATACACAGATTGTGAGAACCAGGGTAAATCTGGTGGGCTGGGGCAAAGATATGAATGAGGAGGTCTAGATATTCTCTTGACCAGGTCCTGGCAGAAGCCTAGAGATTGGTTGCATCCCAGATGATCTTGGACTAGGCAGTGGTATGGGATGAGGGGTCCCTGTGGGGGCCTTGAGATTCCATGCTGCACAGGTATGGGTGGCCAGACTAGGACTGAGCATTTGCTGTCCAGGATAGGTCTGGAGGGTTAAGGAAAAATGAGAACCTGCTTGCTGAGAGTATTGACCAGGCTAGATCCTGCAAGAAGACATGGGGAGTCTGAAGGCTAGACCCTGGAGAAAGACACGAAGAGTCTGAGTAAGGCATACCTCTCAAATATTTATGATTTTAATATAATAGTATATTCTGAGCCTTAGGAATTCAAATAGCTAGCTTGCTCCAAAATCTGATCTTGAGGATTATATGCAGCCCATCTCAGTACAAACACTATCAGATGTGTTTTCTAGTGTGTTCTTTTTCCATGCCCTTACTTATATCATTTGTATTCCCTTATTAGCACTCTTACTGGTTTGGAAAATCACTTCAAAAAAAACCTGAAATCACCCAATTTTATGAGACAATTGAAAGCAAGTATTTTGAAGCCGAACCAGCTGATTTGACAGCGGGCATCCAGATTAAACATCTGTGCAAGGTATTCTGCCATGACCACCCCGCCTCCTTCCTAACAAGGCTGGAATTTAATTTGTATTCACTGTAAACTTTCAATATGAGAAATGCCCAAATATTCAAATTATTTATTTATTTATTTATGCTAACAAAAGGTCACAGCTGCTGCATTTACTTTTCTAGAGAAAGATAAAAATGATATCTGTACACTATTTATAAGTAGCTGCTGTTTGACTATACATGCCAGATAAGACGGCCCACTTGTTTCCAAAAATTCTCTTATTTCTACCTCACAAATTCCTGTCGGAGCATTGGGATCAAAGATGTGCCCAGCTTTCTTGTGGACTTCAGACCCTTATCCTTGCACAGGAAATGCTTTTGTCTACTGAGCAATATCCTCTGTTCCTCAAATAAAGACTGACTGAAGAAGACTGGCATTTCCAGATTTAAGGTGGTAATTGAAACAAAGCAGGAATGGATGGGATTGTTCAGGGAAAGATTGTGCACCTATTGTTAAATTCTAAAACTCATATTGTATCTTCAAATTTTCCCTCTTTGCTGTTTCCCCTCATTACATTCTATTCCCCCATAAGAATAATGTGTAGTTGTATTTCATCTATAAATAGTTGCTCTGAGTACCTGTTCTTCCAAACTGATTATGAAGGATAAAGAGTTAACATTTATGCATTTCCCCCGACAGGTATTCCAAGAGAATAACACCATCAAGATAGCCATTAAGGACTTGTCTTTGAACTTATATAAGGGACAGATCACTGTTCTTCTAGGACATAATGGGGCAGGAAAGTCTACCACTCTGTCCATCCTCTCAGGTTAGTGTTCAGCTCTATTCAAAAGGTGTCTTCACCCAGAACCTGGGGATAAAGTAATAATCGACTTTATTTTCAAGTTTTTATGTAATATAAAAATTTAAATGTTAGTGTTTTAGGGGGAGAGATTAAATAATGATTAGAAGATCAGTACATTTAGAAGACAGTGCATTTTTTAAGTATGTATGTGTCTAAGAATGGAGCACCAAAATCCTCAAAGCAAAACCTGAAAGAGTTGAAAGAGCATAGAACACGTTTGTTAGAGACTTCAGCACAGATTTTGCTAACCCTAAACCTAACCATAACCCTAAGCCAAAACCTAACCTTAACCCTAACCCCTAAACTTAACCCTAATCCCAATCCTAACCATAACCATAACCACTAATCCTAACCCTAATCCAACTCTAACACTACCCATAACCATAACCATAACCATAACCCTTGACCATAATCCTAACCCTAACCCTAACCCTAACCTTAACCCTAACCCTAACCATAATCCTAATGTTAACCCTAACCCCTAATGCTAACCCTAATTCTAATGCTAACCCTAACCCTAATCCCAACCCCTAACTGTAATCCTAACCCTAATGCTAACCCTAACCCTAACCCTA
>OU015757.1:922785-944525 GCA_907169655.1 Acomys percivali
AGAGAAGAGAAGAGAAGAGAAGAGAAGAGAAGAGAAGAGAAGAGAAGAGAAGAGAAGAGAAGAGAGAGATCCCTGGCCTCACCTTTGTCTCTGTACCCTCTGTTTCAGGTTGTGTTCAAATACTGCAAGATTGATATTTATGTCACAGACTATCACATTCTGGAAACGATGCTGATCCTCACACTGTTCGGATGGTCTGCCATTCCCCTCACATACCTGATGAGCTTCCTGTTTTCTAAAAGCACCTCTGCCTACATCAAACTTATCACATTCTATTATATCTCTGGCATCTTAAGTATCTTGCTAGATACCATAATAGAAGCTAGTAAGTGTGTGGGCTTCACAAAATGTCCCCTTCCCCAGAGAAGGCAAAAAATAAATCAGTAGCAGCAATGGGCCTCAAAAGATGGACATTAGTAGACAGCTAAGTTCTAGGGCTTTGGCTACACCTGTGTCAGACATAGTTCAACAACCTTCAGTTTCTAGGGTCATATACTCCACCTAGAAGAATCTCCCTTAAGAATTTGTAAGTACTCACACACATTTTATTCTAAAATTATAGTAACCATGATAAAAAAAAATGATAGTTTGTTTTAAATAATTTCATCTGGCGGTGGTCCAAGGTGAGTAATAAAAACATGTACAAATTCCCTGAATTCCAGATAATCTTACACTTAAATTCTATATAAAATAAGATTTTATTTTTTACTTGTTTTTATTTTTGTGTATGTGTACCTGCTTGTCTGTATGTATAGCATGTGCATACAGCTGTCTCTGGAGACCAGGAAAAGGCATCAAAACCCCTGGAATTGAAGATATACAGTGGTTTAAGTCACCGTGTGGGCTGAGAACTGAACTCAAGTCCTCACAAGATTAGTCAGTGCTTTTAACTGCTAAGCCACTTGAATATAATATATATATTATAGTATATATATATTGAATATATATATATATATATATATACACTCTGTAACAGAGTCTCAGAAGCATAAACAAATAGATTCCCAAAGTGTTTACAAATAAAACCTTTGTAATGAAACCTTTAACCTTTAAATGAAAATAATTAAATTCACAATGTGGTTAGGCAAGAGAAATCCATTTGATGTACAGTGGTTACACTGTACATCAAAGTGATTATTCTTCATAGTAATATATATTTAAACATTTAAAAGAGATTATTTTAAATAACGTCACTACAAATGAAAATATCTGATGTGATGGGTACATTATTCTTATTTTATCATTCTACAATATGTACAACTAGCATAACATCATATATTATCCCATAAATATATACAATTATTACATGTCAATTAAAAATAAAGCTAAAACAGCTTTGGTAGATTAAGTTTTAAAATGTCACCCATGGTTAAAGTGATAAGTAGTAGATTAAAGATTAAGACACAATAAATACAGTTAAGATAGCCCATGACATAGAAACAACAAGAAAATGAAAACTTAAAATCACTGAAGGATAGAGAACGTCTAATACATAGCCAAATAAAATTTAGAACAAAATTGTAGAAGACAAAGAATTAGAATTTCAACATTTTAGAATACCCAGACTTGTTCACAGACAGACGTCTTTAGTTTCAGAAACTTCCTTCACCTGGTTCCAGCAGGTGAGAAAGCAGACCTTGAGGCTAAAGGAATATTGCAGCTCCAGCCTCAGTTACAGCCGCAGCATAGAAAGTAGTGTGCCTAATGTCCAGTGTCACTGCTAAAGGATCACTTTAAAGTGTAACTTTAAAGTGTAACTTGCAAAGCACAATATGTCCAGTACAGAAGGAGGAAGAGGAAGGGGGAGAGAATGAAATGGGAAATAGTAAACAGAAATGTAATGTTCAAGTCATTATGCGCACTGAACACCAGTAATAAAGCTAAATGACACAACAGGATCATTAGATAAATGACACAATATCTTAAAAGAAGATTTGTAAGCACCTTTCTTAGAACTGGTGGACAAGCCAGTGATGAGAAGTTGACAGATAGTACCCACCGAGCAAACCGTTCACCGGGTGTGAGTTAATGGGCACAGATGTCTATAGAATCCCAACCAAGCATATTGTTTCATAACATCTGAGAGGCCAAGCAGATGATGCTCTGTCTAGGATAACACATAAGGGAAATAAAAGCCTTCATCATTGTGCTATTGCATCACAAACCAGCAGCAAAAGGTAATGGGAACAGGATCATATCCCTGAGAACTTAAACACTAGCCACGAGCCACGAGCCGTAACAGGAAGTAGGAACTACTTAGGGAGCTGAAGAGTGACATGCTCCTCAGCCACCTACCTACTTGGGATAACTGCATAGCTCTGATTATTAATGTTGCAAAGACTAAATTTTAACAGCCACACAACTTCAGTGGGCAACACTCAAATAAAGAATAATTGTGGGCAAAAAGAAGTAAAAACTGAATAGAAAGTGAGCATACTGTGCACAGACCCCCTCCCCACCCCCCAAACACAAAGGGTCATCGGTTGCTAAAAGGACTTGAGAAATCAATATAATGACAAGTAGATTAGGAAATGGTAAACTGGTGTATACACACTTGCTGTACCATTGAAATTTTCCAAAAAGGAAAGAAAGAAGGGAAATGAAAGAACAAAGGAAAGGAAAGAAAAGGGAAGGGAAAGAAAGGACAAAGGAGGATCCAAAAATAAAAGAGAAAAGAAAAGAAAAGAGAAAATATCCTTATACACATGACAACTTTGATCCAATAATCATGAAAACTTGTGTAAGTTGCAATGTAGTAAGCCAGATTTCAGAAAAGGTAGAAAAAATTTAAATGCACCATACGCATCAAGTACATAGTTAAAAGTTCTTTTCACACAGGAAATAAAAGCCACAGAACTACTTCACAGAAAAAGACTTCTCAGGACTCTGTAATCACCAGCACAACTCCTAGCTATAAACTATGCAAGGAAAGCACCGCTGTTCAGAGCTTGTCATCTGGGATCCAATCCCCAGGGCTTGGGCTCATCATTACTAGGGGACTTCTTATCCTGGAGATGGCTCAGTCCCTCTTACATAACCTGTTCTTATCCCCCTTTTAGAAATATCAACCATCATGTCTAATTCCACCCAAGCCTTCCTGCTCAATGCACTGCTCCTCTTCCCCATGTACAACCTCGGCAAGTGCATCAGCGACTACACAGTAATTTACCAGAGGAAAATACGATGCACCCAGCAAAAGAGTGTCCCCAAGTACCTGAATTGTAGCAAAGAAAGTAAGTATATGGGGGTGAAATCAGATGCCCAGAGCAGGGGTGGTGTGGGGAACCCGCTTATCTTCCAAAAGAGCAGCCTTAATACTACACAAGTCATTTTCACGAGACAGGCCTGTAACTGCTTTCTACTCTGATGTACGAGGGCTGTGATTCGGGGTCTCACCTTTAAGGTTATCTTGGGCAACTTACCAAGACTCTGCCACAAAATGAAAGGAAGACTGTGGCTGTAACTCAGTGGCAGGATGAATCTCTGGTGCACATATGGCCTTGGGTTTGGTGCACAGTGTAGGGAAATTCAGGCAATGAATGTGGCTATCAAAATCCAATCCAAGGTTGAGTTTAAAGCCACGTGACTGCACAGAAGGAAAAAAAAAGATTAGCTGTCTGTGAGCTTTCTATCTTCACAACAAACTCACATTGTAGGTTTTTTAAAAGTTCATTTAAGAAAACTAACTTTTTGCCTATGTCACGCAGCCTTTTTTGTTTTGTATGTCTGTATGTGTGGCTGCATACTTACATGTTAATGTCCAAGTGGAGGCCAGAAGCTGCCACTGGGGTCTTCCTGGGCCACTTCCACATTGTTTAATGAGGCAGGATTTCATTCTGAACACAGAGCTCACCAATTTGACTAGTCTGTGTAGCCAGCTTGCCCCGAAGATCCTCTCCTCCCTCCACCTCCCCAGTGCTGAGAATAGAGATGGACCACTATGCCTGTTTAACATCTACATGTGAGCAGGAGTCTAAGCTTTGGCCCTCCTGTGAGCAGGACAATTCTGTTATCCACCAAGCCATCTCCTTAGCCCCTGTTACATCTCAATTGTTATCCCATCCCTTGTATCCTCCATTCCTCCCTCCCTCCCATTTTCCCCTTACTCCCCTCCCCTATGACTGTGACTGAGGGATTTCCTCCCCCTGTATATGCTTATAGGGTATCAAGTCTCTTCTTGGTAGCCTGCTATCCTTCTCCTGAGTGCCACCAAGCTTCCCCATCCAGGGGACGTGGTCAAATATGGGACACCAGAGTTCGGTCACACAGCTTTTATGGACTAGAATACCCATAGAGGATAGAACATCCAGGAGGAAGATCTGTATTAAAATTGCATTACCCTTGCTTTTGTTATACCATTGTCCCATATAATTACACCCTCTCACCTGCCCACAACTTATTTGAAGGAACAGGCAAATACACATTCCCAATGTCTAATAGAGTACCTGTTACATGAGGAACTCAACATTACTTTTTCCTAAGTAAATTAAAGTAGGCAGTAGCAGTTTGGGTGTAGGACATCACTACAATATAGGAGAAAGGGCCAAAAACAAAAGCAAGAGAAAAGGAAAAGAAAGAAAGAAACCTGAAGATTTGTGGTAAAAGAAAGCATAGAATGACTTGGTGATGTTGGGAACCTCTTATGGTGGAACACCCCACTCACTAAGTAATTCTGAAAATGTCTTTGTTCTTGTGGGGAAAATGAGATGCATGGGAAGGGAAAGAGAGTTTAATAAACTTGGTCCTATCTAAAACAATTCTGAGTGGCCTCAGAGGGCAGCCTGGTACTCCATCTGTGTTAAATATACAGAAAATTTGCATTAGGGTCTGGTATGGTTGGGGTTTGTTAGAATCTGATAACATTTTTATGTAGCAATGCATGAGGATTCTTTTATTTGTATCCCCAATGCAACACTTGTTATTTTCCTTTCTGGCCATCTTAGCAAGTGCCATGTCTCATTTTGATGTTGATTTGCCTTTCCCTAATGTTTAGACACATTAGCCTCTTTTTGTGTGACTATTGCCCACGTGGGTATCTTTTCTTTTGTAAAAAGGTCTTTGCTCATAGTCAGGCAGCTTATTTTTATATATTCTGGACAGTAGATGTTCCTTTTATATATGATTTGCAAACATTTTCTTCGATTCTGTGATCTGCTTCTCCCCTTTCTTTGATACCCAATAGTTTTGATGCAATTTTGTATGACAGTGGTGTAGAAAAAGCAAGCACAATGCAATTACATGTGGAAGAAGCCTGGTTTGTCTACTGTTTCAGTGGCTGTCCCTGAGTTTTAGATGTTACAGCAAAACAGCTTCATTGAAGGTCACAGTTACCCCTGCGCTTTCAATGAAGGATTTTATGGGAAGGGCTGTACTACTTGTGGTTGTTATTTCATAAGGTTTTAAATTCTTGATTATTTTGGAAAAAAAGACTGAATTCTTTGATCTCATGTTTTGGTTATTTAAAATGTTGAGGAAGGAGTTTATCATCGTTTTACGAGGCCATGTCCTCCATTCTAAATTTTCAATTTTATTGGGGTAAGTTTGTTCAGAATACCTTAGAACAGTTTTAGCATCTGTAAGGCTTGTGACCGTATCCTCATATTTAATCATACTATCCTTCACTGTTTGCCCCTTGTCTTTTCTTTCTGTGTGCATGTATGTGTGTGTGTGCATGCATTTTCAGGTGGGGGCACAAGTATGGAGGTCAGAAAACAGCTTATAAAACTTAATAATCAGTTCTTTACTTCTATTAAGTAGACCCTGGGGTCAAACTCAGGTCATCAGGTTTGGTGGCAAGTGCTTTCACTTGGTCATCCGTCACACTGGCCCTTCTCTTCTTTCCTGATCAGTCCTGAAAAGGTTTACCAGTTTTCTCAGTCTTTTCAGAAAATGATTTTCTATTTTATTGATTCATTTTGGTGTTTGTTTTCTAATGTATTGACTTGTGTGTTTTATTATGTTCTGTGTTGGGAGACTAAGTGTCTAAGATCATAAAAAGAATTATTACACTATTTATTATCAATATGTTTATTCTTTAATATTATCTCAGTGTAGCTTAGGAGAATCAATGTTTCTCCTACTTAGATGGCTGAACTTACAGGTTTATGCTTTGATGTATTATTAGTTTGGGGAAATTTTTATTCTTAGTGTCTTATTCACACTTACTATTGCTGTGATGAAACACTATGACCAAAAGCAAGCTGGGGGGAGGGAGGGGTTTATTCTGCTTAAACTTCCACATGGTTGTCCATCACTGAAGAAAATCAGCACAGAAACTTAACTAGGGCTGAAACCTGGAAGCAGGAGCTGGTGCAGAGGCCATGGAGGGTTGCTGCTTACTGACTTGCTCCCCATGGCCTTGCTCAGCCTGCTTTCTTTTATAACCCAGGACATCCAGTCCAAGGATGGCACCACCCATGACGGGCTGGACCCTTCCCCATCAGCTGCTAATTAAGAAAATGCCCTACAGCTTGATGTTATGGAGGCATTTCCTTAGTAGAAGCACCTTCTTCTTCAATGATCCTAGCTTGTATTAAGTTGACAGAAAACTAACCAGCACACTTGCAAAAAGAAAAAATAAGGAGGGTCAAACTGTGGTCAGGATATATTGTTTAATAAAAGAATCTTTTTTGAATTAAACAAAAAGAAAAACTTGAAAAGAAGAAGTGTCTCATAGAGACTTGAGGTATACATAAGGAATAAAAGAAATGACACAAATTGAGGATGCCAGGGAAGGAGAAGGCTGTATCCACTCCACCTCTCCACCTTCACTCCAGAAAACAAGCGACTGGGCTTCCAGAAGCCACACACCTGAGTGGTCATCCCAGATCAAGCATCACCATCCCACAAGCGTTATGATGAGGCAGACAATCGCGCCCAGCAAAGGAGGAAGTCAACATCCATTCAAAGGGTATAGAAGGCAAGGGGCAGGGGGACAGACATTCAAGAAAATATTCTTTTTTAAAAAATAATAGAGGCAATTTTTTATTCACAAATTCTCTTATGGTATCAAAATATAAGGGGGAGGGAATGTGGCAAAATGCCAATGTTGATATCAGATGAAGAGAGCCATGGTTAGCATGATATTGTTTCTGTTTCACTTCCAATTTGAGAATTGTAGAAGTTACAACACAAGGAGAAAACAGCTTCTGGAAGACAATACAAAATGTGCAATTCCAAACTGTTCGTATTTAAAATTAATATGTTGTTATTTTAAGGATATATAAGTTTACCCACTTTTATATAGGTAAAAATGTGTACAATTTATGGATACGCCTGGCAGTGGAAAAGCAAGGGAGCATGTAAGTATGTGTGGACTTCACTTGGGGTGGGGAGACTGGGTTCACAGATGTCACTGTGATGTTATACCTAAAATGTGTACATGTGTAATGTGTACATGTAAAATGTGTACACTTGCAATAAATTGAGCATTTTAAAGCCATAATTCTGAAATGTGAGAAATAAAAAGATTCCTATGGATACTAAATATGATGGTCCATTGAAAAGATCAGTCTTCCTAATAAGTTATTAGATTTTATAATAAATTAATGTAACGCTGAATTAAAAATAAATGAAAACATAAGATTAGATTGCATTTATACATTCATTGCTAACGTTTATGGATATGATTCTTTCAAAGGAAAGTCCAGACCTCCCCACAAAAAGGAAGTGGTCAAATAAAGGGCACCAGAGTTTATGTCAGAGTCAGTCCCCACTCTCCACACAGCTGTGGAGAATGTGCTGTCCATTGGCTAGATCTGTATAGGGGTTCGAGGTTTACTGCATGCATTGTCCTTGCTTGGTACAGTAGTTTGAGCTGACCCACATGGGTCCAGATCCGCCAGCCTTGTAGGTTTCTTCTTGTAGGTTTCTAGGACCCTCTGAGTCCTTCTATTTCCCCATTCTCCCTTACCTTTCTCATCTGGAGTCCCAATGGGAAGTCCCAACATCTATTCCAATCTCCTGTTAAGTGAAGACTTTCAGGGGACATCTCTGTTGGGCTAGTGTCCAATTGTAAGCGATATATGCCATGTGCCTCTTTCTGGGTCTGGGTTAACTCACTCAAGATGATCATTTCTAATTCCATCCATTTGCCTGCAAATTTCAGGATTTCCTTGGCACTCAGAGGAAGGGTAATCAGGCTACCAGGATGGGACCTGATAGGCTGTGATCATATGGTAGGGGAGGAGGTCCCCTTCTGTCACAGACTTAGGGGAGGGGAATAGGGTGAAAGATGGAGGGAGGGGGGATGGGAAGATACAAATGAGGCAATAACAATTGAGATGTAATCTGAATAAATTACAGAAAGAAACAAAGAAAGAAAGAGAAAGAAAAAAAGAAATGGAAAAAAGAAAAGAAAAAAAAAGAAAGTCCAGGGGCCACGGTGGCTCAGTAGGTAAAGGTACTTGTCACACAAATCTGGTGACCTGAGTTTAGTCCCTGGGACCTATAAAGAGATGGAACAAAGTTGTCTTCTGACCTCCAAACTCATGCTATATTGTACATTCATGTACACACACACACACACACACACACACACACACACACACACACATACACACACGCACAGGGAACCAAAATGGAGCAATTTGGGCAATAAAAGTAAAGCTGGATTATATGTCAAGGTGTAGAAAAAAGACTATTAGCCTATTTTATGTAAATATAGGAAAACTGATTTTTTATTGGTTATGTCAAAATGTATTTATCTAAATTTGATATTTCAATGCTCAGCATGAAAGAGCGGGAGAAGGAAGAGGTTTACAGCAGAGAAAGCTAACAATATGACATCAAACAGGTACTCAAGTCAGTAGCAGGAGAACTAATTCACACAGATAAAATGTGCCTCGGTCTTTAATACCATGAAAGGGTGCTTTTCTCCATGGGCTTCTCCTCCAAAGACCTCAACACCACTATAATCATGAATATGAATATAGTCTCAGCCAATAAAATGCAAGGGATGGCTATTAAGTATAATGCTTTGGGCATGGGAACATGGAACAGTAAAAGCTCGGGAGTATGAGTGAATCTTGTACTTTACTAATAAGGTATTCGTATGTGTCCACCCATGATAGTGTGAATCACACTAGCATACTTGGTGAGTAACAAAGAGAGC
Source organism: Acomys percivali (assembly GCA_907169655.1). Classification (NCBI taxonomy): domain Eukaryota; kingdom Metazoa; phylum Chordata; class Mammalia; order Rodentia; family Muridae; genus Acomys; species Acomys percivali. Next base: position 931,898 of record OU015757.1, read on the forward strand.
TGGACACAGGGCACAGGGAACTCACTGTGTCCGCTTTATAATTATCTGTGTAAGTATACACTTCAATTATTGGGCTGGGCAGATCGTTCACTCACTAAAGTGCCAGCCACATGAGCATCAGGACTTGAGTTCAATTTCCAAAATCCACACAAAAAAGCCAGGCTTGGAATCTCAGTGCTGGCTCCCTGGGCTGTCTGTCTGTCTGAGCTTATTGTTAGGCAATCAATACATGTGTTAATACTTACAGTCTTACTATGTTATGTTAATGAGAGCCAATCTCTCAAATTGTGTTTTCATAGGAGGATAACGTCTTTAGAAGCTCTGAATACTGTGTCTCCGTTTAATCTAACATTTCATTTTATCTTGTTTCTTACTTGGTGTTTTATTAGTTGTTTACACCAGTGTTGCACAATAAAATTAAGTATGATACCCGCATTTTTATTCCTTTCACCCTCAGATATGGAGAAGAACATTTATTCTTTGAAAGAGCATATGGTCGGAAAGTATTTAATTGCTATGGGCGTTACAGGCTTTGTTTTCCTTCTCTTCATTTTCTTTTGGGAGAATGTTTCGTGGAAATTAAAAATGCTTATTCATCAACGCATTTACTTTGGTACCTGCAAGAAATACAAGACGGTAAATACTTAAGTATGTAACAAGCAAAAACAAACAAACTCTAGTAGCATTGAAATTAGACATGGAAAGAGGCACCTGTATATTACTACCTTAGTTAATAGAGAAAAATATCACAGGAATGTCCTTACAGTTCTGCTGAGGCAACACCCACAATAAACTGCATTCATTCTGATGATCATCTTGAAGGGCTAAAGTTTTGTCTTTATGAAATTTTTCTATTGCTGACAACTTTCTCTTAAATTCAGTTTATTTTTATAATTTCCTTTGTTCTGTTCACTTTCAGTTTTTACTTCTCCTTTGTTAATTTCCTGATTTGTTTTTTTGAGTAAGCTTAAAGCCATAACTTTTTTTTATTGAGAGTTTCATTCTTTTTTATCTTGTTCATTTTTTATTAATTTATTCATATTACATCTCAATTGTTAGCCCTTCCCTTGTATCCTCCTATTCCTCCCTCCCTCCCACTTCCCCCCTTCTCCCCTCCCCTATGATGTGATTGAGGGAGACCTCCTCCCCCTATATATGCTCTTAGAGTATCGAGTCTCTTCTTGATGACTTGCTATCCTTCCTGAGTGCCGCCATGCCTCCCCATCCAGGGGACATGGTCAGAAAAGGGGCACCAGAGTTCGTGTGAGAGTCAGATCTCACTTTCCACTCAACAGTGCAGAATACCCTGTTCATCGGCTAGGTCTGGGTAGGGGTTCGAAGTTTACTGCCTATATTCTCCTTGGCTGGTGCCTTAGTTTGAGGAGGACCCCAGGACCCAGATCTGCCTGTCATAAAGTTCTTCTTGTAGGTTTCCAGGACCCTGTGGATCTTTCTATTTCCCCATTCTTCCATGCTACTCTCACCTAAAGTCTCAATAGGATGTCCTCTCCTCTGTCCCAGTTCCCTGGTAAGTAAAGTTTTTTATGGGACGTATCCCTCGGACTAGTGTCTCGATATCAGTGAGTATATACCGTTTGTCTCTTTTTGCTTCTGGGTGAACTCACTCATTATGATAATTTCTAGTTCAATCCATTTGTCCACAAATTTCAGGAATTCCTTGTTTTTAATAGCTGAGTAGTATTCCATAGTGTAAATGTTCCACAGTTTCTTAGTCCATTCTTCTACTGAGGGACACTTAGGCTGTTCCCATGTTCTGGCTATTATGAAGACAGCAGCTATGAACATGGTTGAGCATATGCCCCTGTTGTGTGGTAGGACATTTTCTGGGTATAATCCAAGGAGTGGGATAGCTGGGTCTCGAGGAAGCCCTATTCTCATTTTTCTGAGAAAGCGCCAGATAGCTTTCCAAAGTGGTTGTACTAGTTTGCATTCCCACCAGCAATGAAGGAGTGTTCCTCTCTCCACATCCTCGCCAACATGTGGTGTCACTTGAGTTTTTGATCTTAGCCATTCTGATGGGTGTAAGATGGAATCTCAGTGTTGTTTTGTTTGCATATCTCTGATAACTAATGAGGATGAGAATTTCTTTAAGTGTTTCTCAGCCATTTGATATTCCTCTGTTGAGAATTCTCTGTTTAGTTCTGAGTCCCATTTCACAATTACGTTATTTGGTTTTGTTGTGTTTAATTAGTGAGTTCTTTATATATTTTGGATATTAGACCTTTGTCAGATGAAGGGTTGGTGAAGATCTTTTCCCAGTCTGTAGGCTGTCACTTTGTTTTACTGACAGTGTCTCCTGCCTTACAGAAGTTTCTCAGCCTCATGAGGTCCCATTTATTAATTGTTGACCTTAAGGCCTGGGCTGTTGGGCTGTTCAGGAAGTTGTCTCCTGTGCCTATGTGTCCCAGGCTCTTCCTCACTTTTTCCTCTAACTGGATTAATGTCTCTGGTTTTAAGTTGAGGTCTTAAATCCACTTGGACTTGAGTTTTGTGCATGGTGACAAATAGGGATCTAATTGCATTTTTCTACATGTAGACCTCCAGTTAGACCAGCACCATTTGTTGAAGAAGCTATCCTTTTTCCATTGAATAGATTTGGCTTCTTTGTCAAAAATCAAGTGAGTAAATGTGTGTGGATTCATCTCTGGATCTTCAATTCGATTCCATTGATCCACCAGCCTATTGCTGTGCCAGTACCATGCTGTTTTAATTTCTGTTGCTCTGTAGTACAGCTTGAGATCAGGTATGGAGATTCCTCCAGAGGATTGTGTAGGATTGTTTTTGCTATTCTGGGCTTTTTATTTCTCCATATGAATTTGAGAATTGATCTTTCAATATCTTCAAAGTATTTTGTAGGTATTTTGATAGGGATTTCGTTGAATCCGTAAATTGCTTTTGGTAAGAGGGCCATTTTTGCTATGTTAATTTTCCTAATCCACGAACAAGGTAAATCCCTCCATCTTCTGATGTCATCTTCAATCTCTTTTTTCAGAGGTTTAAAGTTTTTTTTTCAAATAAATCCTTCATTTGCTTGGTTAGAGTTACTCCTAGATATTTTATATTGCTTGTGGCTATCATGAAGGGAGTAGTTTTTCTAATTTCTTCCTCTGTCTGTTTGTCATTTGTATATAGGAAAGCTACTGACTTTTCTGAGTTAATTTTGTATCCTGCCAATTTGCTGAAGGTGTTTATCAGCGGTAGGAGTTCTTTGGTGGAATTTTGTGGGTCACTTATATACACTATCATATCATCTGCAAATAGGGATAATTTGACTTCTTCCTTTCCCATTTGGATCCCCTTGATCTCCTTTTGATGTCTTATTGCTCTGGCTAGAACTTCAAGAACTATACCGAAGAGATACGGGGACAGAGGGCAGCCTTGTCTGGTCCCCGATTTTAGAGGGATTTCCTTGAGTATCTCTCCATTTAATTTAATGTTAAAGCCATCACTCTTAAATCATTGATTCTAACATGAACATTTAACAATACATGCATCAAACCACATATGGCAATGCAAGTCTACAGCCTGAGCTACTTGGGAGGCTAAGACAAGAGGATCACAAATTCAAGGCACTCCTGCACTGCAAAGGCAGTTCAAGGACAGCCTAGGTAACTTAGGCACTGACTCAAAATGGAAAGTAATAGCATAGACTTCTAGGTAAGATGACAGACTACAAGCTGTTTCCACATGACCTGGGTAAGAAAAGGTGAGTATAAGAAAGAGTAGACTATATTCCAAAGACAGAAAGGGACAGAGTTTCAGAAATTTATGAAGGTAATGAAAGAACAGCTAAAGAACACCAAGGAAAAGATAAGTATCCATAAAAGAGAGTAAAGCTAACACAGAGCTCTGGAGGAGTGGCTTCCTGGTGCGTGCCGAAGCCTCATCTAAAAGACAAGCCAGGCAGTGCAGCTGAAGACGCTGGCAGTACAGAATGAGATTTGATTCAAATCTAGCTCTTTTTGGTAGTAATAATCATAATTCCTGGTTTTACAAGATGATGGTAGGGATAGAGGGTTCATCCTCAAAGACCTTCATACATAACTATCTTTTTAAAAGGCACATGCTAGCCTGGAACTCACATTCTCCAGCCTTTACCTCCCAAGTGCTAAGATTACCAGTGTTCACAACCTTCCCAGCTAATTCTCTTTGAGTTCTTCAATGTTTACTTATTACCACATTTTTAAATGCGTTACTACATTTCCTTATTTGAGACAGGGTGTCACTCTCTACGTAGCTCCAGCTAGCCTGGATCTCACCATGTGAACAAGATCTTGAATTCACAGAGATCAGCTTGCCTCTGCTTCCTCAGTTCTTGGATTAAAGACATACCACATCTGGCCCAAAGATTTATTTATTTTTATTTATGTAACTGTGTGTGCATGTATATGTACCACATGTGTGCAGGAGCCTGTATACGCCAACAGAGGTGATAGATCCCCTAGACCTGGAGTTAGTTGTGGTTGTGCGTTGCCATGCAGGTCTTGGGACCTGAACCTGGGTCTTCTATAAGATTAAAAAGTGCTCTTAACTGCTGAGCCATCTTTCCATCTCCAGCATCACCATGGTTTCAGTTCCCCCAATCTCTTTGGATGAATTCCACCCTTATGTCTAAAGGTTAAAATAATTCCTCTGAAGGCTTTTTTTTTCTTATGTTAAAAATATTTTTTCAAAGAATATATCCTGATTAGAGTTTCCCCTCCTCAAACTTCCCCCAGTTCCTCCCAACCTCCCATCCCATCCAAATCCACCTCCTGTATGTCTCTCATAAGAAAACAAACAGGTTAGTAGCTTCCAAAATGAAAAAATGAATGAGACAGTTTACTGCCTGAACAGTCACTCAACACTCTTTATAACATTGGAGCATCATCTTCAGCCTTCTAGCCCAATATCTCTTCCTGACATATTTGCAAGGCGGGAACTATTGAGAACTTTTTTCCCTGTCTTAGCAAAGTTCAGTAGACAAATCACTATGAATGTAACATTTATATAACTCATGATTATCTCATGGTTCTTCCTGCTTGTGTAGTTTATTTTACTCATATGTAATAATATAAATGCATATGTTAAAAAAGAAACAAAATAATTTTTTAAAAAGAAACATATTTAAGGGATGATTATAAAATGTAATAAAACAAAACAAATCAGAATAGGACAAAACAAACAAATAGGCAAAGAAAAGGCACAAGAAACAGAAATAGATTCAGAGTTCTGTTCATTCCCATAAGTGTTTTAAGGTTTTGAATTCTACATTGTGGTTTCTACCTTGTGAGTGGCTTTTACCTCTTCTCGGCTCATCACCTTCCTTTCTGTGGTAAACTAACCATTACTGCTGGATGTAAGCACAGAAATAATACTCAAAAAGCCTTTGGAAATTGCTCAAAACATCCATTTAGACATGTGTAAATGTATGCCCAATTTTAGATTTGTATTAACCTGCTACATTTAAGACATATTCACATGTATGATTCTTGTCTTGAAAAAATACAGGATACAATTTCCAAGGAATTATCTGGGAAATCTGAAGATAAGGATGTAGAAAATGAGAGAAAGGAAATTCTGTACCATCCTGAAAAGTTTATCAATTCTCCAGTTCTTATTAAGGAGCTCACAAAGGTAGGGCCATTCCATGGCTCTTACATTCTGCCTTCAGCCTCCTCTATGGGTGTCAAAGTCTCATGGTGGTTCTTCAGGGTATTTGAAAACTCTGTAAAAATTTTGTGACACTATCTGAGGGAGCGACCACTTTGTCCACAATATTTCTTGTATGTAACCTACAAATATCTTTTACTAAACTGTGCTTTGTATTTTTTTAAAGATATACTTTACATATCCACTAATTCTGGCTGTGAAAAATATCTCCCTTGCTGTCCAAGAGAGAGAGTGCTTTGGATTACTTGGATTCAATGGAGCAGGTAAAACGACTACCTTCCAAATTTTGACCGGAGAAAAGACTCCTACCTCCGGGGATGTGTTCATTGATGGCATTAGCATCACCAAGAACATCCTAAAGGTAAGCAACCATTCCAGGCTAAGATGTGAACAGCATGATGGCTCTGGGTGCAGGCAGATGGCTAGGGATGGTGCATGGCAACAGTGATGGGTACAGGTACAGAGGTTGATGCTGTGGATTCTAGAGAGGAAATAAAGTCTGAAAGAGTGAGATATTAAGAGAATAACAAGAGTGTCTTTTGTGTTTTTTGAAACTGTAGAAATGAAAGACAAAGTTCTCACCATAGTGTGGCAGACATGCATCCCACAGGGGCTGGGAGGACATAAGGCAGAGAAAATGAGCAGAGGATGACCTGCATGCAGTTTAGCTGCACCTAGGGCCTTGATCCGTATCATGGAGAACTCTGAAATAGGTTGGCCTTTCAGAGTAGTTACCAATCAAAGCAAAAACATCAGCCTTTGTATGCTGTGCTGGTCCCTGGCTGTAAGAGCTGGAGAAGATAGATAACTCTGAGAAAAAGTGTGGTGAGACCCTTAAGAATAAAAGAATAACAAAGCTTCAAATTCTAGGGATCAACTGTTACTGTATTTCTAAAATCTACTTTATTAGGTTCTTCTTTTATCTACCACCCTTCTCTACCCAAATCCCTTCCAACACCCCAACAGCAGGTAGAAGAAACAGAAAGTTAGTAGGGAGAGGGGGCATTGAGATCTTTTTAGACTTCTTCCTGCTGACAAGGGCATTGAGTTTCTTGGGGAAAGTCCAATCTTTCTCTCATCAGGAGATCTCCAGCTTCTCCTTGTCTCTTTTCTCTAGACCACTTGGCAAACCAGCAGGAGCAGGAACCAGCAGGAGAAACAGAGTACCTCCTCTGTTGAGGCTCTGGTCTTTTTTAAAAAAAATATTTCTGTTTCTTTTTTAAAAATATTTATTTATTCACTTGACATCCTGGTTGTAGCCCCATCCCTTCTCACCTTCCAATCTCACCCCCCCTTCCTTTCTCCCCGCTTTCCTCTCCTATTCCTCAGAAAAGGGAAGCCCCCCTCCATCCACCTCAGCTCATCAAGTCACATCAGGACTGAGTGTGCCTTCTTCCCCTGTGGCCTTGCAAGGCAGTCCTGCCAGGGGAAAGTGATTGAAAAGCTGGCAAGAGAGTTCATGTCAGAGACAGGCCCCACTCCCTTTACTAGGGGACCCACATGTATCCTGAGCTGCCCATAGGCTACATCTGTGTAGGGGGCCTAGGTCCAGTCCATGCATGGTCCTTGGTTGGTGCTTCAGTCTCAGCAAGGCCCCGATGGGCCCTGGTTAATTGGCTCTGTCGGTCTTCTTATGGGGCTCCTGTCACCTCCAGGTCCTTTTCTCCTTATACCCTCTCTAGAGTCCCCAGAATTAAACTGTCTTTAGCTGACAGAATCACATTCCTGCCAGAGCACACACAAGGCAAGTAGTCTGATGCTATAGAAAATCTAAAGCAGCCTCATATCTCACACCTGGGATTAGGACAAAAACATGTTTATGTAACATAACTGGGTTTTTTAAGACACCAAAATTCTCACTACAGTCAACAGCATTTATCAGTCCCCTTGAGGAAATAAACAGGCAGCATGAACTGGGCCTATTAGGATGCAAAGAAGGATTAGGTGATAAAAGAACAAACCTGAATTGAGAATCAGCATCACGGTCAGATAAAGTGTCACATTTAAAAGGAGACCAGGCACACAAGCCACACAGAAGCCCTGCAGTGACCAGCAGAGCTTCATCACAACATCTGAAGAAATATTTTCAAGCTCTGTGGAATCTTTCAAGTGTGCCATTCTAAAACCGCTCACATTTTATATGACTGATGTTACTTTGTTTGATGTCTTTAAAATGTTCTTTAGCACATCTCAGTATCTTGATGGCAATAGATAATGAGAAATTTAGCACCTAATACAACTCTGAATGTATCATTCTATAACTCAGTTATGCTGTGTGCTCATTACCACAAGTTGTCTCTAGAAGTATGTTATCACTCCAAACTGAACATCTATACCCATTATAATGGGTATTAGACAATAACTCTCAATTTCTTCATTCACCCTGGGGAACCACTCTTCTACTTTCTGACTGTGTGAATTTGACTACATTTAGGTACTGTATATAAGAATGGTCCTTATTGCCTGGCATATTTCACCTACCATTCTCTTCAAGATTAATGCCTTTTCTTGAAGAGGAAAGGAGATGGTTACCACGGTGGTCCTATAGTCACGAGACAGAAGATAGCCTGATCTTCAGCAGTGTCAATGTCATTGGAGGCTAGGAGAAAAGGATGCCGATCAAGGCTATAAAGCCATTATGCCGGGCGTGGTGGCACACGCCTTTAATCCCAGCACTCGGGAGGCAGAGGCAGGCGGATCACTGTGAGTTTGAGGCCAGCCTGGTCTACAAAGTGAGTCCAGGACGGCCAAGGCTACACAGAGAGACCCTGTCTCGAAAAACGAAAAAAAAAAAAGCCATTATGTGTGTTTAAGGCCAGATTAGGATGGCTCTGTTCAGTGTTCCAGCTAATTCATAACTATATTTATTGATCAAATTTGTGATCTATATCTAGTAGTTCGACCTACTAAACAACACTAAGCAGCAATATGCTCCATGAGAGCTTGCAGATCTGATTTAAATACCAGAGTGGTATACTGTGGCAAGATGTCTTTGGATTCTGTACCTTTCATGGCATCAGAATGCATGAGACCATTGCTTAAATTCATGAGTCATGTCATGAGTGGTTGCACTGGTTTCCATTTTGTTCAGATGTATTTTCCTTGTGGGACAATCTCATGTAGTTCACACTGACTTCCAACTCACTGTGTAGCCAACGCCGACCTTGAATCAGAATTCCTGTCTCCACATCCCATGGCATGTACCATGACACCAACCTGTTTTCTTAGTTTGTGGTGTGTTTGTATTATGTACCTGTCCTTTAGTTTCCCCTACTTTTTATATTTTATCCCTAATCAAGAAAGCACAGGGCCCTGGAATACTCTGAGAGCCATGCAGTTGCAATCTTTCCTCTGAGAAAAGCAATCCAGGCCTGCAATGATCTAAGGACCATTTTATTTTATTTTATTTTGAAAATATTTTATTATGTTTCTTTTTTAACATATACATCTATATTATTATACATGAGTAAAATAAACTACATATAGCAGGAAGAACCACGAGACAATCAGGAATTATATAAATGTTACATTCATAGTGATTTGGCCATTTGTATTTGGCAACTTGAAATAAACATCTTTCCTATCTTGTTGAGTCTAAATGTCTTAATGGAGATTAATATCTATCATATCTTATCTCTTAACTTAAAACATCTATCTTGATCTAAAAACATCTTAACCCCTAACCTACTAAGCTTAATTGGAAGACTATACTATCTGGGCTTCAAACCCATCAGAAACTTGAGAAGGAACAGATGCTTATTTTCATTGGGAGTTGGTTATAAGTATTATTGGTCTTTTACCCGTGTGCACCTACTGGAAAAAGAATTTGAGTTCCAAAGAAACCATCATTATTTTGAGCTCCCATTTATAAAGATAAGGACTATCTTTGATATTGGTTAAGCCTTACTAAAGGACAATCATGTAGAGCCCTGTACAGGTTGAACAGTAAAGAAAGTATCCAAGCTGGCCATACTCCTTGGATCCCATGGTTAAGAGGAAGACATATCATATTAACATTCCTACCAACTGAGTGGGATCTGGGATTTTGTTTCTAACTTTTCCATCTCCATGACAATTAGAACTGAATATGAAAACCAGTTATTCCATTCGACTACAATAGATTCACAAGTCATAAATTTGTAACCCTTTAGAAAAGAAAATTTCTTGGCAGAACTCTTAGAAGCATGGTCTGGAGGCCTCCTGCCTTGTCTGCGAATGTCAATGGGTTCTAGATGCTTGAGTTTTCACTTATGGCAATTATTGTAATTAGGTGAGGTCAAAAATTGGCTACTGTCCTCAATTTGATGCTTTGCTGGAATACATGACTGGTCGGGAAGTAATGATCATGTATGCAAGAATATGGGGAGTCCCTGAGCATCAGATTAGGCCCTATGTGGACAAGCACTTGGACTCCTTGGATCTGGAGCCTTATGCCAACAACCTCATCAGCACCTACAGGTGAGTCATTACGCCATAGCTTCTTAACTGTCATTGTTATGGATGCTCATAATGGCTCAGCATCTTTGTTCCTGGTGTTTGACACAAGTACCTAAAGCTCCAGCTAAACTTCTCTTTCACATAATTACCTGATTGTGTTTATATGTTTATATCCAAGTTTCATTCTGTTGCTATGATGAAACACTCTGACCAAAAACTATTTAGGGGAGAGAGGGGCTCATTTGCTTATCCTTCCAGGTCACAGTCCATCAGAGGCTCGTTTGCTTATACTTCCAGGTCACAGTCCATCATCAAAGGAAGTCAGGGCAGAGACGAGTGGGATTGCTTACTATTCCGTGCACCACTACCTCCAACCAGAGAATTCACTCATAGCCAATAGTGTACAGCAGGAATTTACGGAGGATGCTGTTTGCTAGCTGTCTTGCTCATGAGCTTATGCTTACCGAACTTTCTTATCTAGCTCAGGACCACCTGCCGAGAGGATCCCTCTTGAACCAGTTAATAAGCAAGACAATCCCTCACAGGCATAGTCACAAACCAACCTGATAAGAAAAATTAATTGCTCGCCTGAGACTCCTTTAGGTGATGCAAGACCATGTCAACTTGACAGTTAATGCTAAGTTGAATACTATCTTATACTGTTGGGTTTCAGATGCCAGTAACAGTTCCACATCTTCCTTTTTCAGAAATGAAATTCATAACCTGCTTCCATTTGATCCACGCTTCTGTAATAGAGTGTTTCCTTCTTCCTACTGTGCCTATGGTTCTGTCTTGCAACAAAGAGAAATGTGGGCCTCCAATATAAGATAGGGGTTATGTATCATAATAACAACAAGTAAACAAACCACACACATATATAGCCCTTCTGTGTTATATATGTACTTGTACAGATGCTCTTGGACCTGATGCCTTGCTAAAGCCATATTGAATCTGCATGAGGATTTCTACATTTGGGATTTGTTGGAACATTCAGTACTCGGAGGTGTCTGGGTTAAGTCTTTCCAGAAAATGACTAATAGCTATTGCTGCATCTCCTTCCATTCTCTCCCAACCCCCTGTCTTCTTTGTCCTGAAGTGGAGGAAACAAACGTAGGCTGAGCACTGCTATTGCCACGATGGGAAAGTCCTCAGTTGTCTTCCTGGATGAACCGTCAACTGGCATGGACCCAAGAGCGAGGCGCCTTCTCTGGGACACAGTGATAAAGACTCGGGAAAGTGGAAAGGCCGTCATTATAACATCCCACAGGTGTGGCTATTTGGACTGTGGTAAATTATTTGGAGCAAGAAATATTAAGCAGTATATTTGACCAAGTAATGAGTTTATTTTAGGAATTAAGACTCACATTAATCAAGCCAGATGCAATGGCACACACCTGTAATCCCAGCACTTGGGGAGGCAGAGACAGGCAGATCTCTGTGAGTTCAAGGCCAGCCTGCTCTGCAAAGTGAGTTCAGTATAGCCAAGGCTACACACAGAAACTCTGTCTCAAAAAGAAACAAACAGAAAAGATTCATATTACTCTTAATAAATGAAATAGCCAGAATTTTCAGTGTGTTTTTTAAAAATGAAAAAGAGGTACAGAACAGTAAGTTAGAGCTATATCATATTAGGGGATTCAGTGTTATTATCTATCCTTTAAAAATAAATACTTCTCTAGCTGAGTGTGGTGGCACACACCTTTAATCCCAGCACTCAGGAGGCAGAAGCAGGCAGATCACTGTGAGTTCGAGGCCAGCCTGGTCCACAGAGTGAGTCTAGGATAGCCAAGGCTACACACAGAAACCTTGTCTCGAAAAACCAAATACACACACACACACACACACACACACACACACACACACACACTTCTCAGGGCTTGGGGCAATAGGTCAGTTAATAAAGTACTTGCTATCTAAGTATGAGGAGCTAAGCTGGATCCTCAGAACCTACATTAAAACAACAACAACAACCAAACAAAAAAACCTGCATGTGGGGCAGAGAGTTGGCTCAGCAGTTAAGATCAGTTAAGCTACTCTTCCAGAGGACCCAGGTTCAATTCCCAGTATCAACATAGCAGGCAGCTCATAGCCATCTGTAACTCTAGTCCCAGGGAATCCAGTGCTCTCTTCTGGCCTTCAAGGGCCCTGCACATATGCACACACATACACATGCACACATGCACACACACCAAACTACACAAACATACATGCAAGCAAAATATCCAACCATACAAAAACAAATGAATCATTTAAAAAATGTTTAAAGATCGGTGTTTTGGCACATGCTTGAATTCCCAGTGCTAAACAGAACTCACAGATCCCTGGAAGATAGAACTCACTGACCAGGCAGCCTAGCCTAAAGCAGTGACCCACACCTCAGGTGTCACTAAGACAAGGTAGGTGGTGCTTAAAGAATGAGAACTGAGGTTGACCTCTGACCTCCACATGTACATATGTGCATGTGCACCCCTACACACACACACACACACACACACACACACACACACACACACACACA